>JAGSMP010000159.1:1252500-1852500 GCA_029286625.1 Parnassius orleans
AATGGTTAAGATCATGTTCTGTGGCATTCCTTGGGGCAGGTCTATGTTTAGCTTATGGGCTTATGAGAGATGTTGTTGACGATGACCCATCAACATGACCTATCAACACTCAAGATCAGGTAGTGTTTCGGTCAAATCATGATATATTAATGACAAAATAATTGAAATGGGCTATAAAAATTAGCAATTAATTTAATGAGATTATTGTGATAACAAAAATAAATCTATACCCAACTATACTGAAAGAAATAGGTTAATTTTATTTAAGTCTTTAACTTTTCATCATTAAACTAAAACTTCGTGAAAGACAATCCTTTAAATTAAAGGAGAGGTGTGATTTTAAAAAACGACTATTTTTCAATTGACAAACAAGACATACTATCCTTGTAGCAGTTTCTTCAGACTAAACGCTGTCAACCGTGACATCCTAGCAGGCGGGCTCGTTAATAAAGGTATCGTGTAGCGAATTGGACTTGGAAAAAATTGTAACGGAGCAACTCGCGACGTACCACGGAACCAAAAATATCAACCACCATTTTAGTAAGATCTCTCTCGATGTTAGGTACTCGAAAAGAGTCTATGATTTCAGCGGGAAAAGTCACGTTTTAAAAGGTCGCAAATTTTTGGTGTTTGTACCTCAACTGCAATAAAGTAAATTGCGAACATTTGCTACACGAGTTCGGAGGAACGGGAATCTTTATGGCACCGATAATGTTATGGGCAGGTAATGTTCTGTTTCGAATGTACAAATCGTTCGATTATTGTTTTACGATGCCTTCGCTTCACGGACATTTACTGTTTTTTTATTGCTCCCTGCTTTCCAAATTATGTTTATCGCAAAGAACAAATTTTTCTGTTTGGTTTAAGTTTTGTCTAAATTTGAATCATTAGTGTTAAAAAGTTGAAATCGCCAGTTTAAGATATGGTTTATATTATGCAAGCCAAGATTTTTCACGGAGTTACAAAATTTCAACAAAATTCCAGTGTAAAATAGGGGAAGAAGATAACTAGATACATACTGCTACATTACCTTAAATTTGTAAGGGCCTTGTCTGAACGGCGATACGGCGAATCTCTGATGACATCAAGATTTTGGTTGAGATTATTATTAAATACTAGCGATCTGCCCCCGCTTTGTCTGTGTGGAATTTATTAATATGACTGTTTATCTCTCTATATATTAAAATCAAATGCTGTCCTTAGTCTCACTAAAACTCTAAACTGGCTTGACCGATTCTGATGAATTTTTTGTGTGCGTTTGAGTGGGTCCCTGGATAGTTTAGATTCACAATTAGACCAGTTAGGTGGAGCTGTTGTCGATTCAGAAATCACCCGTGTGAATCCGGGGCGGATCACTAGATTTAAGTAATTTCCGACTTAATAAAATCTCCAAATTTTTCGAATATAATACAGTCTAGAACACTTATGAGAGATGAACTTTCATAACAATCGGTCCAGCCATTCCGAAGAGTAGCACGGACAGACAGGCAAACATTTGAAAGCATAACTTAATAGCTTGCAAATATCCCCTCAGCTCAATTTAAGGCAGCTATTTCGATACAGACAGACACTTAAATTTTATTTATATATGTATAGATAAAGTGGTAGAATTTATAAAAAATATTATTGGAGTAAAGGATGTAAAGGAGGCGAGAGAGGTGTGTCAGAATCGTGTCAAATGGAAGTCCGTAGTCTCTGCCTACCCCTCTGGGTGACAGGCGTGAGTGTTTATATTATATTATATATTATTGGAGTAAGTATTCCATTTTGCAGCACGCCTGTTTCAATTCAATGTCAGTCCATGTCGAGAACTGTTGTTCTTATAGAATATGTTCAAATAATCTTACATTATTGTTAGATATTTTAATAGGTTTTGAAGCAAAATATTCTACAATTATCTTCCTCATTTTAATATTGTTTACAACGTCTATACATGTTTTATATATTATATTAATCGCGTGATCATCTTTATATTTGAAGAATACCAATTCAAACGTATTTACACAAATAAAAATACACATTTGATATGTGCTCATCAAGACCTTCCTTTTAATACAAATACAACATTATGTTTATTTTATTTCTTTTAAGTCGTGAAATGTACTTATTTGATCCGCTATATTCGATCTAGCAACATTATTCCCTTTGACACGTGAAATATAAAGACGCATCGAATGACATTTTATTTGCCAAAATAGATGAAGTGCTGTAGGTGTTATTCGAGAACAGATGAACACGTGCATATATCGTCAGAATTAATTATAAGCCCCATTTTATTTTGCATTTAATTTTGTTTGACACGTGTTTCCCGATTTAATGGGACATTATCAGGAGAAATAGACGCTGTGATATCTGACCGGTATGTGAACTAAATTAAAGAATGAAAAGTCTTCGCAAATCCTCCTTACTCTCTTGCTCTTCGGATTTTTATCTATTTAGCTCGCAAAAACAAATTTAAATGGAAAAATCGTGGAGAAGTTTCTGTAGCGGTTAAAGAATTTTTTGGAGTCAAGAAGACATTATATTGGAATGTCATCTGTAACCTAGTAGATAGATTGTTAGATAGACACAGTGGAAATTTGAGGACAGACTCCTAAGGTAATTATTTCTGCGGAATGTAACACCTTAAGAGTGAACCACGTATTTATCTACAAAACCGACAAAATTATCTGGTAGTCCATTTTCACCTTTAATTTCGTCGATATTGATACCATTCGATATTATATATACATAATATTTCGAAACTTGAAATAAGATTAGGTTATGGATCAAATTATACTGGTATGTATTAAATTTAAATGACTATGTGATCTTAACCAATTATTACTAGTCATTACTACATTCTCTTATTTAATGTAAGATAAATAATTGTAATAGGAAAACATTTGTGGAGTCTTACGACGAATTAAAGTTGCATTCGTCTAAATATTATGAGTAATATATATATATATATATATATATATATATATATATATATATATATATATATTGTTGGACTATTTACAAAGTCTGATAAAGAAAGCCTAATGTACTTACCGTACATAACTTTTGACGTATCAGGACATTAAGCTGACGGGTAGCACATGGATGATGCAATATGATCATAACACTAAATTTAATCTAATACTCTGCTCAAGCTCCACTATTGATGCGAAGCGTTTCATAAATGTGGTTAATAGCTGTGATATTCTGAATTCAGACACAATTATATAAATTATACAGTAATGTCAATCCATTGACCCAGTTCACATGGCATATTTGGCACGTGCACATCAATTGCTTCAATACATTTCGATGAAGTCTACGACAATATACGGATAAGGTATTAGCTTAAAAATTAGACTTGTAACGAAAAGTAAAAGTCGAGTTGAAAGAACTAAAATTAATGAAATATTTTCCACATATTAGCTTTAGAAGTCAGTGCTAAGACATAGTGTATAGAAGTATTAAAGTCCAGACTTCAGAAGATATGTAGGAATTATATTACGGATGACAAGAACCCCTGGGAATGGGGCGATAGCTAATACGCTACCAAGCTATTTTGAATTTGTTTTGTGTTGTTAATTATGTAATATATATGATTGTAAGCTGTTAAGTTTATCAAAAAAAATCCCGCTGGGTTTTTTGCTGGCTCTTTCCAGGACAGAAGTTTTTTCCGAACCAGTGGTAAAACTTAAACGACTTTCAATAAGTATTGTTGTAACCTATATTGAATAAAAATGGTTCTATTCTATTCTTTGGTCTTAAGGAGATTTTCTGTGTTCGTATGTATTTTCATATATAATTATATTATATTTCGTATTCGTATGTGCGAGATTAGTATATGTTTGAACATACATGTTATTACGTGCGTTCTTGGTGAATTCTCACGTTGCATATTTCGATAATAAATAATGATATCGACGATGGACTGGTCTCATTCGATGCAAAATTATGTAATAAAAACCTGATTTAGTTTTTATGAAAATTTGGTTAATCACCAATATGAATAAATTTACTGAAGCCACTTCGGCTTTAAATAAGTATTACTTATAATCTATAATTCTATAATATAAATCGTCAGGTATACCTCAAAACTTGAAAACGAGACTGTACAACCAGTGCATGTTGCCAGTGATGACTTATGGAACTGAGACGTGGTCCTTCACTGTTGGCGATATGAGGAAGCTCAAGGTTGCTCAGCGAGCTATGGAGAGGGCTATGATCGGGGTTTCTCTGCGTGATAAACTTAGAAATGAGGATATCCGCAGTAGAATCAGAGTGACCGATATAACCCAAAATATTAGTAAGCTGAAGTGGCAATGGGCCGGCCATATAGCTCGAAGAACCGACAACCGATGGGGAAAAAAGTGGCAGCCTTGTACCGGTAGGCGAAGTGTAGGGCGACCTCCCACTTGATGGAGTGACGACCTGGTAAGACATGCAGGAAGTCGATGGATGCAGGTGGCTCAGGACCGTGCTTTGTGGCATTCCTTGGGTGGGGCCTATGTTCAGCAGTGGGCTTGTGAAGGATTGTAGTGATAGTGATAGTGATAATCTATACTGAATAAAATATTTTCTTCTTCTGTTTCTTTCCTTATAGTTTTTTGAAGTCGGCTTTTACTTTAAATTAAAAGTCTAATATTTTGACTCTTTTGAGTGGACTAAGAAAAATCACAAGATTAAAAATTGTCGTTTAGATAGTAACTTCATCCCTTTTTCACCCTTAGGGATGGATTTTTTGGAAATCTATATAAGACGACCAATGTTGGAAGTTTAATTAAAAAATCAATAAAATCGTTTAACATTTGATATAGGTATCGCTGTCGAGCCGACCTATTCGTGTTACAATCATAATATAGCTACATCGTAGTTCTACCACGTATAAACGCAGATGGATAGACTCCGTTGAGTTCGGTCGCCGTGACTGAAATTCGATCTGGAGGACATTAATATCATTATTACGGCTACAGCTTGGCTCTACTGTGTAAACTTATTATATTTTATGATAAACTTGGCACATAATGACGCATCATTAGAATAATTAGTTTTTGAAAAATGTTAAGGACGTTTTAGTAAATCCTGTTACAATATTTGGAGCCTAGCCAAAATAAACTGCCCGCATGCTAGCCTGCCTTTTAAGTGACGACTCTTTGGCGCCATTTTTTTCCTGTATGTGAACTGCAAATAGAGTTACTATGCTCTTCTCATTTCTTTTTTTGTTTAAAAGTTGTTTCTGTTTTAAAGTCGTTATTTTTTTATACAAGATGGGGCTAACAAGCATGTTTTTTTTTAAATTTTTTGGTGGTTAACGATTCCACAAAGAGATTGTAGAAGGAAGAAAACTCCTATTTAAATACACAGTCGTGGACGGCCAAGCATCCAGATGGTGTGGATGGTATCGTGAATTTTATCGCGATGTGCATTGGTGAAATTTGGCGGCTGGAATTAATCCGGACAATTAGTTGTTATCTAGAGAATAATTTTGCGTTCTTACGTACTAGCGGTCAGTCGCTAGGGTATCACCACGCAGCTGACCTCTTCTTGCTTTTAGTTTTTTTTTTCATAATAAGGGTGACAAACGAGCACACAGTCCACCTGATGGTAAATGGTTGCTGTGGCCCAAAGACATCTACATCTATCCTCGTTTGCGAATCAAAATGCAGATGCGTTGTAGCCTTGAGGAGTAGTAAGATGGAATGCCTCTTTTCTAGTAAAAAGGGTTTCCGATTCTCTACACTCACCATACGAACACAGCAGCATTAAGCTGCTATTTTACGCTGGTATTCTGTGAGAGCGTGGTCCTTCCCCAGTCGAATCGACCCATTCGTGCTTTTTTTTATCGGAGAGGGGGCAAACGAGCATGCGGCTCACCTGATGGTAAGTGACTACCACCGCCCATGAACAACTGCAACACCAGGGGAATTGCTGATGCGTTGCCGGCCTTTAAAAAAGGAGTAGGCTCTTTTCTTGAAGGTCTGTAAGTCGTATCGGTCCGGAAAAATCGCTGGTGGTAATCGATTCCACAAGGAAGTTGTGCGAGGAAGAAAACTTCTTCTAAATCGCACAGTAGTGTACCGCCAATCATCCAGATGGTATGGATGGTATCGCGAGTCTTGTCGCAATGTGCGATGGTGAAATTGAGCGGCTGGAATTAGTCCGAACAATTCCTCAGAGCACTCCCCGTGATAGATGCGATAGAATACGTAAAAAATGCAACATCTTAATGCAGTTCCAGTGAGTCCAGCCGATGGAAAGAACTCGGTCATCGACGATTCGAGCCGCTCGGCGCTGGATGCGATCAAATGGACGCCGAGTACCGGGACACAGTTTGTATCGGTACTCGGCGACGTTTTCCCGAGAAATATTGGCACGGCCGGTGTATAAAGCATCACCAGTGCTGTCATCTGCATAGCAATGAATTTTACCGGTTTGCAAAATATCATTGATATGCAGAAGAAACAGCGTTGGTGATAGCACGCAGCCTTGTGGAACACCAGCGTTAATGGGCTTGTAATCGGAGCATGCACCACCTACCACGACCTTGATGCTCCGATCAGCAAGAAAACTGGTGATCCAATTGCACAATTTCTCGGGAAGCCCATAGGGAGGAAGCTTCGTAAGTAGCGGTTTGTACCAAACCCGATCGAAGGCCTCCGCTATGTGCAAACTAACGGCTAACGCCTCCCCCTTGGACTCCACTGCCTCCGCCCATCTATGAGCTAGGTAACCTAGAAGATCGCCAGCTGAGCGACTTCCACGGAAACCGTACTGGCGGTCACTAATCAGCTGGCGATCCTCAAAGTACCGCAAGGATCCTCAAGGTCACTAATGCATTTGAGCTGGCAGTTAATAATGCTTTCCATTACTTTGGAGAACAAGGAGGTGATAGCGATAGGCCTGTAGGTGGACGGATCTTAGCGGTCGCCTTTTTTAGGGATCGGGTGCACCAAAGCTGTCTTCCATGAGTTCGGGACCACGCCTAGCAAGTAGGAGTACCGGAAAAGATGCGTTAAAAACGATGCCAACTCTGGAGCACACGTCTTCAGCACAATAGGAGGGACGCCATCAGGCTCACTCGACTTGTTGACGTCCAGGGAGAGGAGTGCTCTGCGCACCGAGCATTGGGTGAACAGCAAACCCTGCATGGAGCACTCACACCGCGGGATGGTCGGCGGTGTGTTCTCCCCGTCATCAAGAGTCGAGTTGGACGTAAAGAGAGAGCCCAGCAGATCGGCTTTATCCTTTGCGGCATGGGCCAGTGAGTCGTCCTCCCTGTGCAGAGATGGAAGAGATGGCTGACAGAAGTTCCCTTGGACAGCCTTGGCGAGAGACCAGAATGCACGTGTTCCTGAAGGAAGACGAACTAGTTTCTTGCCAATTCTGCCGATGTGCTCTGACTTTGCCTTAACAATGACACTTTTGAAGGACCTGGAGGCGGAATTATATTATATTACATGCATAGATTTCACAAATACAAACATCCAGACGCAGAACAATTATTTGTAAGCCATACAAATACTTGTTCCGTGCGGGATTGGAACCCGCGGCCCTTAGCGCTGCAACTCATTGCTAAGCCACTGCCCCACGGATCCATCAGTACTTTATCGTCAGTAATTTACCGTCAGTAATTTCATGCTTATAGTACAACAGGATTATAGTGCCCAAGTGTATTGCTTGCCAAGTCCGATGGGCAATCCGACACGACCGCAGACATATCAGGAGTAGGACCTACGGCTTTACGTGCTTTCCGAGGCACGGGTGTGAAACTTCGCTAACTTCGTGACTCAGGGCTGCTAGTGAGAATTTTCTTGATAAAAAAAAACTCAATAACTGATTTTTCCCCGACCCGGGATTTGAACCCGGAACGTCATGATCAGCAACCGCGCGTTTACGACCACTAGACGACGAGACAGTCAAGTATGAAATCATAAATATTACACGCACTATACATAATCCCTCCTCCTCCTCCCCCTCAGGTGAGTTTAAGCGCATGCTTGGTGATTCCACGCATGCGTTTAAACTTTATCATGTTGAAACGTGATATCTGGAGTGCAGGAAGGAGAAGCGAAAAATATTATTTATTATTATGCTAGTCTCAGCTGTACCCGATGTTCACTACTGACTAATAGACGAAGCTCCGATTACTGGTGACAAATAATCCATTCCAGGAATCTCGACACTAAACACCACAGATATGTCCAATCCCTTACAATTTGCAGTGCAACGGAATCGACTCATTAATAAACGGCCTCCAGGCACGGCCTTCCAAAAAATGGATGCCAGTTGGCGCATTTTCGAAAGGACTTATGTCCAGCGGAGTTTTTGATGTTTTTAACCGATTTTAAAGATGGAAGAGTTTCTCAACTATACTGCATGTTTTTAATTTTAATTATTTATTTAACTTCATATACACTTTAATGTATATAAGCGGACTTAATTTACGAGGCATTATCTACCAGTCTACCTTAGAGTAGTGCAGAAATAAAAGAAGTAGGTGTAATAAGAAGTACAGAAATTATATATATAACTATTAACGCTAAGTTGATTCTGCCATTTTATTGACGAGAAGTAGTTCTCGCACTTTGGATTTGAACAAAAACCGTTTTGCGGCCCTCCTGATTTTAGAGGGAATAGCGTTCCAAAGAAGAACAGATTGAACAAAGAACGATTATTGGTGTTTTATGTATGTATATTACGCGATATCTTTGTCAATTGAGAACAAATTTTAATGATTCTTGTTTTATTAAATAGGTCATACTTCAGGAGTCAGAGTCTCGTATAAAGTGATAATTTATTTAATCTAACTATTGCGAAGACATTCCAGTTGTATTCTTGAGCTAGAGATACTCCTTAGTGTAAATAAAAGAGTCAAAAAATTAAACTTTTAATAAAAGTAAAAGACATGGCATGTTATCTCAAAAGCCGAATTTAAGAAACTAGAAATAATAAAATAGTAAAAAAAAAAAGTTAAAGTTACAGCCTATATACGTCCCACTGCTAGACAGAAGCCTCTTCTCATTTCTGAGAGGGGTTTAGGCCAAGGAAATGTCCGCCGCACTGCCCCAATGCGTGTTGGCGAACTTCACATGTCTTCGAAATATAATTTTTTCTTATTTCTCAGACATGCAAGTTTGCTCACGATGTTTTCCTTCACCGTCGACAACGTGGTAAATTAGCAATTAAAATTGCAATTCACAATTTCGTTGGTGCCGGATAATAGAATAATCTTCCCATAATAGCTTCTGACATAGTGTATAGGATAATTAAATCCCTGACAGGCTTTAATTATCCTATACACTATGTCTTAGCTTATGGTCAATACTGGCAGTATAACTGGTCGCCACCATTATGGAGGTTAAAATAGGCTTATTTATCCCTTACGAATGGTTTGTTCAAAACCTAAAGTTTGTTTGAAACAAAAAAGTTCTACAACCTATTAAAAGCTTGTTCATTTTAATCGTAAGTGTTAGATAATATTTACATAACATTGAAATATACAATATTAATTACCATAATAAAAAAAATATATCATACAGTCCTACTATGAGAGTCTACTAGTGTACTATACCTACTAGTGTACTACTTCCTGCGGTATATCATAAGATGCCAGACGAATAGTTTGTAACATTCTTCATCGAGGATAGACGAAGATGTATAAGGGCTACATCATCCACTTAACATCAGGTAGACTGTGTGCTCGCTTGTCAGCATTATTCTATAAAAAAAAAATTTTACATGCACCTTGTATCTAATAAAACGAATCCTTATTGAGAATTAAACGTCTCTTAAATATAGGAATCGAATAGAGGCAGTTTAACAATACATCAAATAAATGCTCTGCCATATAAATCTGTGACCCAGAAACTTTCGATACAGAGTAATAGCTGTAGAAAAAGGAAAATTAACGTTGGGTGATATCTCAAGAAATACGAATAATAATTAAAAAAAATATTGATAAAATCTAGTAATTCTAAATTATTAGTTGTTTCTATAATATTTTACAAAACTTTTGACAATTCTGTTAGATATTACTTTTTATGTTGCTATGCCAACGACTTCTCGACAATAGTGTTTCCAGTGAGCCCAGAACAAATATAAAATTTTCGAAAAATGAAAGTCCAATATTTAATTAACGTTTGCCGATTTCAGAAAATATGCATTTCACGAGCTCAAAGCAAAGAAAAACACGTTAAAAATATCTACATATTGGAACATATTCGCTGCGGAATGTGCCATTACCCCGTGTCATTACAACATGCCAGAATATAACCGCCGACCCTTTGATTACATTTATGGGCTTGTTCTTTTAAAAATGGAAAATTTATAAAATAATATGTATAATAAATAATACATGGTCGCCTAATGGTCGAAATTCGACCGTAATTCATTAAATATTTAGCGTTGTATATTTCACTTTCAATATATATTCCTATAGCTCGAAGAACCTACAACCGATGGGGAAGAAAGGTTCTCGAGTGGCGGCCTCGTACCGGCGGACGAAGTGTAGGTCGTCCCCCACTAGATGGAGTGACGACCTGGTAAGACGTGCAGGAAGTCGATGAATGCAGATGGCTCAGGACCGTGCTTTGTGGCATTCCTTGGGGGAGGCCTATGTTCAGCAGTGGACTTGTGAAGGGCTGTAATGATGATGATTATGATGATGATGATGATGATGATATTTCACTTCTAATTCCACATGTTATACGCTATAATCTTGTCCTGCGCAGATGGCTAGTCTCCATCGAGACTGGCCGTCGTGAGCGAAATTCGGTTTGGATGACATTATTATTATTGAAGCTTACTGACCGACCCTTTCGACAATGTAAATAATATTGATATTTTTTTGTTGCAGGTCCGTTTAAATCAATGAACAAGAGAAAACGTAACACTTATTCAGAAATGTGAACGATACTTAGAAAATGTACTCCCGGTTCGCTTCGATCACGGGGAGGCGATGCAAGACATGCGAAAACCCTTAAAGAGTCAACCTCAAGCCTGTATCAACATGACCACAAAAATGTTGCTGTCAATAACGCTCCACTGCCTCTGGGTGCTGACTACAGCTTCTATCACTAATGGAGGTATGTATTTCAAATTTGAACTAAGGTACCTGGGGGTAATATGGTTACTTTAAGATTTGCCGCCCTATAAGACCAAAATTAGGAGGAGGACAGAGACAAAAACACAAGTTGTATTGTTTATTGTCAATATTCTTAATATATTAGTTATATATTAAGTGGACGAAGCGAAACAAGTATGTAAGGATCGTAGCAAGTGGAAAGAAGTGGTCTCTGCCTACCCCTACGGGAAAGAGGCGTGATTATATGTATGTATGTATATGGCAATAATTAGGAACACTTCGAAAAATCAACTTAAAACGGTTAATTACCATATTTACTAATGTAATTAATGTCAACTGTCAAAATGGCGTCGATAAAGCAGCGCCTTTTGACCTTATATTATTTGATTGATTTATGTAGAGCTACCGTTTTACAGAACCATTTATGCAAGCAAGCTTTTGAGTTATAAGAAAGCGACCATATTAACCGGATGACCTTATTATCCTCACGTACGCTGTTTACATTTTGACCATAATGTATTTTGCCATATATAGTTTCCTCAGAAATTGATCTAGCATATACATTTCATGTTACTTACTTTACAGGCTTGACTTGGATGGATTATCTATGACTGAAATGTACTCAAATGAGAAATAAATTTACAATGAAGGGTTTTAATCTATACGTATAAACAAAGTTGAAATGTGTGTCTGTAATATTCAAATAACTGGTTTCAATTAAGTCTTTTTGTCCCTCTGTCTGTCTGATTGTCTGTCCGGGCCAATCTTCGGAATGGCTGAACAAATTATAATGAAACTTTACGAACAGATAGAGGGTAATGCCAGGAGGGATCTAGGCTGTTTTCATACGAAAAATTTGAAGATTTTTGAAAAAAAAACGAAATAATTGTAATAATTAATGGTTTTTGACTATCTTAAATCTCAATAACGCTACATTAATCTTATCTAGTATAACATAAAATTCTATGAACGTCTTTATTCAAGATATGTTTATCATCGAACGTTAAAATCTTATTAAAACACGTTTTATAGCTCAAACAATTTTATAGCTTAAACAGTTTAGCTAAGCGACTGAATTTTCTTTTTTCTTTTCTCTCCACCCTATCTTTCCATAAACGCTCAGATAAGCTCAACCACAAATATTCTCTTCGCAACCCTTTAGCACAAAACCCCCATTCATTTACAAAGAACATGCATAATACATAGCATTTCAGTACGTAGAACAATTTCTCATTCAGAATCACACTCAAATATTCCCTCTAAAACCTCAGTGCGCTACATAAGTTATACCGTTTTAAAAATAAAACAAAGGGATTCCGCGCAACCGGTTTTACTAGTGAGATAGAAAACGGCACTAGTGACGCTACCATTGGTGACTATATTTATTTACATATTTTTTACTGTGGTAAGTGGTGATGCAGCAAAAGATGGTAAAGCGCACTAACTTAACAAAAACCTATTCACTCTTTTTTTTATAGAATAAGGGTAGTAAGCAAGCACACAGCCCACAGCCCACCTGATGCTAAGTGGATGCTGCGTCCCATAGACATCTACCTCTACTCTCGGTTGACAATTAAAATGCAGATGCTTTGTCACCGCTGAGGACTTAGATGGAATGCCTCGTATCCAGTCTCTGGTTCTCTAGCTAACCCATTCGTATTACACCATAATATAGCTACATCATGGCTCTACCACGTAAATTGCCTCTTGCTTTGAAGTCACCAACATTGCCATCGGATGGAAAGGCAGATGCCCGCAACTTATTCCACTCCTTTGCTGTACGCAAACTTTTGGTCGTGGTAAGTCGACAACGAAAGGGTGGATACTGGCAGAGCGTCTGTTTGTCCGTTGGTGGACGGGAGGGGGCTGAATTAAGTAATGCAATTCCTGCAAAAACTCTTCGAAATACGTTCTGTAGAAAATCGAAAGCCTGTTTTTAATAATAATAGCTGGATTACACCAATATTTTTTGCAAATAAATGTGAAGTTTCTGGCTAGTAGGTGAACTTGTAACTTAAGAGCCAGTCTTCCCCAAAATAATATACAAACTAGTTAGAAGCTGGCAAAAATAAAAATTCTAGAAATTATGAGATAAGTGCAAGAAAATATAATTTCAAATCAGAAAAACAACGTTTTATATTATTATTAAATAAAAATTATGTAATATATACTTATACAACTTGCTGTTAATTATATTTAATAGAAGAAAAACATTACTAGTCCTTATATTATTTAGGAAAAAATACTACTATAATTGTATGAAAGTATTTTTAAAGCATTTTCGGTTACGAGTACTTTGGAACACCCATTGTCACAGGGGACTGGGTTGTTTGACATCCACATGTCATAGTTAATCACTGCTACTTTCAACTTAAAATTATAAATGTTACCATATTTAATATACACAGAAATAACTTATAGTACCATGAAGAGTTGCAATGGTGAGCTTGGGTTGGAATTTAATTTTATTACCCCGTTATCTTATCTATTAAAAATCGTTTTTTTTTTTAATTTCAATAGCCTCGCTAATTGTTCGGTGGGAATCGTTGTTCTTTCGCGAAAATTTGTGGTGTAATAAATCTGATGTAATGGCGAGAGCGATACTATACGTGTTCGCAGAGTGCAAGGTACTACAGTCGGGTATTTAGAATAAGGACATCCAAAGAACTCCTCCGAACACTACAAAGCACGGTTCTGAGCCACTTCCATCCATCAACTGCCTGCATATCTTACCGAGACGTCACTCCATCTAGTGGGCAGCCGTCCTACACTTTGCTTACTGGCACGAGGTCGCCACTCGCGAACCCTTCTTCCCCATTACATATTGGTTCTTCGAGCTATATGGCCGGCCTATTGACACTTGTCTTGAATTGCCACTAACGTCGGTTTAAAATGAGCTAATCCCTAAAAAAACTCGAGGTTTCGCGTAAATATAGGAAATCATTATATAATTATGTTTTTATTGTGTTTACAACTTTAAATTGTGTTTGAGGAATTTCGTAATTTATTTATTTATATATATTTTGTGTATGTATGTATTTATGTATAATTTTATATCTAAATAACACATAAAATTTATTATATTTTATAAAACATAGTAGTATATTAAATAATATATTTTGTTGTATTTTATGGTATGTATTAATTTTATTTATATAGTGTATCTGTAGGTTTATTTCTTTACGCCTTTGGTTGCCTCGAAGAGATCTCTATGTAGCGATAAGACCGCCACATTGTACTCTCTATTTTACTGGCTCTTAGTATCTTGTTGTTCTGTGGAATACAATAAAGCTATATTCATTAATTAATTCACTAATTTCTAATATTGATATGAAGGATCTATTTGGTGCGCCTTGGCAGTAAACTCGATTCCTATGTTGTGACGACAAACGGCATGACGCTTCCGTAATTATTATTATGTTTATAGAAGAAAAAAATGATTTTATTGAAGTTCTGTTTTTTGTTGTTAATTTAACTCCATATTTCGTATTGCTTTTCTTTAATTATAAACTCTACCATCAAAGATGATTCACATTTACGGGGCGCTCCGTGACGAACAACTTTTTTTAATTATATTAAATCTAAACTTACCTAGCAGCGTTCGACTTAGTGGAGAGTCGTGCTAAAAGGCTCATTGGTAACTCTCAGTTAGTTGAAACTAATCTTGTCAGTCTCAAGCACAGACGCAAAGTAGCCAGCTCGTTGTTTTATATGATACTAGCTGATACCCGTGACTTCGTCCGCGTTGTTTGGTATATTAACAAAGTTTTCGTATGTGCGAAGGAAAAAACATCAAAATGATCGCGAGCAAAAATATACTTTGCTTACAAAATCGTTGTTTCTTAAAACTTTAATAACTTTATAAAAATGGAGATATCGCAATAATTTTATTTTTTATAAGGGCCAAGTGTCTAAGAAATAAAACTTAGAAAACCTAATTGAAATCTATCCAGTATTTTTTTCCGTTTACAGCGAGTGTGCAGGAATTACTTTATTTAAGTCCTCACTCCCCTTTTCACCATCGGACAACTAGATGTTCGGTGGATCTCCGCCTTTTTGTTGTCGATACTACGCGCATTCGAACCAAACTGTTTGTTTCGATTTTGTAGTGCGTATAGCAAGGGAGTGGAATAATTTGCCAGCGTCTGTTAATTAGTTTGGTGGAAGGTTCTCGAGTAGCAGCCTCGTACTGGCAAACGCAGTGTTCGACAACCCACTTTAGATGGAGTGATGACCTAATGAAAAGCAGGTAGTCGATGGATGCAGGTGCTCAGGACCGTACTTTGTGACAATCTGTGGGGTAAGCCTCTGTTTAGCAGTGGATTTCTGATGGGTTTTAGTTATTTTTAATGTGATAAAGCTGTGAGATTTCGTGCACTTTAAGACTTAACACTTTCACTGTCCGGTTTTCAGACACAATAGTAAGACAATAGCAATGACCTATAAGTAGTGCACGGGACAGCGAAAGGGTTAAAGTAAGTCTCAGGACTTAACTGATAACTAATGATGTTGTCGTGTTGTGGCGAGATGAGGGAATTCACAGCCCTAAGTGCTTTGGGTGTCGTAGAAGGTAACTTTGAGAAATGCCAGAAAAATTCAAATGGCATTCTTAAGTAAAAATATCATTACTTTCATCATAAGGTTAAGGTTTAGAAATATGCTTGACATGAGACTTAAGACTTAACGAATCTGGTCCTGACTCAGGTAAGGTCCACCACCACTAGAGAAACAAAATTATGCATAAATGGCGTAATTTGTGTCTCTAGTCGATTTTTTTATTACTAAATTTACCCAGCACACCACACCGGAGTTAGTAAAAATCTTAAAAGAAATAGTACTGTAAATAACTGTATTTACCTGTATTTTTATGCTTTTGCGTGCAAGTATCATTTCTTGTTCTGTTTTTTTTTTTAATAAGAGGACAATTTTGAAGTTAAACGATCCATTGCACGCTGACATTGAATAAAACACAGAAATCCTCCGCAAGTAGAGCTTTTATAAACCGAGGGAAGGTATGTAAATACCTCGACTCTGGAAACGTCTTTAATATGAAGTGTCAAAGTCCACGATTTCCATATTACGTGAGTAAACACACAAAAATACCTCATATTGAAAGATAATCGTGTTGTCCTTCTTTTTTTAACTATACGAGTTACTTTATATTCGTTATCTTTACTGTTACAACCTAATAAAGTCCACTGCTAAACATAGGCCTCCCCATAGATGGCCTCATATGGAAGATATTTGCCATAGTTGCCACGCTTGGCAAGCGGGTTGGCAACCGCAGTTTTTTATTTTTAGTCGTTATTAGGAAGACACTGCTGCCCATATCCTGATTTGTGTCCCTCTGTCGCCTCTTATGATACCCACGCTATGATATGGGGTAGTGGATATTCTTACACCGCCACTACATGGTAAATATTCGTTACTTGCAACTGTATTTACCTATGTTTAATTTTATGTAAAAACATAATATATTTTTTTACGTGGTAGAGCCATGCTGCAGCTATATTAGTAGTATAGTTGTACTACGAATGGGTCGGCTCGACCGGGGAAGGACCACGCTCTCACAGAATACCAGCGTAAAATAGCAGCTTAACACTGCTGTGTTTCGTATGGTGAGTGCAGAGAACCGGAGACCCTTTTTACTGGAAAAGAGGCATTCCATCTTAGTCCTCAAGGGTGACAACGCATCTGCATTTTTATTCTTTATTGAAGATAGATGTAGATGTCTATGGGTCACAGCAACCATTTACCATCAGGTGGACTGTGTGCTCGTTTGTCACCCTATCCTATAAAAAAATAAAAAGAATTTTCTCCGATACACTATGTGATAGCATCGACTTGATAAGCTATAGTATTATATGGAACAACTTTATTATTTTTAGTTCTTTGTACTCTGTTATTATTATTTTTATATCAGAACTTCAAACTAACAAATTGAAGTTTGTATGAATAGTTATGTACATTAAACGTTTCTCAATATTCTTCTTTCTTCAAATTTAAATAGAACCACCCTTGAGACCATTGAATAAAAAGAGTCATCAAAATCGGATCACGATGGGTGAAGAAATCGCGTAACGTACTTACAAAAGGAAACTAAATATATTCAAATTGAAAACCTCTACTCTTTATATGTCGAATAAAATCAATAATAAATATCTAGCTTAAATTTTTCTTAAGTATGATACAGACTTAATTTAAAAAAAAACTTATTTTACATAATGACTTCTTCTATTTACGCGAACACTACACATTGAATAAAACTATTTCTTTACGAATTTTACCGCGTTTATTTTTTTATTTACTATTTTAATTCCCGACGTTTCGGTGCTTTACAGTACTTCAATAAGTATTATTATGTAATCAATATTGAATAAAAATCATTCATTCATTCACTAGTGTAGGGATGTAATGATGATTATGATATGTGTACTTAATTTTGCTGTTGTTTAATGAAGATTTCAGTTTTAGAATTTTTAAAATATAAGACATGATATGGCAACAAGGTGATATCCGAGAGGCGTTTAGTCCATGCAAATGTATTCCTCTATTTTCTCCATGGATGATGACACTAAACTGCTTTTTCACGACACAGCGTATATCTGCCACCGCTGAACCTTCCTCAAGGAATATCACATAGCATGATCCTGAACCACCTGCGTCCATTGACTTTCTTCATGTCTTACCTGGTCGTCACTCTATCTACTTAATGCTACTTCTTCAGATTAGAACAATAAAATGAAGCTCCTTTGAACTATTACAAGTATATTTTTTATACAATTACAGTAGGTATAATTCGGTTGCGTGCATGTTAAAAAATTTAATTTATTTGAACTCGTCGTAACGAACGTACAAGTATTTATACATTTGAATTTAACCGGAAGTATAGTCTATATACAATTATTATAAACTAATTATCTATGGGTTGTAATATAATATATTATATATTAATTACTACACAGACCGTGTAGTGACGGTGTAAGAATATCCACTACCCAAATCTACCCGTGGGTGACATAAGAGGCGGCAAAGGGAAACAAATCAAGAGATGGGCAGCAGCGTCTTCTTAATAAGACTAAAAATACTGCGGTTGCTAACCCGCTTGCCAAGCGTGGCAACCATAGCAAATATCCCGCCTATGAAGCAATCTATGGGCAAGGCCTATGTTTAAATGTGGACTTTAATAAGTTGTAATGGCAACGGTAACGGTATTAATCAGATAAAGTATATTTACTCGTATAAATGAAAGTTTATATTAACTGCCTGCGGCGCAGGCACCACTATAATATAATGTATTTATTACGTAATATTATCAGCTCCACTATAGTCTACATTACTCGATATTAACCAAAAAGATGCTAACATGGCATTTCTTTTAAACATAAATTATATTCATGTGACTTGTGGAATATTTCGACATGCACCATAAAATTGTACCGGATTCTATTGACGCATAAAGGCTAATGGCGTGTGAATTTAAGGGTGTGCGTGAGAACACCTTATGGCGTTAGCGTAACAACTCGGCACCATAATACCCTTAAGTGCTCATTTATACTGTTTGGCAAAATATCCCTATGTTATACCTGTATTCCGCTTTCCTTATGTTACACAACATTATACAACATGACATGACATCGTTAGAAACTCATAAAATGATTAAAAATGAGTTGTAAAATTATTTCATTACAATTTAATTATTACTATTTATTTATACTTAATTGTACAAAACCTTTTAAAGGATTATAAAAGGCGGACTAAATGCCTTTTGGCATTCTCTCCCAGTCGACCCGGGACGTGTGGAAATAATGTGATAGGTGCCACAATAAAAACTAATATTATAGAAAAAAAACTTGTATTAAACATATTGATAATATACACATTGATGATAATATATACAGGGTTATTTTTCAAAGAATAGCCAAATTTTAAACTTAAGTTCAAATATATACATAATGACATACCGTTATTGCAGTTTTTGAAAAAATGACTAAATAAGAATTCTACTTTTATTTGAAATCATCCCAAACTGAATGTGATTTATGGGCAACAACGTTTTTGCCTACCGATCGACCCTTGCGCAGTAAATAAAACCACGCATTTTGAATTTAAAAGACAAAAAGGACGGAATGTTTGAGATTTTTTTAAATTAATTTTTCGTCACCATTTGCCTATATTACTTATTCTGAACCTTCTCTCCAAATTTGGCCGGTTATTGCAAAATAACCCTGTATATATTAACACTTATATGCTATAAATTTACACACACACACACACGCGCGCGCGCACACACACACACACACACACACACACACACACACACACACACACACACACACACACACAATAAAATGTTGAGGGATACTTATTTTATAATTAGATTAGAAGAGGAACGCAGGGTTTTATCATGATAGATACTGAAATTTGTCCTTGAGATTTGAGATGAATCTACTACTGTCCATACTATCCGTTACTAATATTCAGCATATTATACTGAGTTCAAAGTTCGAATTATAACAAGTTAGAATCTACTCGCTGCTGCATCGAATCGGTCGAGCGAACTCATGTTTTCAATCTTGCTTAGCGGTCAGTGAGGGGAAGATAAACCTCGTGAGCGCTTTGATTGCTCTTAATGTTTTATTGGTGCTACTGGAAGCTTTAGATATGGTACGTTAAAGTGTAGGGCTGTAAATATAACGAACAATGTTTATATTTATATACAAAATAAAATTAAAGTGTCTGTTTGTAATGAAACAGCTATATTCAAAACAAAATAACAGCTTTTTAGTATATACAGTACTTATAACAAAAAATTATCTGTTTTTTGTTATAAGTACTGTATATACTTTCATATGCTATTTTTAATTTTTTTGTATGTCTGTCGGTCGGTCAGACAGACTCAAAAATTCCGGACAAAACCCGGAACAAACAAACAGTTGTTTGTTGCTGCTACTCACCAAAACGGCTGGACTGATTTTGACGGAACTTTCGCTGACAGAAAGCTGATGTTATATGGAGTAACTTAGGCTACTTTCATTTTAGAGAAATAATTACACGCGGGGAAAATCGCGGGGAACAGCTATTTATAAAATATGAGAACATAACGATCATAATAATAATAATAATAATCCCTCGATTTCTTATATTTACGCGAACACTACACATTTAAATAAAACTAGTTTTACGGATTTTATCGCGTATATTAACTTATTTTATATCCCCGACGTTTCGAGCACTTTACAGTACCTATGGTCACGGGGGAGACTGAGGTGTTTGACGTCCCAATGTCATAGTTAACCACGGCTACCTCCAGATAAAAAAAAATATAAAAAAAAAAAACATAATAATAATAACAATCCCTCGTCTGTTTGGTCTCCCCTGTCGCGGACTTTTGTCTGGTTGCGTTTTATATATATATTTAACTATATTTCATTGCGTAATATATTATTCAAAGAATATGTGTGACAAAAGAGAAAACTATGTCAAATATCCAACCTATGAGTCAATCTATGGGGGGCAGCAAATGTTCAGCAGTTGATTTTTGATAGTCTGTAATAAAAACAACAAAAATATGAAGCATGTTCTTAAACAAAACGCCATTTAGACCCTTTTTGATGAAACTTAGATAAAATAGGGAAAATTGTATTTGTATAGCATTATGAAAGAGTTTCGCGTAAAATAAAATTGGTTGCCTGTAAAGTCGGTATACGGGCGAAAGTTTTACGACAACGACTTTGAGTGGTAAAATAATTTTATTATGTCTGTCTCTCGCTCTTAGGCGGGCTAACCATGCCCGAGTGGAAGGGACGCGTGCCTCTCACTCGCTCTCATTGTGAGCGCATAACGTGAGCGGAGCGTAACGCAGTTTCTTGAAGTGTCACCCGGCAAACCAATTTATAAGACGTTGTCACGTCAAAACTAGGTTTATAGTTTACTAAAATCGTTTTAAATTATTCTCCGACCCAAAACGTCATAAAAATCTTGCAAATAGTTTTCTCGAAATTGACAAACGGCACAGGTTACAGCCCTAGTGGGTTATATATGAAATCGGCCATCTTTGTGCACGCACGCGAAAACTGACCTAGCTGTTTCAAGAATAAGGTCAAAGTTTCAACAGCCACGGTTACAAATAGTTTTTCGATTACTGGACGTTTGTGTTTGAGATTTTGGATTTAATAGCGGGGTGTAGTTACTATATTGATATTGGGTCTGTTTGGTTAGGAACAATGTCTATTGAGACTAAAGCAAGCAACCTCTTCTATATTTAGAGCCTTTTATTATTTGTTGCGTAAGCAATAACTGTAAATATCAGTTTATTAGATTCCCAAAGGCTAGATTCACTATTTTGCATAATAATAAATGTAAAAGGTTAGATGTCTCTTATCGGTTTATTTACATTTGTAGAGAATGTGAAGTTATGTTTTTCTTTATTACAATAAGGGTGACAAACGAGCATACAATCCACCTAATGGTAAGTGGATGCTCTGGCTCATAGACATTTACGTCTATCCTCGTTTAAGAATCATAATGTAAAATGCGTTGTCACCCTGAGGACGAAAATAGTTTGCCCCGTTACCAGTACAATAGGTATCCGGTTCAAACACAGCAGCATTAAGCTGCCATTTACGCTGGTGTTCTGTGAGTGTGGTCCTTCCCCGGTCGAGCCGACCAATTCGTATTACGGCCTTCTACCGATAACTCCCTCATTACTCTACTGGTCGTAAACCCGGTTGGTGAATATGAGCCGGACATCTGAATAATCTGAAATTTTTCAGACGTATTAACGGAAGGTTTTTATGACTATGACCTGGTGTTCTCGCTAGGGTCGTCACAGCATATGTTGTAAGCTCGACTGCTGATAATTTGGTTCCGGGTTGGAATCCGGGGTCGGGAAAAAATCAGTTTATTGGGGTTTTCTGTTAAGACGTTCTTAGTAGCAGACTGGAGTCAGGAAGTTGGCGGCGTTTCATCCCCTTGCCTCGGAAAACACATAAAACCGTTGGTTCTGCGCCGATCTCCGTAACGGATAACCATCATATCGGACTATGAGATTTAGGGAATAATAGAATAGAATAGAATAATTTTTATTCAATATAGATTACTTATTGAAAGTCATTTATGCTTTAACCACTGTTTCGGAAAATAAATCTCTGTCCTAGGAAGAACAATTAAGAATCCCAGCTGGACTATTTAAGGTGAGAAGAGAGTTAATAGAGTGCACTTGTGCACTATAATACGCACTTATAGTCGGGCACTATAATCGTGCCCGACTGTAGGCTAGTCTCCGTTGAGATTGGCAGGCGTGACCAAAATTCAGTATGGACGACATTCCAAAATAGTTCCTAAAGTCGGTGCTCAGACTTCAGAAGCAAGTATTTAGAAATTATTATATTTTGTTTTGTTTTTGAAGTCTTTATATTAAAGTTTAATTATTATACCCTTTTAAGTGTTCTAATGAATATCGCAAGTTAAATTTATTACTAGAATACAGTTTAAATATGTACATTAAAGGTGAATAGGCTTTTGTTAAGTCTGTGCGTTTCACCATCTTAGGCTACATCACCACTTACCATCAGGTGAGATTGTAGTTAAGCGCTGGCTTAGAATAATTAAAAAAATATTCAACCCCTATTTTTTTCACCCTTAGTTATTGAATTGTTTCTTTAAATTTTTACGGAACCATCCTTAAACTGTAAACTTTAAAAAAAATCTATTAAATCGGTTTAGCCGTTTGTGAGATATCGGTGATAAGAAAATTATATGTCGATTATAGAGCCTTCCCGTTTTTTTGAACTGATGTATGTAAACTGATGAGAATAAAAACGATAAAAAAAAAAAAAATAACTAAGACGAAAAAATCGAAGAAGTAGATGAAACATTTAAATGTACAACTCTCTTTATTAAACTAACTCCAAAACATTTTCATAAAATATATAATAAGATGTTACGAAATAGACCTGCTCGTAGTGAAATATTCTCGTTTATTTATTCATTCATACAAGAAGTAATTTTATAAATGGACTGTGCTGTCGTAGACAATGCCGAACAGGGGTAAGTAACGAGTGCTTTGTCACTATGGACACGGGGAAATACTTTCATTAAAAGTTTTTCTATTTTAGCCCGAACAAATTTCTGAGGTGATTCCGTTTTTCCTCATAACCTCGCAAATAAGCCCGCCTGAACTGATGAGAACTGGTCATTTTAATTTAAAAAGGAAATTGTCAGCTCCCGTGAATTTTCCCTTGTTTTCAATGTAGTAATGCATAAAGCATATCAGAATTTATGTCCGATCAAATGAAAAACAAAACAAACTAATAAAATATAAATGATTGAATCAAAATGACAAGTAGTAGCGAAATTCAATTGTTATATAGGTATTTATTAAAATGTAATTTAACATGATGTAATCTAATGTAATTTAATGTAATGTAATGTAATGTTATTTATGATATAACATTATGATTTTTATTTCATAAATAATTTTGCATGCACTATATCGCTAAATATAGAAGAAATTAATATAAAATATTATAAAACACCTTTGTTCTTTCTTTCTTTAAAAAAAGAACGTTACACTCATACTAGGATTTTCTCCTGTATCGTGGAGGTAGTTTACAAATGTAAATTGCACAAGGACAAACATCCAGATCCGGAACAAATATTTGTAGGCCATACAAACACTTGTTTCGTGCGGTATTCGAACCCACATCGCGGCCCTCAGCGCCGCAACTCAATGCTAAACCACTGCGCTATGGAGCCGTCAATTACATGTATTCGCAAATAAAGAATTGATTGATTGATTAAATGATTTCTAACATAATTCTAGGAATAGTCCTTTTCGTATAATATTTTTAAACACAAAATTTTAACATAGATAGTGCTCAACCATCGTATTATTAGTCATCCATCCAACCATCCATTACAGTCTATAACAGTTCACTGATGAACTTTGGCCTCCCCTTAGACTGCCACATAATGGATGTATTTGCCATAGTTGCCATGCTTGGTAGGCGGGTCCGCTATTGTAGTTTTTTTATTTTCTACTTGTCATTAAGAAGATGGCCCTTCTCCTGGCCTTTTACGACACCGACGGTATGATTTGGGGTAGTGGATATTCTCACACCGCCTTTATTAAACTGGTATTATAAGTACAATAATTAAATAAGACTACTATCACACCTAATAGGAAATGTTATAGTAGTTGTAAATAGGTAAGTATATCGTACACTCTAATTTTAACAAAAGGCTATACACCTCGAAGCAGTACATAAACAGAAATATATTTGGTTAGAGGCTTACGTGTTATTCATTAAATATTGTAATTTAAAAAAAAATTGCCTGATGAAACACCGTAATTATCAAATTAAATGACATTAATTTTTTATAAGCTAATTAAAATAGACAATGATTGCAAATCGGTTGATTTCTCTCGCTTTCTGTTTATCGTAAATACTTCAATTTCAATTTAATTTATAATTTATTTGTGTTATATGCTAGTATTTTATTACGATAGCAATAAAGTAGACAGTCACTCAATGATAAATCATGGAGAGTATGCGCAGAAATTGTTATTTCAACAACAAGACGCACGGCTGGTTTTTATATTTTCATTGAACTGAAAGACTGCAGATGATCTTTGCTTGGGAGAGATTAGAAGAGTTCTTGTGTATGATGACCACGTGCTGTAAGTTAGGAGTGGACGATACAAATCGTATATTACCTATATAACATTATTTATATATCGGTAAAATACCCAATATTTATATATTGGGCGACAGACTATGTATCAGATACCGCTGCAGTACAGCGTCACTTCACAGAACATTTAACATCGAACACGAAGAAATAATATTATCGTATATATCTATGTTATGAGACACTGAATGCGAGATATTATATTTTACAGTGAAATATATAATATATCTTCGTTGTAAGATAAACTAGTTTCAGAATATCATTGATATTAACCAATATTTAGATATTAGGTACAATATATCCATAAATCTAAGCAAACCAAATCCTACAAAAATCACGTATCACCGTGTGGTATTGAATACTGACTTCCTTACAGTGTTAGAAATTCACGTAGATATCAACTGATACATAGATATTAAAATATATATAGATTCAATATCAGATATTCAAATCCAATACATAGATACTATTTGATATAGGGTAAGAGTAACCCATGCCTACTTTAAGTTTCCGAAGCTTGTAGGTTTACGTTACATTTCAGTTTCCAGAAGGACCGTTGCTGAAAAAACAGGCAAGTAGTTTAACTATAATGGAGCTTGATTTATATATATGCATAGTTATTCGAAAACTCCGATAGCGCGATTCAGGCTTCGGTTATTGCTTGGTCCGTTTAAGCTATTAAGTTACGTTGAGAACGCCGCAGCACTATATCCATATCCTACGCTGGGCTATAAAAAATGAAGAACAAATATTTAGTATTGGTATTTTTAATCAATATAAATTTATGTAAAAGGAAAGTGTTCGTCTATATGTCCAGCCTTTTCTCCATGACCACCCACTGCCACCCAATTGTGGTTGCAGAGGTAGAAGGCTCCACGTGTGCACTTGCAAGTAAGGGAATTTGGTTCCTGTCGGTGGAAGTGGGTGGATGTGGGTGGTAAAAATGTGTAATGAGATACTTCTATCCTTTTCTAACACATTGTACGACTCATATAAGCTCAAGACTGTACTGAATGACGTAAATTACGTTTGTACGTGATAATACCGAGAAATTTTCTACAATATTTCAGATTTTTCCCGAATGTTCTAGAATATTCTAGAATATTTTAATTTTTTTAAAAGGAACTATGAAAATGACTGATAATAGTTGATCCAGAATGTTCTAAATTGTTCTCAAAATTTATATTCAAACACTGAAAATTATTAATCAAGAATAATTGTTATCGATCTAGAATATTCTAAATATTACTAGATAGATCAGGAAAGCTCTAAAATATATTGAAATGTTCAATATTATTTAAAAATAATTTTAGACACATTAGAATGTTCTAGATGGTTTCAAAAATTCTAAAACATTCATTCAACAATTATAAAATATATTTAAATGTTCAAAAATATTTGCAAATGATTGTAGTGGATCTCAAATGTTTTAGATAATTTTAATCTTTTTTTAAATAATCTGAAAATTTCTAAAGTTTATTTAAATGTTTAAAATGGATTAAAAATAATTTTAATCGATCTAAGAGATCTTGGAGTCTTTTCAAAATTTCATGAATGATCTGAGGAATTCCGTCATATATCCAAGCACTAAAAATTATTAAAAAAATAATCATTATCGGTCTAGAATATTCTAGATTATAAATATTATAGATTATTTGAATATTCAAAATTATTCAAAAATGGTTTTAGATAGTTTGGAAAAGAGAATAATCTAGAAACTATTCTGGAATATACGTAACGTCGAATTCATGCAGAGTTTCAACGATTTTTTGAATTTCAGTTTAGCTGTGCATTCTAGAAAGTTTTGGCACTAGAAATTTTCATTGCTGATAGTATTTAAGCGGGAGTCAAAGTTTTTTTTTGTTAATCAGAAGAATAGAATTTTCTAGATTATTCGCTCTTCAAGATTAGTTTTTGAGCACTTTGTTTATTGATTATCACTTGAGCGTGACTGAAATCTGACTGACAAAAAAAAACCCTTGACTTCCGCTTATATACTGTCAGCAATCGAAATTTCTAGACTGCACAACTACACTGAAATTCAATTTAATCTAAAAAATCTTACTTAATCTAGAAAATATGCATAAAGTCACTCCGTGCAGAGTTTCAACAGTTTTTTAAATTTAAGTGTGGTTGTGCAGTCTAGAAAGGTTTGGAATTAGAAATATATAAGTGGGAATCAACGCCTTTTTTGCAGTCAGGTCTCAGCTACGATCAGAAAATCAACGAGTGAATGACGTAAGGATCATAAGTAATTAAAAAATAAATTAAAATATTAAATAAAATTGCCTGAGCGTAAAATACTATTTACACAATCTCACGTAAATGCTCAGAAGAAAACAAACGTAAAAATGAAACAGAAGAACAATGAGAACAACGGCTTTCGAGAAATCGAGAAAGAGTGCAGCAAACTAGAAGACGTCAAAGTGAAGAACAATGAACAATGTCTAACGAAATTGAAGAACAATGACTAGAAAGAGATCTATTCGACGTCATAAATCAGCTGATCGACGGGAACAAGAAAACTGAACGAAGTAGAGTAAGAATGGCAACAATACGCCAAAACGACTTACAAACGAGAGTGTAGAACTTCAAGCGTTTCATTATGATCCCAAGGAAAAGTACGATGAACATCCAAGTACCTATTGTTATCGGAAAAATGAATACGGTATGTAAATATTGCAACGCAAATAAATTTAAGGGTGAAACTGCTGGTATGTGCTGCATGATTGGTAAAGTCAAATTACCATCATTACAAATACCACCATCCCAGTTTTTTACTTATATGAACGGAGCGACACCAGAATCAAAACATTTTCTACAAAATATACGTCGATACAATTGTTGCTTTCAAATGTCTTCTTTCGGGGCTACATCAATATGTAATGAAGGTAATTTCAGTCCGGTTTTCAAAATTCAAGGAAAAACTTATCACCGAATAGGCTCGCTAATGCATTTACCAGATGAAACACCAACATTCCTTCAAGTATATTTCATTGGAAATGAACAACTTGAAATATATTAAGGTTGCACTCACATTCAGGGGCTAAAGAAAGATATTATTCAAGAGTTACAACGTTTACTTCATGAACACAATCAACTGATTAATGTGTTTAAAATTTCTCTAGAACAAATGGTTGCAGACAACTATAAGATCGTCATTCGCGCAGACAAAAGACCAGCCGGTGAACACAAACGAAGATTCAATGCAACTCAAGTGAATGAAGTTGCAGTAGTAATCGTTGATAATGAATATAGTCATCGTTATATCATTGCTTACCGCCGAAGTAACCAACTGCAACGTATTTACTGAAACACATCACAGTTACAATGCGCTGCAGTATCCGTTAATATTTAAGCAAGGTGAAGACGGTTACCACTTTAACATTCAACAAGTAAATCCAACTACAGGTGCTGAAACTAATAAAAAAGTATCTTCGATGCATTTCTACGCTTATCGAATTATGGTTAGAAATGGTGAATGTAATCGTATTCTAAATTGTCGGGAATTATTCCAGCAATTTATTGTTGTCATGTATGCAAAAATTGAGACGGAAAGATCGAAATTTAGTCCTCATAATAAGAAAATGCGTTTGGAAGAATATTTTCATTTAAAAGACGCAATGATGAATGATGGAAACATCGAAAACTCATCTTACCATCTACGCTTACTGGAAGTCCACGTTATATGTATACGCTCAAGAAACAATAACCTATCTCAGAAAATACGGTCGACCTGACTTATTTATAACATTCACATGTAATCCTTCTTGGTTGGAAATCAAAGAAGAATTACAATATGGACAGGTGGCTAACGACCGACAAGATATTATTGCTCGAGTTTTTCGACAAAAACAAATTAAATTTGTCGACGCTATCGTTGAAAAATGAATATTTGGTGATGTTCTCAGCTGGATGTATTCGATTTAATGACAAAAACGAAGACTGCCCCATTCTCACAACTTAATTTGGTTAAAAAATAAAATCCGACCATATAAGACAGACAACATCATCCAGGCTGAATTTCCAAACCCGGAAAGAGATCCTGAACTCTATTAAATTATAGTGAAAAACATGGTTCATGGTCCTTGCGGCAGATTAAATAGAAGTTCTCCGTGCATGAAAGATGATGAATGTACAAAATGCAATCCAAGACTATTTCTTAATGAAACAATAACAGGCATATCCAAAATATAGCCGTCACGAGAACAAGGCGTATTCACAGCAAAAATTAAAATACAATTCGCCATAAATTTCGAATACTGCAGTTCTATTAAATCCATCAAATACGTATAAAAGTGTATTAACAAGGGCAGTGATATGGCTGTCTTTGCAGTGGCTCAAAAAAATCAGTACGATGAGACAATACAGTACCAAATGGGTCGTTACATCAATGCTAATGAACGATTTGGCGAATTTTGGTTTTCCCAATACACGATCGCGATGTAGCGGTCGTCCGTCTATGTGTTCACTTAGAAAACGGACAACGTGTCTTCTTTACTAACGAAACTTCAGTAAAAGTTGCGACAGAACCACTAACGAGAACAACTTTGATAGCATTTTTTGAGCTGTGCCTAGAAAATCCATTTGCTAAAACTTTACTTTACTCCAAGTACCATTTTACTACACTTGGGATACATCAAGTAAAAGGTTTAGCCCTCAAAAACGTGGAATGCCAGTGCAAGGACACGATAGACTGTTTCAGAGTAATACGATAGGGATAGTCTACACGTGGATCCAAAAACGCTAAATACGTCTATTTACGTTTATTACTTACACACTAGTCGTGGCCCGACATGTTTTGAAGATCTAAGAACTGTCAACGGTTACATTTGTGAAACATACCGTGAAGCATGTTAAAGATAAGGTTTATTAGAAAACGACAATCACTGGGAATTAGCTATGAATGAAGTTGTACAAACGGCAACAGCAAATTAAATTTGTGAACTGTTTGCGAATATATAAACTACATGTAATCCATTAAATCGTAATTGATTACGGTTGAAGTATACAGAAAGTATGAGTGACGATATCCTGACTGAACTACGGCGCCAAAATCCGGACTTAGATATTAAATTTAATGAAGAATTTTTAACAAAGCTTTGATATTACTGGTAGATAAAAGTTTAGCGATATCCAACCAAACGCTAATACAACTGGGAGTTCAACAACTCAACGAAATCTATTTGATGCAATAAAAAATGAATTACTAAGAGAAACGAATTATAACATTGACAATTTGCAGAGCCACATTCAACACAATAAACCTTTATTAATTCAAAGTCAATAACAGGTATATGATATAATAATGGATTATTATAAAAAACAACAAGGCAGTATTATAATTCTGGATGGATTTGGTGGTACTGGAAAGACATTTTTAATTAATTTAATCCTAGCTGAAATTCGCGCAACCAAAGAAATTGCACTCGCCATAGCATCATCGGGAATAGCAGCTACACTAATGGATGGCGGAAGAACAGCACATTCCGAACTAAAATTACCTTTAAATGTTGCTGACTATGAATTTCCGGTAGTGATATTACCAAATCATCAGAACGCGGACAAATATTGAAACAGTGCAAAGCCATCTTATGGGACGAACGCTTACAGTAATTCCCTCTATAACAGCATGTAACAACAACGCAATGCCATTTTATGGCCCCTTTGTGAGTACTTTGTTAATAAAGCTAAGGACGTGTTGTTTTATTTTCGTGTATTTTGTTACCGTTTTTTTTATAGGATAAGGCTAACAAACGAGCACACTCTCCACCTGATGGTAATGGTTGCTGTGGCCCATAGACATCTACATCTATCTTCGTTTGCAATTTAAGATAGAATGCCTCTTTTCCAGTAAAAAGGGTCTCCGGTTCTCTACACTCACCATACGAAACACAGCAGCATTAAGCTGCTATTTTACGCTGGTATATTATGAGAGCGTGGTTCTTCCCCGGTCGAGCCGACCCATTCGTGCTACAACTATATTATTAATATAGCTGCAGCATGGTTCTACCACGTAAACCAGTCAAGTTGACTTATAGTATGACCATCAATAAGCACAGGGCCAAACATTCCAATATTGTGGCGTTTATTTGAGACAATCATGCTTTTCACACGGTCTATTGTAGGTCGCATGCTCAAGAGTTGGGTCACCTCGAAGATTGTTTATTTACAGTCCAAATAATAAAACAACAAATGTAGTACATAAGCAAGTGTTATAAACAAAAATTGAAAAAATATAATCGCTTATGAAACTGCAAATATGTATATATGTATATATTCAATAAAACATTTTTTTTTAATTTAAACAAACTACTTTCGAATTGGATTCATAATTATTTTAATAAGTTAATTAATCAGTCGATTTTGTATACACTATATACAACGTACATTTAATGGTACAAAGATTTGTGTACATATTTAAGATAGAAAAACTGATTTTATAACCATTAAGTGTGCGATGTATTTTGACCCGTGCAACGCCGGGGTTCACTGCTAGTATATTAATAAATTGTTGTACAAATCATATTTAAATCTAAAAATGTGAATTGTACAACAATTAAAATAAACAAGTTTCAGAAATAATTATATCAAAGATAATATTTTATCATCTTTTAATTAAAATGTAACATTTCATGCCGAGAACTTTATTTAATATGGACAACGAAACCTCTTATAGTGGTTAAAGTTATGCGCATACACGACGCTGCTAGATATCCGTATATCATGGCTGTCCATGCCCTTACTTCGTAGTCGAGAAGATGGCAAATAATTTGCTTAAGTTTATATTGGATGAGCGTAAACTGAACCTTTGCGGCTTCATACGCCTGGAACGTGAATATGCTAATAAGCCTTAGCAATCAACACGTTGTAAACATTTTCATATCTGCACGTGAACGTAATTAGTATAGTAGTTTTCAAATACTAGCTTTACCCGCAATTTCATCCGCGTAGAAATAGACCAAATAATCCTGCAGATCTATAATAGTGGTCTTTGAAGAAGTAATTTAACTATCAAAAAAATGCATGCAGCTATATTAGTAGTATAGACGTAGTACGAATGGGTCGGCTCGACCGGGGAAGGACCACGCTCTCACAGAATACCAGCGTAAAATAGCAGCTTAACACTGCTGTGTTTCGTTTGGTGAGTGTAGAGAACCAGAGACACTTTTTACTGGAAAAGAGGCATTCCATCTTAGTCCTCACGGGTGACAACGCATCTGCATTTTGATTCTTTATTGAAGATAGATGTAGATGTCTATGGGTCACAGCAACCACTTACCATCAGATGGACTGTGTTCTCGTTTGTCACCCTATCCTATTAAAAAAAACTTTAAACTTAGTTTTTTTTAAAACTATTATCTCGAAAACTATGTGCGTTATGGAAATATGTTTAACTGTTAAATATTGATGAAGTAAAAATATGTTAAAAAAGATAAAGTGTAGGGACCTTTGTTGAGAGGTTTGGAAGTAATATAGTGGAAAAGCTTCTATTACTTCCACGTAAAAACAATACTCACTATTTATATGGCGAATTATTTAAACGAATAAGGCTTGAATTTAATAAAATATTAACTTCTAAACACTTAAACATTTTATACTTTACTTTTAAACAGACAGACAGACAAACATTTTAAAAATGGTTGTTCATGTGTTAACAGTATAACTCTCTGATAGAAGCCAGTTATTTAGATATTTAGGAGATAGTTCAATTTGATTTATATGTGTATAGAAAGATACAATTATTTATTTATATACAAAAATATGTTAATTGCTTATATTATGATTATATTTTTATTATGTATATAATATTATTATTTGATAAAAATTTGATTCGGTAATTCGTATTACAAACATTAAATGGTCTTTATAATATAATAATATCATTTGCTTCATTTGCTGGAGGTTGATAGGTCAAATGTATATTATATAAAATGAGATGACATTATGATAAGTTTTTTAAATAAAATATAAATTGACTGCGATAATCACAACCTATAGTTACGTATGGTGAAAGAAGAGAACCGGAGACCCTTTTGGGTTTCGTACCCGAAGGGTAACCAACGGGACCCTATTACTAAGCCTCCGCTGTCCGTCCGTCTGTCTGTCAGCGGGCTGTATCTCATGATCCGTAATAGGTAGACAGTTGAAATTTTCACAGAATGTGTATTTTTGTTGCAACAACAAATAATAAAAATAAAAATAAAGAAAAAATAAAGGGGGCTCCCTACTAGAAACGTGTTTTCGATGATACAAAACCCTTCATCCGCGAGTCCGACTCGCACTTGGCGGGCATTTTATTACTGGAAACGAAGCATTCCATCTTAGTCCTCAGGGGTGATAACTCATCTGCATTTGGATTCTTAATCAAGGATAGATATGTGTACTCGTTTGTCACTCTTATTCCATTAAAAAGTTAAAAAAAGTGGATTAATTACCTCGGTGATAAGGTTTGTTTTTTATGTTAGCAGCAATGCTGCTGTGTTTCGTATGATGAGTGTAGAGAACCGGAGACCCTTTTACTGGAAAGAGCATTCCATCTAAGTCATCACGGGTGACAACGCATCTGCATTTTGATTCTTTATTGAAGATAGATGTAGATGTCTTTGGGTCACAGCAACCACTTACCATCAGGTGGACTGTGTGCTCGTTCTTCACCCTATCCTATAAAAAAAATACTCTTTCTACCGAAACTCAACAGTGCAAGCACTACTTTTTGGCGGTAGATATAGGTAAGATACCTAATAAAGTCAACGATTCCGATAGATTCCATATGACGAGCCACGCAAAATGCTTTTTTTTGTATCAGAAACTGGCCAATTATAATATACTTTTACAGTTATTTACAAGTATAAATACGAATGTTCCAATTTCAAATTTTCTACCACTTTTTTACGAGTGATGATTTTTATGGTTTCAATTGTCGCCAATAACCGTGTGATAGACTTTAAATGGCAATTATGGATGAACGCATTTCTCGGATAACCGTATACATTTTATGTAACTACTATCAACATGGTCGACTAAGTTTAAGAAATAAAGAAAAAAGTGGTCGCTTTTTGACAGCTGTTACGTCAATAAACGAGCTAGCCACTGCTAGTGACTCTCGTTGGTCTAGTCATCGTAAACGCGATTGCTGATCATGAGATGTTGATTGCTGATCCCAGGTTCGAACCCCGGGTAGAGCCGAAATAAGTTATTGAGCTTTTCTGTCAAGAAATTCTGAGTGGCAGCCTGGATTCAGGAAGTTCCCTGCGCAAATGGCTAGTCTCTGTTGAAATTGGCCGCCGTGACCGAAATTGAGTCTCGAGGTAAATTCTCCCTAAAACTGGGGGGGGGGGGTGTCAATTTTAGACAAAATCCTGTGTTGAAGCATTACGCTTGCAGTAATCCCCTCTTTAACAGCATGTAACAACAACGCAATGCCATTTTATGGCCCCTTTGTGAGTACTTTGTTAATAAAGCTAAGGAAGTGTTGTTTTATTTTCGTGAGTATTTTGTTACCGTTTTTTATAGGATAAGGGTAACAAACGAGAACACAGTCCACCTGATGGTAAATGGTTGCTGTGGCTCATAGACATCTACATGTATCCTCGATTACGTATCAAAATGCAGATGCGTTGTCACCCGTGAGGACTAAGACGGAATGCCTCGTTTCCAGTAAAAAGGGTCTCCAGTTCTCTACACTCACCACACGAAACACAGCAGCGTTAAGCTGTCGAGCCGACCCATTCGTATTACAACTATACCAGTAATATAGCTGCAGTATGGCTCTACCAGATAAAAAGACCGTTGTACTTTTTTATAAAATTTAGTATGACAAACGAGCACACAGTCCAGTAGATGTTATGTGAATTCTATGGCCTATAAACACCTACATCTACACTCGATTAAATATCAAAATGCGTAAAAAGTCTGAGACGTAAGACAGAAAACCACGTTACCCGTAAAAGGAGTACCGAATCATTGTTACTCACCATATGAGACACTGCAGTATTATGCTGCTTATTAACGGTGGTATTTAATAAAGGTGGATCGTTGAGTAAAGAAGGGATGTATGTGTTACTTATTCTCATTAAAATATTTACATTTTGTTTGTCATTTACGATTTCATCTTATAATAGGTCAAATGATAATGAGAACTTATGCAGATATTCAATATGTAGTTAAGTGTCGAATCGCGGTAGAGCCGTGTTAAAGCCACGCTGCAGCTATATTACGGTTGTAGTACGAATGGGTCGGCTTGAACGGGGTAGGACCGTGCTCTCACAGAAAACCAGCGTAAATTGCAGCTTAATACTGCTATGTTCCATATTGTGAGTGTAGAGAACCAGAGACCGTTTTAACTGGAAACGAGGAATTCCATCTTAGTCTTCAGGGGTGAAGACGAATCTGCATTTTGATTCTTAATTGAGGATAAATGTAAATGTAGCTATGGGCCACAGCATCCATTTACCATCAGGTGAACTGCCTGTTCGTTTGTCACCTTATTCTATATAAAAAAATATAAAATTGATTCATAGACAATAATATCATGATTTCTTTTTGAGATATACGAGAAAGGAAAGTTCATTTACGTTCACACCACACACTACACACCACACCGAAGTATTATCAACGGTGATGAATTTTTCGTTTTGCTTTGGTTCTATTTATTAAATAAAGTTAAAATTGTTATAGATGTCTAAATATGTAAAATCTAATTTCCTTAATTTTAATACAACATATTATTAGGTTTACTAACCATAATTTCCTTCACCGCCGAGCATGTGGTAAGCCACGGACATCACTTAAAGTTGGAATTCAAAATTTCACTACTGCCGGCGGGAATTGAATCCGGGTTGATCGCGTACTGTGATATTTACAGCGAGCGCTTAGCCACTGAACTACAAGATAGCTTAACTTCACATACCTAAGAAAAAATTACTTAAGTTAAAAGAACGTTTACTAACTCATTTAAAGTTAGTAGAGTAAAGCTTCAGGCAATATAATTTAAAATGTGTTTCAGTAAACAGGATGTTTAGTTATCAAATTACCACTGACCCACAAGAGCATCATCCGTATCTTGTTGACAACGCAACATCAAAGGCTGTTGCAGTTAATTAACCAGGTTAGGTTAACTCAGTTGAAGCGGTATAGGAATTTTTTTGAACTTTCCTACCAGAACATTTTTAACGAACACAACCATTAGTATGCTATGTCACTGAAACCCGAGAATATGATAATATTAATAAAGATAATTTAATGAAAAAAAAATATCCAGATTTTTTTAAGGTATTAGGTTAAGGTGAAAACGAAGATAAGTCCACGTGATGGTAAGTGGATACTGTTTCCCATACCATACATTGGTCAATGTTTTAGAATCAAAATGCAGATGCGTCGAGGGGTGACCCTGAGGACCAAAATGAAATGTATCGTTATCAGTAAAAATTGTCTTCGGATTTCTGCATTTATCATCTCTTTTATACTATAAAACAAAGTCGCTTCGCCGTCTGTACACTTAGATATTTTAAACTACGCAACGGATTTTGATGAAATTTTTGTGTGTGTTTGAATGGGTTTCTAGATGGTTTAGATTCATAATTGGACCAGTTAGGTGGCGCTGTTGTCGAGATCCCCAAATTGCAGGGTTGTGGCTATTTTACGGTAGTGTTCTGTGAGAGCTGGTGCCATTCCCGGTCTAGACCACATATTCGAGCTGTAGCTATAATACAGCTGTAGCGAGGGTTTATCACATACAGTATTCTTTTTAATATTAGATATTTTAATGCAACCTGAAGACACCTGGTGCTACATTCAAATAAATAAGATTTAAATTACGTTGACACTTCCGAGGACAAAGATTAAATGTCACACAGTCTGTAATTTATCTGGCTGGTTTTTTTAGAACCGGAACAGAACGGTTGATGCACTTCTGATTTGCGGCACAAATATCTAAGAGATTGGTTTCGAGACAGACTCCTAAAATTAATCATTCACAGCCACAAACAACCTATCAGAAAACCACTCGGTGTAATGGCGATGTAAGAATATCCACTACCCCATAATGTCCCGTGAGTGCCGTAAGAGGCGACAGAGGGAAACAATCCAGGAGATGTGCAGCAGCGTCTTCCTAATAACAACTAAAAAAATAAAAAATGCAATTGCTAACCCGCCTGCCAACCGTGACAACTAGGCAAAAGTCTTATGAAGCAATCTATGGCGAAGGCCTATTTTCAGTAGTGGCTTTGATAGGCTGTAATGATGATGATGGCAGAAGAGACAGCGCTTAACAGCTTATACTCGTAGCTACAGATCAGAATTGTAATTGTAAGAGACTATAACTATTCGTGAGACTACATGAGTCACCGACCGAATAATAATGACGTGACGTTGTAACAACACTGCTGCGGTCTGCTAAATATAAAATATCAATCTTTAGTAAAATAAATCTCAATCTCTTCTATGTTCCTATGTTTTCCTTTTTGATCTTTATAAGCACTAGAACCCTTACAAAATGCTCAAAATTGTCTATTTAGACCGCCGTTAACAGAGGCCTAGTGTTCAAATTTGATAACTAATACTGAAAAAAGAAAACATAGGGACACAGTGTATATCCTTCTTATTCAGTTTATGAAATATCTTTTAAATTAGTCCAATATTGAAAGAGGAAATGACAGAGAGCCAAGCCTCAAATTATGCCTTTTACTTAGGCTATTCAGTTGGATCTGCAGTTGTCCTTATCGGACGCCGGCGCTCGCAAGCTGACAGCGATAGTTTCTTCAAAACCTAATTTTCAAAAGTATCTCGGCCGCATTTCCTCTTAACGGCGTCTTAAAATTGAGTAGCGTTTGAGTATTTGGTCATTAGAGATGACATTCCGCCTTTAAATTTAAGTGGAAATAACCATTGATTGTGTTTTTAATAATAAAATATATTTAAATAAAACTAGTTTTGGAATTTATCGCGTATATTAACTTTTAAGCCTTGGTCACGGGGGGACTGAGATATTTGACGTCCCAATGCCACAGTTACCTCCAGATTAAAATTATTAATTTTGTTCCGATCTATGCAGTATGAACTTACAGTATCTTGAAGTCTTGCAGTTGTATGCTTGGGTTGGGATTTGGTGTGATTAATTATATAGGATCCCAAGCAGATGGTAGCACACCAGCCATCTTCTCTACAAAGATTAGGATGTTTTGTTGGGTCGTTTTAACCTTTAACACACTTAAAACAAGTAGTGATCATGAATCACTCCAAAAATTAAATCTGGACGTAAAATCGATAATACCTACGTGTGCCAAACCACCGAAGTTGTATGGGTTATCAAAAATACACAAGCCCAATGCTCCACTACGTCCCATAGTTAGCCAAATCGATTCACCAACATAGATTGGCTCAACACTTGTGAAAATACTCACTCCGCTCAGGGGACATACAAGAGCACACACAAAGGATTCCTACCATTTTGTCAGCGAGCGATTAAAGACCTACATCTGGCAGACAATGAAACTATTGTAAGTTTTGATGTGCAGTCTCTGTTCACATGCTTACCTGTTGAAGACTGCATCTCGATTGTAACTAGAAGGCTGGAGAAAACAACATGCCCATAGAATATGCAGCATTACTAAGACACTGCCTTACATCTGGCTACCTATTGTGGAAGGAGGAGTTCTACAAGGTAGATGGAGTGGCGATGGGCTCACCTGTATCTCCCATTGCAGCCGATATATTCATGGAAGACTTTGAGGAGAAGCCCTACTTACTTCTCCCGTAAATCCAAGATTCTACAAGCGGCATGTAGACGACACTTTCACAATTCTACCTTTAGATAAAGTAACTGCATTTTTAGACCATCTTAACTCCATAAATTCTAAAATTCAGTTCACAATGGAGTTAGAGGCAAACAACTCTTTAGCTTTTCTAGTGTTAGTAATTGGAACCTGATAACACCTTGAGCCACACTGTGTATAGAAAAAAAGACCCATACAGATAGATATTTAAACGGTGACTCTCATCACCATTCTTCACAGCTTACCGTGGGTAAATCTTTGTTTCAGGAGCGCGAGGGATCTGTGACAGTAACACCACGCCAGCTCCAACGTCGCAAGTTTTGTACGACAATAGCTTCGGGTCCCGCGCCTACGTCACAGTGAACGAGTGAAGTGGCCACAGTCGAGCGAGTGCCTGCTGTACTGCCATATGTCAGAGGTGTCACCACAAGATTGGCTACATCCTGCGTGCTTCTTTAAAACATATTTCAAGCCGCCGAAGAAGATTAGTCAGTTTTACCATCAGTTAAGTGTAATGTCCCTCTGCAAGATAGGAGTGTACAAGCTTGATTATGAATGTGGTCTCTCTTATATAGGACAAACTAAAAGATCAATAAAAACTCGCGTTAAAGAACACATAGCTGATGTGAAGAATCGACGCTCCGGGAAGTCTGCATGTGTGAACATGTACAGGATCGCCCCTGTCACTACATTAGATTTGATAGACCACAAATCCTCGAACACACGATTCCCCAAGGATGATTCGCAAGGCTGGCTGAAATCAAAAACATCCTAATTTCAATAGAGAAGATGGTGGGTGCTACCATCTGCTTGGGATCCTATAATTAATAAAATTAAATCCCAACCCAAGCATACTTCAAGATACTGTACGTTCTCTATCATAGATCGGAACAAAAATTAATAATTTTTAATCTGGAGGTAACGTGGTTAACTATGACATTGGGACGAAATTCTAGTCCCCTGACCATAAAAGTACTCGAAACGTCGGAATATAAAATAAGTTATTATACGCGATAAAAATGACAAACTAGATTTAAATGTAGTGTTCGCGTAAATATAAGAAATCATTAAATAAAAATATAGTTAAAATCGGTTCTTAAGTGGCGAAAATATCGGGTGGCAAACATACAAAAAAAAATTTGAACAAATTACTCCTTATCTCTCTAAGAAATCAGAGGTGGCCTCTGCCCAGCTGTGAACTTAAATAGGCTGTAACTTTATGAATTATATTTTTTTATTTAAAAAAAACTTTACCCTCACACTAGAATTTTCTCCTGTAACGTGGAACAGGTAACACTTTACATACATAAATTGCAGAAGGACAAACATTCAGACCCGGAACAATTATTTGTAGGCCACACAAATACTTGTTCCGTGTGGGATTCACCGGTGGCCTCCCCGCGCCCCTCGACAGCGCTATTCAATGCTAAGCCACTGCGTCACGGAGTCGAAAAAAACAATTATTATTGTCTATATTCTCAGAGGTTACAAAACACTTTCGTGTTTTTTTAACCGTTACCTCCACACTAGGATCGTGGAGGCAGTTTATATACATAAATATTACAAGGACAAACCTCCTGACCCGGGACAATTTTGTAGGCCATACAAATACTTGTTCCGTGCGGGATTGAAACCCGCGGGCCTTAGCGCTGCAACTCATTGTTAACACAGCGCCACAAAGTCATCAACAAAACACCGCTAGCCTTGCTTAAAATAGACTGCGGGTGTCCAGAAGCTGTAGTGGCCAACATTGCAGATGTTTGTAACCTTATTATAATCTACTTTTGGAATTTTAAAATTGAAATGCTATTTAAGGTTATTCGCAACTTAATTCCAGTTACGGACAAAATGCACTCCGTGATATATTAATTACTTTGTGCGGCTGTATAAGTGGCGCGCTTTGTACAATAAGTTCAAAGTTCCCCGCTAATTATTTTGCAACAGTTAAGTAGGTAATTTATTCACCATTGTAAACGAATAAACGGGATTTTATGGGCATAATAGCTGGCCCGACAGACGTTATTTTTCCCTTTCCGATAGGTAGGGCGATGAAGTTTTACCACAGAATATATAAAAGTACTCCGAATGAGCCGTGGTAGCTCAGGGGCTAAGCGCTCGCTGTAAATTTCACAGTACGCGAGCAACCGGGTTCAATCCCCGCCGGCACCAATGAAATTGCTAATTGCAATTTTAAGTGCTGATTTACCACGTGCTCGGCGGTGAAGGAAAACATCGAGGAAACCTGCATGTCTGAGAAATAAGAAAAGAAAATATTTCGAAGACATGTGAAGCCGCCAACACGCATTAGCAGCGCGGCGGACATTTTCTTTCCTAAAACCCTCTCAGAAATGAGAGGAGGTCTTTCAGCAGTGGGACGTATTAAGTTATTTTAACTTTTAATTTTTAATTTCTTCTTCCGTCTATCTTATAGATGGCATTACAATAGAATGTTTTGTCTCTTGACGCCAAAAATTCTTAAACCGCTACTGAAATCTCTCAACATTTTTAAGAGAGAGAAGGAGGTGCTCTTTAAACTACGTAAGAGACGTTTTTTTTCTCAGCTAATTTATTTTAACATTTTTCTTTTAAATGTTCGGTAAGATTTACTTCCTTTTTTTGGCCAAATTAAGTAATCGTTTAATTTACTAAACGAATTGCTTAGGTTTAATCAGTAATAGTTCCTTATGGCCGTGACCATCCATAAAACAAGAGTTTTTTGTGATCCCATCAGTAACAGCTAACACTTACTGTAACAGATTCACATTTTAGCGCAGAAGGCAATGACTCTCCTGGTTCAGTTAATTACCTTAACTTTTGTTGTTACGTTATTGTAACCAATGTGCTTTTTAACACGCTTTTATTAGCTTCGCGTGTATGTATGTAGCGGAATCTTTTATTATAATTATCACCAACTTGTAGGCGGCCGAACGACTCGAAAATTTGCATTCGTATCAAGGACTGATGACAATACAATAATTTAATAACTTTATCCTGACCAGGATAACCAGGATAAAATAAAATAATTTTATCTTTGGCGTGTTTCTTTAGCTTTTAAAGGATGTATAAAGGCTGTAACTTTACATTACTTTTACTCCGAATGCGCTCCGGATTTATAATAGTGTAATTATAAAATTTATCAAAAATTCGACCTTTTTGGCAGCTTATCCAGATCGAATATCACTCACAATTTCAATTTCAGTCACAACAGGAACTTGCAGAAACTCGCCATAGTGCACGAATGACATAATATTGTTATAACCATAGAATTAGAATTACGCTAGTATATTCTAAGTCTATGGTTATAACACAGATATAACACTAATGTATCTTCCATTTTGTTTGTAGTGAGAAATTAATAAATTGTAGTTAAATGATTATTGAATAAAAATACTTTTACGGATTTTATCGCGTTTAATAGTCCTTATTGATTAATTGTCGAATTGATTAATAAGAACAATTAAACGCGATAAAATCCGTTAAAGTAGTTTTATTCAATGTGTAGTATTCGCGTAAATGTAAGAAAACATTAAATAATAATTATTAAGAATAATAATACCACAATAGCCAGATTCCTACCTCTCGATTATTATATATACTGTCCTGTTATGCGATAAAATGATTGATGAGAAAGTGTAGATCTGACATGCAACATAATTTGTATGACGCATGATTCTGCATTACCACTTAAGATCGGCTTCTCTGTTTATTATTATTTGTCTGTATACTATTTGTAAAAGATCCTTGTGTGACAAGTGTTTAGTGTGTGTAACAAAGGTGGAATACATAATTATTATTGAAGTTATTTCATTAGACATAACCAAACATAACATTATATTCATGTATCCAACATTCTCGTATTGCCATAATATATGATAAATTTTCATATCTGTGAAGACGCTTCATAAATATTTATTAGCCAACATAAGTTCGCTCAATGTTGAACTAAGTCAAATATTATGTAACTTAGCCCGGATACCCGGGTTGATCTCTTTATTAACTGTGAGATTGCAATAGCGGTTAGCTTAGAACATAAGTAAACAGACTGTAGCTTTATTGATAATTAATTTGTACTAGTGGCCATCTTCTATTGGTAAATATTCAACATAATTAATTAGAGGAATTGTTTATATAATAAGGCAAACGACAAACGAGCACACAGTCCATCTGATGGTATGTGGATGCTGTGGCCCATAGATACCTACATCTCTCCTCGATACAGGATCAAAATGAAGATGTGTTGTCTTCCCTAGGGACTAAAATAGAATGCTGTTACCAATAAAAAAGGGTATCCGGTTCATACCCAGCATATGAAACAGCATTATTAAGCAGCAATTTTACTCTGATATTTGGTGAGAGCGTGGTCCTTTCCCGGTCGAGCTTTATCATTGGTGCTGCAACCATATTATAGCTGCAGCATAGCTATTTTAGCCGATTTCAAAAAATAGGGAGGGTCTCATTCCGACTGTATTTTTTTTTAAATTTAAGTAAAGCGATTTTTTCGTCATTGTGAACTGTTAATTTTCTTACCTTGACAGCTTATCAAAAGTCCACTGCTGATTGCAGGCCTCCCCATAGATTGTTTCATAGGGGATATTTGTCACAGTTGTCACGCTTGGCAAGCAGGTTGGCAACCGCAGTTTGTAATTTTTTCACCTTGTTCAGTTCCCCTCTGTTGCCTCTTACAACGCCCACGGCTTGATATGGGGTAAGTAGTGGATACTCTTATACCGTCACCACAAAGCGGTGTAAGAATATCCACTAATTTAACTCCATAATTTTTTCTATAATATCTATCTAATTCTTCTATACCCTATGTCTTAGCACCAACTTCGCGTAAATTATTTTATTTGACGCGTAATTCTTAACAATCACCTGATGGTGTTTGGGCAAGGTTGGGCTGTGCTGTGCTGCTTTTTGTCGCTGGTGTCCTGTGTTTCATATAATGAGTGACAAGAATATAAGACCCTTTTAATTGTAATAAAGCCTTTTATCTTAGTACTCAAAAGTGACAGTGCATTGCATAATTTTTGTGTCAGGGCGTATATTTGTTGCACTATAATATAGTATATAGCAGCTGCGACTGAAACCCTGATATATTATGAACGAGTGATAAATTAATAAATATCTGTTTCATTTGTATTACTGGATTTTATGATTTTTATTTACTCGTATAAAAGTCGTAAGCGCCCGGAACATCTGCCGCCAAGTGTACCGCTGAATATTACAACATAAAATCCCATGTGCTTACGAATTATACTAGGTGGAAGTGACGATAAACTATATACCTAATAGGATGTAGAGTATAGCATACTATACTCTTAACGCAATTTGGTAAAAGCCTGAGTGGAATTCAGCCTTAAATCCTAACGGGATTGACTCGAATTTTCCTTTGTGAGATGTGCAGAACTGATTTTTGGAGATACTATCAGAGTTTAGAGTTTGTTTTCTAAATCAACGTGAAACTGACAAAGCTTAACCAAAAAAGAAAGAAGGAAAGAAACAGATCAAGGTCTTGACGATGGTGATCAAAATCAAAAAGAGTGATATCTCCAATCTGTCTGCCAAACTATTCTCCCTGTGAAAAATATACATAAATTGCACTGCAGTGTGCACTTTTAAAATGCTACATAGCATAAATTAAGTAATAAATAAATGTAATGCACATGGAAAGACGTGTCCTACTTATTGTATTTGAAGTTTTATTTGCGAAAAAAATACTTAATCTCTCCCCCTCTCTCTCTCTCTTTCATTTCACTACATTACAATAGAAAGAGACAGATACATAGAATGTTAATATTTAATACGTAAGTGATATTCAACGACATAATAATATTATTAATATTATTTAAATAACAATTTACTTGACTAGAATAAAAACAATATCGTACAACCATTAACCAGCACTACTACTCCCATAGTGGTGGTGGGAGTAGTGGTGCTGGGATTAGTGGTGACGGGATAGTACACGCAATTGAGGAGGGCGGAGGTGCATCACACATCATTTTATTTCATTGAGCGGATATTGGCAAAGTAATTTTTTCCAACTTTAATACAGTAAGAGTGTCGCTCTCCTCAAAACAAATTATTTCTTTTTTATTATATATTTTATCTTTAATATACACCTTATAATTAGGGATATAAAGGGCGGACTTAGTGCCTTATGGTATTCTCTACCAGTCAACCCTGGATGATTTAAGAAACTGTGGCAGATGAAATGCAAATAAACAGAATAAATAGAATAGAGTTAGTAAAATATACATATTTAATATCTACTAAATAATACAGAATAAATAATAAATACAAACGGGTACTAACATACTAAATAAAATAATAAAACTAATAAAATAATAAAATAATATAGTCCAAAAATTAATAAAAATTTTTTGTTATTATTATTTTTGAAATTATATTTATACAAAACATTAACTATTACTATTACTAATATACTTCTGTATATTCCAAACACTACCCACTGTTTATATTGCAAGCCCGTAAATCTATTTTCTTATTTCCTTTTACGAAATATTGTTACACCGGTCTTCGATACTCCTCTTGTTCATTTCCGGCTCGCTAGATATTGATTCTTGCAATCTGTTAGTTTCCGAATTCCAAAGTAGTAAGATGCATAGTGCATGGGACTACATAACTTTATTTATTTTAGAATAAGAGAATCAAGAAACTACTTAAGATTTTATTACAAATAATATATACAATTCTTAATAAAAATTATAATAAGAAAAAAACTAAAACTAATAACTTAATTATCATACAGTCCTACTCCCCGTGGTATCGTGCCAAGAACGCTGGCTGCGTTTCCTCGCTGAATGGCTATACTTAGCCTTTGAGTGAGAAAAGATTATAAAACAACTTTAATGATCATGATGATGACAATTTTTGACGACGGTGACAACTATCTTCTATTAACGTATGGTAGAGCCATGCTGCAGCTATATTAATAGTATAGTTGTAGTACGAATGGGTCGGCTCGACCGGGGAAGGACCACGCTCTCGCAGAATACCAGCGTAAAATAGTAGCTTAACACTGCTGTGTTTCGTATGGTGAGTGTAGAACGGAGACCCTTTTACTGGAAAAAGGCATTCCATCTTAGTCCTCACGGGTGACAACGCATCTGCATTTTGATTCTTTATTGATGATAGATGTAGATGTCTATGGGTCACAGCAACCACTTACCATCAGGCGGACTGTGTGCTCGTTTGTCACCCTATCCTATAAAAAAAAAAAGGTAATCCGCCAGTTTTTCTACCACTAGGGCTGCGCCACCTTGGAATTAGGTGTATTATTTGACAGATTTCACGGCATGAGAAGTTAATTTGTTAGAAAAGTGTATAGATTAATGTTTCCTTCTGAATTATTAGTTATATTTCATATAAATTAGATAAGAAACCAAACTCCGGATATTCTCAAAAGTAGAAAAATAAAAAGGTAAAATGTGTAAAAATTAAAGAACATTGCACTAAGATATTGTTCTGTGTATAGTATAGTACACATACAATAAAGACCGAATTTTTTTAATTAAAAATTTCATTCAATTTTCAATGATGATGACACTGTGTGATCATTTCCGTGATAAATAAAATCACCTTAGTCCCAACTAGCGACATCTGGTGAGCACAAGATTCTTAGCCCTCATAAAATAGAAGCTTTTAACACCACTTGAGTGTATAAATTCCACAGACACCTGCTTACTTTAAACTTTTTAAGTTGTTTATATATTTTTTTTTTTAAATATTATTAATATATGTATATCCAAATCAAATTCCAAAAAAGTAAGTAAACGAATTGTTAACAAAAATCCACAACAAAGTTTTAATTACGTGGTAGAGCCATGCTGCAGCTATATTACTGGTATAGTTGTAGCACGAATGGGTCGGCTCGACCGGGGAAGGACCACGCTCTCACAGAATACCAGCGTAAAATAGCAGCTTAACGCTGCTGTGTTTCGTATGGTGAGTGTAGAGAACCGGAGACCCTTTTACTGGAAACGAGGCATTCCATCTTAGTCCTCACGGGTGACAACGCATCTGCATTTTGATTCGTAATCGAGGATAGATGTAGATGTCTATGGGTCACAGCAACCACTTACTATCAGGTGGACTGTGTGCTCGTTTGTCACCCTTATTCTATAAAAAAAAAATACTTGCGGCATATTTTGATAGGCGACCCTGCAAAAACGTATACCTTTATTAATAGTAATTGTTCATTTAAATTTTCATTAAAAACAGATAGGCGTAGTAATCATGCGGTGGGACCTCTAATTGTGAAGTGTTTTCGTGAGTGTTCCAAATATTATCATACAACACAAAAAAAACAATATAAAAGTATAAAAAGGAAAATTACGACCTATGTACGTCCCACTACTGGGCACCGGTCTCCTCTCCGCTCCAGTGTGTGTTTACGGAGTTTTCATTAAGTTCCCAAAACATTTTATTCGACAGACATGCAGGTTTCCTCCCGATGTTTTACTTCACTGTTTAGCATATAGTACGAGTACATATTTATTATATGTTTATTTATGTGGCGTCATTTAGATTTAAGATAATCGTCGAAGACCGTTTATTTTATCAGTTTTTCAAATTTTCCACTAAAAAAAAATTCAGAAAAAATATAACCTAGATTACTTTGGCATTTCTCTCTATCTGTTCATGAAGTTTCATCGGAATCGATTCGGCCATTTCGAAGATAGTCCCGGACAGACAGACTGACAGATATACAGACAAAAACGGTTATTTTTGTATTAATAGCATGCAAACAACCCTAGGAACTCATAAGAAGCCAGTTATTTCTATATTACAGACAGACATTTCAATTTTTAACCCCAGACGAAAACAGAGGTGTATGTGTGTGTGTGTGGGATCATAGCTCCTGAACGGATGAACTGAATTTGATGGAGTTTTTTCGTTTGAAAGGTGTCTTTAATCGAGGGTGTTTTTAGCTATGTTTCAAGAAATCAGCCGTTTGAAGATCATCAGCTGTTCTTGTTTCGAGGGTTTTTAAATTTTTAAATTTAAGTTATATTTATATGTTGTTTAGATAAAATAAGACTTTTACAAAAAAAGTGTTTAGAAAATGAATAAATTTACTGTTGCTTATCTTTGGCTAAAAGTTTTCGATTTGTGTGATAAATGCTAGCTTAATTGGTGGCTTTAAGAAAGTTAAAACCTAATGTGACTATCTTGCAAAATTTATTGTAAGTTAACTTTGCTCCTTTCCGTGACTTGGAGCTGTTAAGATTTAACTTAAGCGATTAGAATTCCAGTACACGCTATTATACACCTTGTAATAGTCTGCTGAGCCTAATTAAGCCTTAATATTTACGCGGAACTTAAATTGTTGCTTAATTTTTAATTCTTTAAATAAGCATTACTAACCCGTTACGGTGTAGTGGCGGTGTAAGAATATCCTACACCCCAGATCGTCCCGTGAGTATCGTAAGAGGTGACAGAGGGAAACTGAAACAAGAGACGGGCAGCAGCATCTTCATAATAACGACTCAAAATATTAAAACTTCGGTTACCAACCCGCCTGCCAAGCGTGACAGCTATAGCAAAATCTTCCCTATGAGGCAATCTGGTGGAGGCTTATGTTTAGCGGTGGACTATTATAGGCTGTGATAGATGATGCAAGGATTATACATCACAGCCTATATGTTCTACAGCTGGGCAATAGCTTTCCCTTTCCTCAAAATTCACACTCTCCAGGGCCAGAAATACTATAATTTACACTACTATACTCTATAAAAAGTAACGACAATTTTTTGACGAAATTTATTCCCACATTTACAAGTACTCTCATGGTTCATTATAATAAAAAAATGATCGTGAGCTTTGATGATTCTAGTAAAAAAATACTAGAAAATACTAGGTCATAGTCATGAAAGTCCTTAGTTAATATGGCTAGTACGTCTGTCATACGCACATAAATACATACATTCATACTTACATACCATACCATACAATACAGTCTCTTAAAATAATTAGATAATAGAATCAGGCGTTAATTTGCGGAAATCAATTAAATTAAAGATGTTAAAATTTTTAGCTAGGAGCTGCGTAAAAGTAAAAATTATGTGCCTACGATAGCTTGTACAGCATCTTCCGCCCTTCCACAACTGCATGCACCATCCCCATCACAACTACTCCCAACATCACAACACTAGGAAATACACACCACCGTCGATAATACGACACGTGTTTCGCCCCATGATGCCTAGAAGTCCTAGAGTCTCGAAACATCTTTAAGCCTTTTAAAAGTTCAAATAAACGTAGGCCTCAGATGCTGCTAGCCATCTCTTGTCTCATTTCCCTCTGACGCCTTTTAATTACCGCTACACTGCACATAAATATACATATATATAAAGGTCAAGTTAAGTTCGTACGTGGTAGAGCCATGCTGCAGCTATATTAGTAGTATAGTTGTAGCACGAATGGGTCGGCTCGACCGGGGAAGGACCACGCTCTCACAGAATACCAGCGTAAAATGGCAGCTTGACACTGCTGTGTTCGTATGTGAGTGTAGAGAACCGGAGACCCATTTTACTGGAAAAGAGGCATTCCATCTTAGTCCTCACGGGTGACGACGCATCTGCATTTTGATTCTTTATTGAGGATAAATGTAGATGTCTATGGGTCACAGCAACCACTTACCATCAGGTGGACTGTGTGCTCGTTTGTCACCCTATCCTATAAAAAAAAAAACGCGCTTTTAAAACGTTAGTAGTTTATAGAAAAGCGACAGAAAGAAAATGGAAGTATAAATTTTCATGTATTAAGACGAGGGATCGCAGCGTTGATTTTTTTACATGCAATACCATAATTTCTTATTATAACATTATTAAAGATCGCGCGTGTAACCCGGGTTCGATCCCCACACTCCGTCGGCACCAATGAAATTGTTAATCTTAATTGATTTACCACGTGCTCGACAGCGAAGGAAAACTTCGAAAGGAAATCTACGTGACTGAGGAACAAAAGGTTTGGAAACATGTTCAGTCTGCCAACACGTGTTGCAGTGCGGTTGTTGCATATTAGTATCAAAAATGACGGGACTATGCTAAGCATTGGGACGCATATAGGCTGTAAGATTACTTCAGTTTTATAAAATAGCAAAAATTTTAATACATATTATCATTTTAATAGATATTACAAGTTCAAGTATATTTATTTTAATATGGTAAAGCTACCGTAATAGTGGTGCATCATTATTACGGCTGCAGCAAAAATGGGTCGTTTCGACCGAAGGAGGACCACGCCCTCAGCGTAAAATAGCAGTTTAATCGATGCATTTGTACTTATAATTTAAGTTGATCCATGCATCCATTATAGCCTATAAAAATAAAAAATGCTGAAAAAAAGGCCTCTCTCATAGACTGCCTCAACTGTACGATTTTACCATATTTGCCACGCTTGGCGGGCGGGTTGGCAACCGCAGTTTTTGAAGTGAAAACTTCTATAGCATCGTTGTGATTTGAAACGAATGAAACGAAATAACGACACTAAAAAGAGGCAAATATATAAATTTATAGGAGAGAATGAGATAAATTCTATACTAATGTAATAAAGCGGACGAGGTTTTTTTTTTGTTTAAATACGTTAATCTCTTGAACTACCAGTCAGATTTGATAAACTCTTTTTATATATGATAGCCAGATTCACGAGGACTAGACTATCTAGCATCAGGCTACAACTCTGAGCTAGCCTTAAATATTGATTTTTTTAAGCAAGTGTGAAGAAAAAGCGCTCCCGAACTGCTTAATCCGCGTGCGCTGGCGTAGTGGTTAGTGATATGTAAATACTGTGTTCTATTTATTAATATATACAATATAAAAAACTATAATAAAAAAAAAACTAAAACTAAAAACTTAATTATCATACAGTTCTACTCCCCGTGGTATCGTGCCAAGAACGCTGGCTGCGTTTCTTTGAATGGCTATACTTAGCCTTTGAGCGAGAAAAGAACAGAAACAGAAACTTTTTTATTCAATATAGATTATAAATAATATTTATAGAAAGTCACTCTTTTGTTTAATTACAACTGGTTCGAAAAAAACCTCTGTCCTGGGAAGAACCAGCAAGAAACCCGGCGGGACTTTAAAAAAAAAATAACAGCTTACAATCATGTATGTCTCATACTTGCGCCACTTACTCAGTTCAGCTGCCTCTGATGCCACCCCGGCTCTAAAGTACCCCTGAGATGAGAGGCCACCAAAGTGTCTGCGCAAGTAGCATCCCACACTAGGGCTTTACCTCTCTCCCAAGGGACCATTGTTATGCCGTCGGGTCTCCTGCCATAGTTTCTAAATATTTCACAAGGCTCTAAAACCAAGAGAACATTTATAGAGACAAGAACTCTTCGTATGATATCGTTCAAAGGACCGTGCCGTGAAAACCTACCAGCACTTTTCTTACATGAAAGTCCGTGGAGCAAATCGCCGCTCCTAGTCGGATTCCTACGGCGATGCGCAAGCTTTCCCTATCAAGTACCCGTAATGTGCCGAGATTACTTGATGGTAAAGCATGTAACCAGTGACTAGATTCCTTAGTCAAAACAGCTAGAAGGTGTGCCTGATCTTGGTCACTATGGAAATTATGAAACAAATCTTGCACACTCTGTACCAACGGAATATCCCACTGTTTTGTTAGTTAACTTCCAGTGGAACATTCTCGCCGGGACAGAGCGTTCGCCATGTCTGCCCTGCCTCCATAGCAAAGCACAGGTCTACTTTATTATTTAAAATAATGTTACATAAGTCACTGACACTGCACGGAAGCAAGGAAAGCAGGCAATGCAACGATAGAAAGATTTCTCACACAAATACCACCAAATTTTATAGGTAAAATTTGGTGGTTTTTGTACGTGGTAGAGCCAAGCATATTTATAATATAGTTGTAGCACGAATGGGTCAGCTCGACCGGGGAAGGACCACGCTCACACAGAATACCAGCGTAAAATAGCAGCTTAATGCTGCTGTGTTTCGTATGGTGAGTGTAGAGAACCGGATACCCTTTTTACAGGAAAAGAGGCAATCCATCTTAGTCCTCAAGGCTGACAACGCATTTGCATTTTAATTCGCAAACGAGGATATATGTAGATGTCGATGGGCCACAGCAACCACTTACCATCAGGTGGACTGTGTGCTCGTTTGTTTGTTGTGTCACCCTATTTCTATAAAAAAAAGTAGCTTGAAACCAGGCTGTTGTATTTAAAGTTAAAATTTAGAATTTTTTTAAGATTATTATCAATATCTTTTAAAATATCCGAACATTTCCAGACTGGGCTATGTTCTACAAAAATATAGATCTTTTGTACGCAATACCATAGTCCTGTTTCTTATACATAAGCCACAATAAGGTATTTGGTGACAAAAATATAAAAAATTTAAAAGTGATTTATGAGCGTTATTATAAGGCATAGCATATTAACCCTTACAAACGAAAGTTACTTCATCATCAAGAAAATTTTACGAAGATTAACTTTGCTGATGCATAATTTAAGAGATAATGAAAAATTAAAATATATCAACACTCGGCTCGGCGCGAACGACGCCTAGCTACCCGATGAGAACCGAAGAAGAATAAGCGAGATGCCTCGGGGAACAGCTAGTTCAGTATAAAGTGTTTCCTATTATCTCGGTTTCCTTTGTGTGCGATGCTTTAAAAATGGCTAATATAACTTTTAAATAAAAAAATCGAATTAAAAAAATACAAATTTGTTATGAAATAAATAAAATTAATTATATTTAATAAAATTATCATATCCAAAATATTAAATTAGTCTATTTTACGGACCACCTTGAGAGTCAATCAATTTTATAGAACAAAAATTGATTGACTGCAGTAGACGTCGCTATTACAAAGTAATTTTCGTCGAAAGAAAATATTCTTTTGATTTAATACACTAAAATTTAGGCTTTACATGTTTAAAAATAAGGATTGTAACATTTATTTTGTATAAAATAAAACTTTCATGTTACATTTTATGCCGCACTAGTGGTTGATAATTACCAAATTAGATAAATCATTTACTGTGAAATGTTTTTGTTTTATATTTCATTTCATTTGAAGGTTTCACTTTTACCGCGTGTGAACTGCACACATGTTCAGTTTTTTATTAATTTGAGATTTATGCTGCCCATCTTCTGTTTTAATTTCCCTCTGTCGCCTCTTACAACATCCACGGGGCGATATAGGGTAGTGTATATTCTTACACCGCCACTACACGGTTTTAGTTGATCAATTTGTGCTATTATGTTCAACATATGTGTTCGATAAATAAGTCATTACTGTATTTATTTAACTTCATTATCTAACTCACGAAAACCTCCACAACGACTCACACGTAACTTTCGGTACTAGCTGAAAAGCACTGTAGGTATTTGCTGCAGCTTTACTGAGCTGGCTATCCCTTCTATGCTAATAATTCGTTTTTTTTATTATTATATAACTGTGATTTGTTTTATTACTTTTATTTTTATATTAGCTTAGATAGAAACTTGTATTGTTTAATAGGTGTCTATATAAATTTATAATATTTAGTTACTTAAGTCACCTGCCACTAATTTCTCACCACGCCATGGGTTGACTGGCAGAGAATGCTAACTGGCATTAAGTCCGCCCTTTGTAACCTTTTTATTGGTTAGTACAATAAAGTTTATAAAAAAAATATTGCTTGCGTATTGTGTTAGTACTGAATAAATATCGTTTATCTTTTCTGTCTTTCTCAATGCTACTGTGTTTCGTATAGTGAGTGTTGAGAACGATGTAGGCGACTACCTATAGCATCCATTTACCACCGGGTGGTGTGTGTGCTCGTTTCACACGATTATTATATTAACTTTGTACATAATGACAGTGCCCGAAAACCTGAAAATTATAAATTTAATGACTAGTATATTTAATATTGCGCGGAATTTTAATACAATCACGTTTCCTCGCATTCCGTGACAATAAAAACTTCGCGTTGTAAGCGGGTTCCTTTATGTATTACCGACAATCCCATTAATTATGTGAATTATGTTTTATTACGTATATGAAATATACGTGGTACGCTGAGGTTATATTATAGTTGTAACCCGAATGGGTCGGGTCCAACGGGGGAAAGACCACGCTCTCACAGAATACCAGAATACCAAGCGTGAAATATGGTTGGCGTTTTGTATGGTGAGTGTAGAGAACCGGTTACTCTTTTTACTGGTAACGAGGCATTCCATCTAAGTCATCAGGAGTGACAACGGATCTGCTTTGATTCTTAATGGAAAATAAAATCTAGTTGTCTGTTTGGGAAAGTGCACACTGCTGGAGCAGTAAGCTGGCTGGCTGATTCAGTGATTCAGTACACTGTTGATACGGCTCTATCTCTTTGAAGTGAAATTCCAAAGGTCAATAGCCCAATAGGTCCATGTCCGGGCATAGTAAGACACGTCGTCGTTAAGATTAATTAGTTAAGATCCGCTTAATAAAATATAACTAAAATTAAAAAAATTCAAAAGCCCCGAAACAAAACAGCTAATGATCTTGAAACGGCTGAACCGATTTTGATAAAACATGTCTAAAAACCATTGCTAAAAAACCTGCTTTTAATAAAAAATACCGCACCCAAATCGGTTCACCCGTTTAAGAGCTACGGTGCCACAGACAGACACACACACATAGCGGTCCAACAGTCCACCTGATGGTAAGTGGATTCTGTGATTTCTGTAGCCCATAGATATATACATTTATCCACGATTAAGAATCGAAATAGAGATGAGTTGTCACCCCTGAGTACTAAGATGGAATGCCACATTTCCAGTAACAAGGGTCTCCGGTTCTCTACACTCACCATACGAAACACAGCAGCATTATTGTACGCTGGTATTCTGGGAGAATTCTTACTCTTTACCTTGGTAGAGTCAACCCATTTGTGCTGCAACCATAATATAGCTGCAGCATGGCTTTACCATGTAAAAATGCTTAAAAATATCTTATTAAATGGCTTTAATATTTTGTATTTCCACGCTTTAAAATTCAACCCAACGACGGTAGATTTTACGATTTTAGTTATCCTACTGCACGGGAATGTACGGAGAAACGAAGCATCTGTTACCAACTATGGCGTTGAATATTTAAACATGAAATCACGTGTGTACGACGCGACGAATATCGCGAAAGAGTCAACATTCATGAGAGGATGCGGAGCGTACCGTAAAGCAATTTAATAAAAAGCTCTAGCGGAGCTCGGTCTTGTATCCGACGAGCCGGTACCGAGTGAATTTGCTGATATATCAAATGAGATCCGGTGTTTTAATGGAAAATATAACAGTTAATGATACACATGGCGAAATTAATAGTTTGTGTTTTATCTTTAACCTATAAATGTGAATAAAATTTAAGTTAACGTTGGAAAAATTTACTTTGCCAATATCCGCTCAATAAAGTATTTATATATTATATTTATTTTACTTTATTGAGCGGATATTGGCAAAGTAAAATTTTCCAACTTTAATATAATGGATTTCCGCAAAGTAACGCCTGATTCTATTAATTATAAAATTTAAGTGTCTGTCTGTAATATATAAACAACTACCTTCTATTAAGCTCAGGAAAAAAAATATAAATATAATTTAAGCAATTGTTATTCATGTCTTAATAACATGCAAATAACCACTCAGCTCAACATGAGGCATTTATTTGGACATTACATACAGACACTTAAATTTTTATTTATATGCATAGATTTGACGGCTCTGTGGCGCAGTGGCTTAGCATTGAGTTGCGGCGCTGAGTGTGACGGGTTTGAATCCCGTTCCGAACAATTATTTATAAGGCTTACCTAATAATTGTTCTGTTTCTTATGTCTGTCTTTGTGTTATTTAAGTAGTTTTGCCTCTACTATATAGGACAATATTTTAGTGTGGGGGTAACATTTTCTAAAAAAATATTTTTTTTACATAATTTGAGGTGAAATAAAATGCGGTTAGTCACTCGCTTTTAGCGACAATGTCTAGTAACAGTTCAGAACTAGATAAGTAGCTTACACCATTAACGGGTGGGCGGATGGAATAGGATTTGCGATAAGCCTTTTTTTCAGCGTGACTGAGTCAAAATAGAGTCAGATTTCATAAAAATGTAACGTATATTATTATCTGTATTATCAAACGTAACACTGGAATAAAGTTACTGTAATTTCCTTTTATTTAAAGTTTTCTTTCGTCGCTTTCTTTTTTGACGTTATCGTGTATTTCAGAATATATCAATTTGCAGAATATTTCGTGTTTTCATTTCAAGAATTTAATTCTACCAGTGAGCAAAGGTTGCATCAGTTCTTTTTTAATAGTATAATGGTTACAAACGAGCACACATTCCACTTGATGGTAAGTGGATGCTGTGGCCCATACACATCTACATCTATCCTCGATTAAGAATCAAAATGCAGATGTGTTGTCACACCTGAGGACTAAGATGGAAAGCCTTGTTTCCAGTAAAAAGGGTATCCGGTTCTCTACACTATACGAAACACAGCAGCATTAAGCTGTTATTTCACGTTGGTATTCTGTGAAAACGTGGTCCTTCCTCAGTCATGCCGAACCATTCGTTATACAACCAAGTTCTTTTGATTATTATAGTTTAACGATTTTTAATAATATCTTCGCGAAAACCGTATTCTGAATATTAACTGTATAACAAATATTACTTTGCGTTTAAATCTGAAGTCGCTTTACTTTTCGACAATAAAAACAACAAAATGTACCTGAGAATAGAGCGAGCATGTTTTAAAACTTTAATCTCTTAAAGTCTTGAAGTTCTACTTGTAAGTAATGTAATGTAATAACATCTCTGATGGGAGAGAAAGGTTTTCGAGTGGCAGCCTCGTAGCGGTAAGCGAAAGCTAGAAAGAGATGCAGGAAGTCATTGCAGTATATATAGAATAGCTTCGTACTACCACTCGGAGCTTTGGCCGCTCCCCGGGCAGAACACCTTGCCCGGCGGGAGATCTCCCCTTTTCCTTTCACGGCCACAGTGGTGACCAACCGACGTGATGTGAACATACAACCAACAACCTTCGGAAAACTACAACTTCAAGCCTTCGTCATTATCCTCAAGAACCCCTATCATTCACTTCCGAGAATTGTCTTCTGCAGTCTTCAGATTCTGCTCCCCCGCTCCCCGGGTAGATCATCTTGCCCGGCGGGAGATCTCCCCTTTTCCTTTCAGAACCAAAGTAACCGACATGGCTCAACGGATTAGTAAACTGAAGTGGCAATGGGTCAGCCACATAGCTCGAACAACCGATAACCGATTGGGAAAAAAGGTTCTCGAGTGGCAGCCTCGTACCGGTTGGCGAAGTGTGGGGCAGCCCCCTACTAGATGAATTGACGACCTGGTAAGACAAGCAGGAAGTTGATGGATGCAGGTGGGTCAGGACCGTGCTTTGTAGCATTCTTTGGGGGAGGCGTATGTTCAGCAGTGGACGTGTGAAGGGTTGTAATGGTGATGACGTTGATGCTGCCCATCTCCTACTTTGTTTTTGTTGCGTCTGAGATCGCCTCTTACGAGTTAGTTGATATTCCTACACCCCCACAATACGGTCGGCTTTATCATACATAGCATTAATATTAAAACTATGTCGCACTTTACATCTTATATACGTGTTCAAATAATCCTCTATCCAGAGGCAATTGCTATGTCCATATACCGAGAGACGGCATAAATTACCACGTCTGTAGCTCATGCCTCATAAATATTTATAAGTCAACATAAGTTGCGGCTCGTTGCGGATTTGTGCAAACATTTATGTATCTCAACTTAACCGGAGTGCCCGCGAGTTGACCTCGTTATAAACTAACCTACTAAATTTACTTTATTAGTTGACGGGATAAAACGAGATAAGCCGCTACGAAGCTCGGCGTAAGAGAAACCTTCATCTAATCTTATCCCATGAGTATTTGTTAAAATAAACAGATGTACCATATAACATCATATTCTTCTTTATCCATTTTTTTATAGAATGGGGTGACAAACTAACACACAGTCCACCTGATAGTAAGTGGATGCTGTGGCCCGTAGACATCTACATTTATCTTCGATTAAGAATCAAAATGCAGATAAGTTGTCACCCCCAAGGACTAACCAAACCATACCAACTTAGCAACTTACTTAGCAACTTAGCAACATTAGGCTGCTATATTAAGCTGGTGGTCCTTTCCCTGCGCGGGTCAATCCATTCGTGCAACAACCATAATATAACAGCAGCGTGATTCTACCACTCATATATTTTTACCGGTAAGTCTGACAAACGAGCACACAGTGGTTAGCGGATGTTGTGGTTCATAGACATCTACATCCTCTTCTACTTAGAATCAAAATTCTTGTCCCCACTGTAGAAAAATTTTGAATGCCTCGTTACAAGTAAAACGGGTCTCCGGTTCTTGCCATTTGCCTCACAAAACATAGTAGCATATGCTTAACCTTTTTCTATTCATATAATTCTCAATATTACATTGTATCATATGAACTAAATTGTGTAAAGTAATCATGTGAAATAATTTGCAAGCATCTGTCTTTCAATACGATTACAATGTGCTGTGTTTTCAAGGCAAGAGTAGCGAAAATACCGCTGCCCATCTCCTGTTACTTTTCCCTCTGCTGCCACTTACGAGACCTACGAAATGATATGGGCTGGTGAATTCTATTACTTAATTGTATTATGAACTTAATTCGACACGACGGATAGAGGGGGAAGCATCTTCTTGATAATCTAACATACAAAAAATAATGTTTGTTTGTTCGTATTTCATGTGCTGCCGTACCGTTCATCAGATTACGGTAAAACTTTGTCAACTTATTGCTTGCACTTGTGCGAAGGTTATAGGCATAGTACAATTAACTGACAGTAGGTGGCGCGCGTATCGCACTAACAAATTTATTAGATAGTTATATATCATTCAACTTCAATTAATATATTATCATTCCTAATTAAACAATATCCACAATTATTTCTTCCTAAAACATTTCCACAATTATTTCTTCTTCGGCAGCAACGCACCAGGTACCAGCTTGTAACTCATGATAATAAAGGAAATTGTGATTGCTAGCCCCCCCTTCTAACCATAGCAGCTATAGCACTAGGACAGCTCCGTGTTGTAGTGGCTTAGCAATAAGTTGCAGCGCTGAGGGTCGCGGGTACGAATCCCGCACGAAACAAGTACTTGTATGGTCTAGGCATGAGATATACCTGTAACATTCAGTACCAGGCCTCAAAGGTACGGGTATCGACATATACTCGGTACAAAAACCCGGTATAAAAATACTTATAGGTATGCCCAGGCCTGCCTTAGCGGCCTTCTTTTGGAAACTATGCGACCTTCGAAACATTTTGATAACCTTTTTTTTTCACGGGCGACCTCCTGAGGCCGGTACAGGGTATGTCGATATCATACGATGTTTAATAGTAAAAAAATATAGACGAATAAAATCTATATTTACTACAAGGCGCTGAATGATATTCATGATAGGTACACACTCAAATGTTACCATTTATGTGCCAACCAGTTATCTAGTTTTTTAGATAATATTTTTATCTAAACGTATATTTTTTATTCAAAATCAAATTTCATTGTGTATCAGGTATAAGTACGTACGGGGCATCATAATATAGGATTTCGTTCGGCGCGTAGCTCGTCCGATACCGATAATACCTATCGGGTACGGATCGGGTCTCTGCCGTACATATACTCGGTCTGCGTACCCAAGTACCTAGTCTCGGTCCCAAGTTCATACTGGGTTTTGAGACCTGTATCAGTATGTACGCCTCATCTCTAGTATGTTCTACAATTAATTGTTTCGGGTCTGGATGTTTGTCCTTGAATTTATGTATGTAGACTGCCCACATGAAACAGGATAAATTCCTAGTATGGAGGTGACCTTATTTAAAGAAAAAAAAAAGAAAGAAAAGCTATGATAAATATTCACCCTATGGTAGAGCTCTTTGTTCAGCAGTGGACTTTTGATAAGCTGCAATGGATAAATGAAACCACCATATTAAACCATACCAAATAATAGGAAAGAATATTTAAATATTAAATCAGTGTGGAACGGGGAAAGATATAAAAACTGGTATACTTCGTGAGGTAAGCATAGGGAAAGCAATTTAATAAAAAGCCTGGGCGGAGGTTCACCGTGCATATTGTTTGTTGTGGAATAATTAGGTTTTAACGATGAGCGAATAGGTAGAAAATATTATTATGTAACCATGATGTTCTCCTGCAGGCCTATTCACAAACTATAGAAATATAAACTTTTTTATTCAATATTGATTATAAATAATACTTATTGGAACTCTTAATAAATTTGCCACTGGTTCGAAAAATGCTATTGTCATGGGAAGAACCAGCAAGAAACCCATCAGGACATTAAAAAAAAACTGTTTACAATCATTTAAGTAACACAATAATTAACAACACAAAACAAATTAGAAATTCTTGGCAGCGATTACCAAATTCTCAGGGGTTATTATAATCCATAAATTCCTTAGTATTATAATAACTATTTTTATAAAATCTTTGATAAATAAAGTTATTGTATGGATCTTATATATTTTCTGGGATTTTGTTGTAAAAGCGTAAACATCGCCCCAATAATGAATTACTCACTCCGTAGACTCGAGTAACTAGTACTATGTTGACATTACGTTTAATACGTGGTCGAGCCATTCTGCAGCACGAAAGGGTTAGCCTGACCGGTGAAGGATGACGTTCTCACAGAATACCACCAGCGGTTGTGTTTCGTTTGGTGAATGTAGATAACCGCAGACCCTTTTACTGGTAAGGAGGTATTCCGTCTTAGACCTCAGGGGTGAAAACGCATATGCATTTTGATTCCTAATCGAGGATAGATGTAGATATCTATGGGTCACAGCAATCACTTACCATCAGGTGGACTGTATGCTTGCTTGTCACCCTTACCCTATAACAAAAAATCTGCATGCAGCAGTCGAACGTATATCATAGGTTATAACCTTACTATTTTAGTAAAAATATTGTAAATAGCACTGCATTTTAAGCCTACAAAGTAAAATCCATATTATGTACATAAGCATACATCCTGCTTCAGGTAAATCGTCTTATGCAGCCAACTAGTAAGAAGCGAAGCGTAAAGCCGGGATTTGCGTTCTGACTTCGAGTTGCCTTTGACGGGTCAAACTGACCTCTTAGTGAGGCGAGTATAAAACTACGTTCGCCCAAGACTCAATTTCGATTCAGTCTATTAGATGGAAATGTTTTGAATAAACTTACGCTGAAAGGAATAATCAAAGGCCTAAATTTACAAAGTGCTACTTATAATTATAGGAATAGTAGCCTAGGGAAAGGATACGGACCGCAAAACTCAAATTTTAAGCTTAATTAGAGGGGTTAAATGGAGTTAGTAGTGTTAACAGCACTGTTAATATAATGATTTCTTAAATTTACGTGAATACTACACATTCTTTCTTCCTTTTTTGTTCTCTTTGTTCTCCAAAGTAATGGAATCCATTATAAACTGCCAGCTCATGAGGTACTTTAAGGATCACCGGGGTCGATCAGCTGGTGATCTTCTGATCTACCTGACTCACAGATGGGCGGAGGCAGTAGAGTCCAAGGGGGAGGCATTGGCCGTTAGTTTGGACCCCGATCGAAGGCCTTCGATCGGGTTTGGCACATATCGCTTCTTTCGAAGCTCCTTCCTATGAACTTCCCGAGGAATTGTGCAATTGGATCACCAGTTTCCTTGCTGATCGGAGCATCAAGGTCATAGTAGACGGTGTATGCTCCGATTACAAGCCTATCAATGCTAGTGTTTCACAAGGATGTTTGCTATCACCTACGCTGTTCCTTCTGCATATCAATGACATCACGTTGGTGAACATTACAAGTTAAGAATTACTTCCCAAATGACACTACTTATTCTCATACATTGCCTATGGGCGTAAAGTCAATGCGGTTGTACGTAAAATGTTGTTAAGTGACAGTACGCCTATTACGTCTATGGGCGTACTGTCATGTTCCATCTAAAGAAAACTACGCATAGGGACTATACGCCTATAGCCGTAAACTTGATTATACAGGTAATAGTAATAAAACCAGTATTTGTTATATACATTTGTTTAATTATAATCACACACGTAATCAGCTTCTTTAATAAGTAACAAGTTGCTAATATAATCAACTTTTTATCTTAACTTTGTTGAAATTCAAATAAAACATTAAAACTCTTCTAACTTTGGATGTACGTTTACCACTAGATATTATGATAGTAATCTCAGCAACATTTTACTAACAATCTTATTTTAGTACTAACTTGAACACAATACTATAAGGCACCTTAAGGTTAATTTTGATATAAATTTACATATGTAATCAGCGTTTTTTAAATTCCGAAATTAAATTATCACAATTGTAATCTGCCAGCATCATTTAAGAAGCAATCTAATGACAAAATCTGGCCTTAATATTAATAATATTTTCTTGTAAGTTAAAACTTATTTAAATCAACTCGTTACAATATAATTTAATCATCATCAGGATTTAGTAAACTTGCATGATATGGTTCAAAGCAAAATGGGCAAAGAGGTGGTGTATCAGGACAGCCTTTGCAACGGCAACTCGTTTCCTTTCGTATCTTTTTTTGTGTACAAAATTTGCTTTTCAAAAATGCAAATTTTATTGTAGTTCCAGGTCGTGCAGGCATTTGTTCTGGCCAGTGACCTTGCAATACACTCCCATCATTTTCGAGTATGTTAGTAGTGCATGTCGTCGTGGGTTGGAATCGCCTGTTATTGTGAATACTGGACGTGTTTATCAAGTCGCTTCCCTTCAAATTTTTGTCCAGCGCAATCATTTCCTGTATCAGTTCTTCTCGGTAGTTTCTGTACGAGTACAACCAAGATTTTTTTTTTTTAAATATTTTCTATAAAGAAAAAAGGCGTCCCACGCTGCAATGTCCATCATGTGAAATATTACTTTCTTGTACCATCTGATGGTTTTTCGGGGACAAGAATAGTATGATACCATCTGATCACAACGATCAACGCCAGACATGTTTCTGTTGTATATATCAACTTCAGCAGGCTTTAAACGGGACTAGCCAAATCTGTTTGAAACCTCTATGATCGAGGGATGAACTTTAGTGGTAACCATCAAGACAGGGCGTTTATCTTTTCGATTGGAAACATATACCTTGTTTTTGCGAGCCCATACATGCTCGTTTTTTCAAGTTTTTGTCGTAATAAATTTAGGCTTATCTTTACGACTCTTACAAAAGGTGCCGGTGCTATGAGTCTTCAAATAAAGCAATTTCTGTGACAATTTTACAGAGTTATAATAGTTGGCCATGAACAAATGATGACCACGAAGCAAATATGGCCGCATCAACCTTAACACCAGTTTTTCTGTCTTAGACCCATCCCCATCCATATTCTGATTTGTTGCTTGCTTACCAGAGTACATCAATATATTGAGTACATAGCCATCAAAAATGTAAGTTCATAGAACTTAATTCCGTATCGGGCTTTTTTTGACTTTATATATTGTCGAAAATGTAGCCGACCCCGAAATAGAAGTAGAGACTCAACTAATGACAAATCCTCGCCTGCACTATATATTTTTCTGAAGTTTATAGTCAACATATCTATGAATTTTATAATCTTCTGTTGTCCTTAAGCTTCCAATTTCGATGCATATAGACAGCGTAATAATCGTTCATACCTTCGCCCTGACATAGTATAGGTAAATATCGGATGATAATACATTGCTTTGGTTAAAGTAAAAAGGTTCTTTTGTTTAGGACATTTTATATGACCTTTCAGAAAACTAAGTCCAAGAAATTTCAGCATTTCTTCATAATTGGTTTCACGAAAGACAGCTTTGCTGTTATATCTTGTATGTGGTTTGTTAGTTTGGCACAAAGAGTTACCATAATTATTAGTACATATTACCAGATATTCAACGAAATTCCGTGGAAAAACTATATGAAAAAAGTCCATAACATTTTCTATGTTATCAATGTTTTTTTTTAATACCAGAAGCAGCGTTATCAAAATTAAAATCAGGTATATCAGTCACCGTGTCAGACTAACCTTCTTCTACTAAAGGTATAGAATAGAATAGAATAGAATAGAATAGAATAGAATAGAATAGAATAGAATAGAATAATTTTTATTCAATATAGATTACATGTGTAATTCTTATTGAAAGTCATTTTTACTTTACCACTGGTTCGAAAAAACCTCTGTCCTGGGAAGAACCAGCAAGAAACCCAGGGACTTTTTAAAAAGTAAATTTTACATTAATGGTTGTACAAACTATTTAAGTACAAAATTTATTTTAGAAACTGCTTGTAAGGACCACTCCTCATTCCCAGGGTTATTATCAATCATATATTCATTTATACTATAATAACCCTTTTATACAGTTTTAGCTAACAAAACATTTAAACTTGGTAATAGAGAGCCTGTACACTTTCCGGGACCTTGTTGTAATAGCGTATACATTGCCCTCAAGAATGAATTACTGACTCTGTGAGTCGAGAAACTGGTATCACTAGCTTGTGTTTGTTCCTAGTGTTTACAGAATGTATATTACTTTTTACTAAACTACCTTTGTTTTTGTGAACATACATTAAATTTTCGTAAATATACTGAGAGGCCAAAGTTAATATATTTATTTCTTTAAATTTATCTCTAAGAGACGCTCTCGGTTTTAGGTTGTAAATAGCTCTAATGGCCCTCTTCTGTAAAACAAAATAGTTTCTGAATCAGTTGCATTTCCCATAGCAAAATCCCATAAGACATTATGCTATGGAAATAACTGAAATAAACTAGTCTAGCTGTCTCGACACACTAGTGAGACCTCTAATCTTTTACAGCATAGGCTGCAGAACTTAGTCTGCTTGCTAGTTTGGATATATGGGGCCCCACTGAAGCTTTGCGTCGAGAGAGTAATGCCAAGAAAAACAGTGGATTCAACAGGGCTCAGTTCTTCCCATTTAAAAACACATTGGTACCCAGATTTTAACATTCGTTGTTGTAAATTTAATACATTTAGTTTTATTTCCGTTTAAATGTAGACTATTAACGTTAAACCAATGCACTAATTTTGATATAGCATTATTCACTTCGTCACATTTAAATGATTGACGTTTAAGTTTAAAAATCAAGGAAGTATCATCAGCATAATACTATATCATGATTATCCCTACAAGGAAGGTAAGTCAATATATACTAGAAATAGGAATGGGCCGAGAATCGAGCCCTGAGGGACACCATTAGTACAGGTGACCCGGAAGAACTTTTACCATTGATAACAACTTTCTGCATTCTATTACTTAAATATGAAATAATAAGTTTAAGCGCTGTGTTCTTGACACCATAGTACTGTAGCTTCCTGATTAATGTCTCATGGTGAACACAGTCGAAGGCCTTGGAAAGGTCACAAAATATACCCAAAGCATCCTCCGAATTTCCCATGCACAAAAATATGTTTAATAAGCTCAACTCCAGCGTCAGTTGTCGAGCGACCTCTTGTAAAACCGAATTGATTTTATGTAGCAATTTATTAATATTAAAGAAACTTAAGATCTGATCTAAAATTATTTTTCAAAATTTTACTAAATGTTGGTAGTACAGAAATCGGTCTAAAATTGGCGGGGTCTAATGTACTACCAGATTTAAATAAAGTATGACTTACTATGTTTCATTAAATCAGAAACACACCAGATTCGACGCTTGTATTAAATATAGTGGCTAGATAAGGTGCTATTATATCTATTATAGATAAAATAACTTTAACGGAAATCCCCATAAGTCTGCTTTTTAACATCAATTGTTTTAAAATATTTAACCATATCTTTTGGCAATACTCTATGGAATTTAAAAGTATTTGAAAAGCCTTTACATTTTGTTTAAGCAATGATTCAATGATTCGGCGACAGTAGGAGAAGAATTTAATGATTTTGTTGTCAAAAAGGAACATCAGTAAAATGTTTTCAAAAGCCATAGCAACTTCTAGATCAGATCGAGTTAAACTGTTGTTAATATTCAATTGAAAATCCGAGTTGCGCGGTTTGACCTTGCCTGTTTCACTATTTATTATTCTCCAGGTCATTTTAATTTTGTTGATGCAGTTTTAATTTTGTTACTTAAATGTAAAGCCTTAGCTGTGTGTAGCACACTTTTTAAATATTTTAGAATATGTTTTGACATAATCTCTAAATATAACACTAGTATTATATGATCTTTCATTATAAAGCTCATATAACTTTCTTGCCTACTTTTATAATTCCTACTGTCGCCCATTCATTAAATGATTTATGACTGTTAAAAGAGAAAGTTTTAGAAGTAAATATTCTACTAAATTCACAAGTTATAATTTTAAATAACATACCATACAAATAATTAGCACTATTTTAAATGAAAGTGATGGAAGTCTTTTATTATATTACTTAAACCTCCAAGCGATGGTCATTTATTGGAACAAACACAACTTTTTATTTTCTGTTTTTTGTATGTAAGGTAATGATACCAACTGTCCACAGTGATCTGAACTTAAATTTTGAATAATTGATTTATGCAAGGCTTAATATCTGTAAAATATTATCTATACAGGTTACTAGGCCCAGCAACATGTGTTGGTTCTAAGAATAAATTAACAAGATTTACGATTTAAACAATGATCTAAACTTAATACTAATGGAAGAAGTTTCAAGGAGATTGATGTTAAAGTCTCCACATATTACAACAGACTTGTTCTGTTTACTAAGTTGAGCAAAACTTCTTCCACAATTCTTTGAAAATATTAAGTAGCATGGGGGTCTGTAAACACTTACAACAATGAGGTGCTCGAGCTCGACACAATATTTCTACAGTTCGCTCAACAGAGAGGCTCACAATATCCTTACGTTCTTTATATAATAATGATTTATCTGCTAATATTAAGGAGCCACCACGTAAACTTTTTTTCTCTATTGAAGGAACTGACCACCTGGTGATTTCTGAAATTAAACATGAAATTATAATCTTTAGCCAATGTTCAGTAATACAAAGGATATGTATATTGTTACTATTTAAAAACAATTCAACTTCCAATTCTTTGCCCATCATGCCTTGTATATTTTGATGCACCAGTGTAAATATTTTATTACTTATTGTGGGCTGCATCAAAAATTAATTAAACTTATTATTGCGAGATTGCCTCTATTGTCGCATTTACTAATTTAAATTAGTTGGAACTGATTCCAAATTAAATGTCAAATGATTATCATGCTCAATAAAAGTAGTCTTGTAGCCAAAAACTTATTGAGTTAAAAAGTAAATAAGATAGCACATTTGCTACCAGTCTTAATTATATTTGATAGGTAATACCTATCTTTGTCCAAAACTTTTTATTAAATTATTTGTGTCAATTAAATGAAATTTGTCATTATTATCACAATTATATGTCAAATTTAAATTATTGTTACATATTAAATTATTCATTTGTATATTTAAATTATGTCTTAGATTATTTTCCTTGCAATCCTGTATGTAAGGCAGTGTGAACAAGACAATTTTGTGTACATTTAAGTTATTAAGTTGTTCAATATATCTTAATAACTGTTTGTTGTTTACACTGCCTCTTCTAACAAAATTATTATTGTACTATTTGGGCAAAATTTAGTAACTATAATTTTATTTAGGATGTCACTAAAAGATGCTCCAGCATGCAGCAATTTGTAATTTTGTCCCTTTAATGAGTTATTTAAAGTTATGCCTAGATTTTTCCCATGTCATCGCTATACACAATTATATTATTATTGTTAATATTTGAGTCATTTTATTTTAAGCTCCTCTGCTATGGCACTGTCATAGAGTTTTGGTGGTGGTATAATATTATCAGCACACAAACTCGAAAGCTGGATATTTGACACTCATTGATGTTTAACTAAGTCAAAATGCTCCTCATTATATTTACATGTCTTTACCAGATTATCCATAGCCAGTATGTGTTCTTTATTTCGTTTTGGGCTGATTTATATTTATTGGACACAGTTTGAAGGAGTTAGTAAGTGATAATATTTCTGATTTAAGGCACTCTACGTCAGTCTCATAACATTTTATGTTATCCACCTCAATTGAATACAACTTAGCTCATATATCAATGCTTGCTTTTCTTTACATAAATTAACATAATTTTGGTATTATCTTATTTTATTAATTTTGTACTTTCCTTATGTATTTATTAACTTTTATATACTTCTTCAATTTGGTTTTCTGCAATTAATCCTTACTGTGTTTCCTGAAGTGGAAGAGTCGTCACCAGTCAAATCTATTGTTGCAGGTTGCTGTAAAATTCTTGAAGTATTACATTGCACAAGCTCAGAGAACAGGCTTTGAGTCTGGAGGCGTTAGGTTATATCTATATGTTTTAAATTGTGTTATTTGCTCATTAGCCTCATTCAACTGTAACTTCAATGCAGCAATAAACGTGAGAGCTTCCTCATATTCCTTGCTGTATTGGTCAAACTCATTAACTGTTCCTGTAGCTGATCTCTTTCTTTTATAACACTTGTGTATTCTGTATGTAACTTAACCATATCACATTTCAATTGTGTGTTTTGGCAATTATGTTAACTTTTTTTTCATTATCATCCCTTTCCTTAAGCAACAGTTCACACTGCCTTGACGCCTGTAAGTTCTTGGAGCGCAAGCTGGAGTTGGTTCTCCATCTGGCGCGTCTTTATGTGAGTATTCATTTTACTATTTATTGTAAATAATAAAGAAAACAAGGATCGAAAACAGAAGGAGCAGAGTAAGCCAATGTCGAGTTGTTGTGGTTTTTTCTATTTACAGATCTCAAATCAAATTATCGTTAAAATAATTCGAAAAGAAACCCGCAAAGAATGTAAAAATCCGAGTAATAGTAATAGAATAGATCATTAATTTATAAAAGGAATGATATGAAATAAGAATTACAATGATTTTAAACAATATTCGTTACCTGTCACTTTTATTCCAACACCAAAATGTTATAATATTTATGTACCGACTTTCTTTAAAATAAAATACAAAGCGGCAGTAATCATTAACTATAACATAAAATTGAAGTGGATATTATGAATTCACAATATTCAAATTATTAAAATTTATCGGGCCCAATTACTTTTAAAACTTATCTCTAGGGTTGCCACAGCAAAAAAAAATATCTATCTCAGATGTCCTGGGAGCATGACTGATTGGGCTAGTAGGCTGATCAGAAATATCTGGTGAATTGGGGCGTTCATCTTGATTTACAAGCCGATCGTTTGACGATAAAGGAATGCCAGATGACGTAGCTTCCGAAACATGAAGGTTTTGGATAACTGAAATATTCTCATTCCGTCGTTCGTCCTCGGAAGGGCTAAATGTTTTACCACTATCATCTGAATCATAAGACGAAGAAGACTCACCAGATAAATTACTAGCGTGTTTTCGTGGGCGGCGTCCAGCAGCATCGTCAGAACTCAACGAATCATCGTCTGAAGGATGGTAATCCTTGTCGGACCCGTATTCCCCATCATCAGCATATGGATCTTCACTAGATTCCGGAGTTTCAACTTCATTGAACAATTCTAACAACCGTTTTTGTTCGCTTTCGTACGGATCTCCAGGCGCCAACTGTAAATAAATTCTGTAAGTTACAAGAATTGAATTTGATTATTTCGATAAATAAAAACACAAAAATATGTTGATAACTCACCACTGGAGCGTTATTTGCGCGCGAAAGTATGAGGAAGACACAAAGCCTACCGCCGACGCGCACTACGTGAGTAAATGTATGAAAACACGACGCCCACGAGCGTACTGTGCGGGTGGAGGGGTACCGAAATTCTGTCAATGTATGTGTACCTTGACGTGTTGTAGAACTATGTACGATGACAGTAGGAAAGCCGCATTACTTTTGCGGTGACACTACAACATGCTCTTCCTTGTAAAAGTATTGAAAATCAAACGCCCTCAGACGTACTACCGTGACACGTGTAAGAACTATGACGTCTATAGGCGTTCTGTCGTATCATTGTTTACTACCTGAACGCCCGTGGGCGTTACCGTCCATCAATGTGATATGTTGCCAACCAGTAGCATTCATTGCTATGCGGACTACAGCACAGGTGGCACATGCTTTTGACACCGCCTCACCGATATTTCTCGGGATCACGTCAGCGAGTATCGGGAAAAACTTGTGTCTGAACTCTTGTTAAACAAAATCTCGGATTAAAGACGACCAAATCTAGTCCAGTTTAACCCTCAGTAGACACATGTTTGCGCATTTACCGCTAAAAAGAACCACGTTATCGTATCGCTTCAATTTCAGGGCACTCCCTTTGCTGCCTCAGATAGACATATCGAATGATGTGCAGTTTCCTGGTCACTTGGAAGGGAAGGCTAAATTTGCCTCTAAAAGCTTGGCGTGCTCAACAGAGCGAGACAGTATTTCATGCTGGTACACCGCTAGCAATTTTACAAGGCGCAAGTTCGGCCTCACATGGAACACTGTTCTCATCTCTGGGCCTGGGCACTCCAGTGCCAGCTACTTCCACATAACCGCATCCAGCGCAGAGCAGCTTGAATCGTCCACGACCGAGTTTTTTTGATCGGCTCAATTCAATGACTACTGCATTTTCTATCGCATCTACCACGGGGAGTGCTCTGAGGAATTGTTCGGATTAATCCCAGCCGCCAAATTTCACGAACGCCCATCGCGACAAAACTCCCGATACCATCCAAACCACTTGGATGCTTGGCGGTCCACCACTGTGTGTGTTTTACTAGGAGTTTTCTTCTTTACACAACATCTCTGTGGAACTGTTTACCTCCGGCGATTTTTCCGGACCGATACGACTAAAAAAAAAAGCTTACTCCTTTCTAAAAGGGCAGCAACGCACCTGCTACCTGCTGCCTGGTGTTTCAGTTGTGCATGGGCAGCGGTAGTCACTTACCATCAGGTTAGCCGCATGCCTCGTTTGCCCTCTTCTATATAAAATAAACATTAAATGAAACTAATTTCACGGATTTTATTGAGTTTAATATAAGTAAGCTGAAATTAGGCATATGAGATCGGCACGTCAAATAAAACCTCAGTCTTCCTCCTCCCCGCCCATGACCATGGGAGCTGTAAAGCACCCGAAACGTAGGAAATTAAAAAGTTAAAATTAAATAAGGAAATTCCGTAAAATTTGTTTCATTTAAACCACTGATAGTATACTTTTTACAAAAAAAAATTAAAAAATATCTCATTACAATATCCCTATCATTACTATAATATCAACATTAAAAACTATCCTAAGTCCACTGCTCAACAATGATTACGTCCATATATTGTCTGAAGTCACGGTCCTGAGCCGCCTGCATCCATCAATTCCTGATACATTTTTCATGCTGCTAAATTCCTTTTAATGGGGCGGCCCGGCACAGCACTTACTAATATGATGCTGAAAATCTAGAACTTTCTTTCTTATCGGTTGCCGGTTTCTAAAGAATATGTCTGGCGCTTTGCTACTGCTACCGACATAACGCATTACACACGAATAGATAACTATTCATATATCGCCAAGTGACTTTTCGTATGGTTACGTAACATATTCATCAACTACATCAAGCGAAAAATTCCACTTTAGATGCGGCGAAAGTGTGAGATAGACATTAAACATGATCTTTGTTTTGTATTCACGTGAAAAAAAAAACTTGAAAACATCTCCCAAATTAAAAAAAAATACAATTGCTGTTACATTGGATTTTAGATATGTTGGATCAACTAAGGGTATGTTCCGATAAACACTGTGACTACTGTAAGGTGTGACGTCAATTCAGTATACTGTGAAGCCGTTCCTTTTTAGTTTGCTATACTGGTTACTGTTTAAAACCTAAATCTAATAAGTATAATAATAATGTCCTCCAGACCGAATTTCGGTCACGGCAGCCATTCTCAACGGAGACTAACCATATGCGCAGGACAGAATTATAGTGCCCAAGTGTATGCGCAAGCACAGGTACACTTTCTAATCCATCACTCCCATAATTAGAAGATACGGTAATCCGACATGTTCGGAGAGAGATCAGGTGCAGGACCAATAGCTTTACGTCCTTTCCTATGCACGGGGTTGAAACATCGCCAACTTTCTGACTCCAGGTTCCAATAAAATCCAATAACTAATTTTTGGTCCGATCCGGGATTCGAACCCAGGACCGCATGATCAGCAATCGCGTTCACAACCACAAGACCAACGAGGTAGTCAATAAGCATAATATACACTAAATGGAATGAGAAGCTTCAGTGAGGTTACACATCTAGAAATCCGTGATCAATTCACTTCTCATTTTTATTACAGAAAAAAGATGAAATCAAAATTAAATTATACCCTTGTGTAAAATTTTATACAATTCAGGGTAATAAGAAAGCTAACAGTCCAACTAAAGCTAAAACGACGTTGTGGCCAGTAGATCTACATCTATCATTGATTAAAAATCAACTTGAAGATGCGTTGTGTTCCCTGAACACCAAGATAAAATGTCTCGTTAACAGTAAAAAGGATCGTCACTCAGCAGAATAATGCTTGTTTGTTTTATATGGTAATTGAAACGTAAGAAAAGCAGCAGCATCTTCCTGAAAAATAATGAATAACTGCAGTTGTTAACCCACATGCCAAGCGTGGCGACGATAAACGGGAGGCTTATGTTTAGCAGTAGACTTTTGATAGGCTTTAATAAATTAATAACAGGGTGAAAAAGAAGCTCACAGTTCAGTTGATGGTGAGTTGATGTTGTACACCATAGATCTACATCTGCCTCAATTTATAATCAAAATGCAGATGCGTTGTCTTCCCTGAAAACTAATACAAAATTTCTCGTTACCAGTTAAAAGGGTTTTCTGTTACCGTCACTGTAAAAACACAGTAGTATTATGTTGCTATTTTATGCTGGTATTCTGTGAAAAAAAGCTCCGATTGAGCAAACCCTTTCATGCAGCTGCATGAAGCCACACTGTCTTTACCACGTAGGAAATGCTTGAAATTTTCACTAAAGATATTTTATTCATAACGGGGAATTCATTATAAACGTATTCTTTAAAGCGAAAATATATATTTCCATCGAGCATTTTAATTTCCTTTGAGAATGAGTATGATGGAAACGCCAATCAACTTGTTCCCAATTGCAGAAAGTACTAACCAAAATATGCTATTTCTGTTTTATATTATGTTTAATCATTGTATTACAACAAAATGCTTTCAATCAATTTAAAAAAAAAATGAAAATAAATAATTAAAAAAAATATATTAAAAAAAGTTCTATCGGAGTCTAGTGCTGATTTTCGAACACCACAAATCACTTGACGGCTCTCTGGCTCAGAGGCTCAGCGATGAGTTATGGCGCTGAAGGCCGTGAGTTCGATTCCCGCACGGTAAAGTATTTGGTATGGCCTGCAAATAATTGTTCCGGGTCTGAATTTTTTTTTATAGCATATTTTTTATAGGGTGACAAACAAGCACACAGTCCATCTGATCTGAAGTGGATGCTGTGGCCCATAGACATCTACATTAATCCTCAATTAAGAATCAAAATGCAGATGCGTTGTCACCCCTAAGGACTAAGATGGAATGCCTCGTTTCCAGTAAAAAGGGTGGATGTTTGTACTTGTGCAATTTATGTATGTAAACTGCCTCCACGATACAGGATAAAATCCTAGTAGTAGGGGTAACGTTTTTTTTTTAGATAAAAAAGAACCATGCGATATTTCGAACAACCTTACCCGATGTGATCTACCGGAGATAGGCTAAAGTGCTGAATCATAGAACAGACTTCCATGCCGTTGTCCATTTCCTGATTCATTTCTCTGTGTCGCTTCCTACAACACTCGCAGGATGATATGGAGTAGTGAAATATTTACCCGATGTGATCTACCGGAGATAGGCTAAGGTGCTGAATCATAGACACAGTGAATTCCATGATGTTGTCCATTTCCTGATTCATTTCCCTGTGTCGCTTCCTGCGACACTCGCAGGATGATATGGAGTAGTGAAATATCTTACGTCGCCACTACTAGGCTTACAACCAGATACAAAGACCAGAAACTTGTGTTTTAATACAATTTCTGGGCACGCAATCAGTTACTCTGCTGGAAATCGTTCGCACGTAGGAATAATTTCGCAACTGCGTTGTTTTCTTCATTACCATAAGGACCGTAACACATCTAGCTATGTATATTATTATGTTAAAATATATTGTGCTATAACATAATGTATTGTAGCAAGATATAACACACGGAAAGATGATAAATACATGTTGCTGCTCTCACAACACCGGCGATCGTCCTAGGCGAGTTGAATTGCACGTATCTGCTACGCATTTTCTTCAAACGTTGTTTCGAGTTTTAAATACTGTAATATACCACATTTTCTCCTGTACCGTGGAGCCAGTTTACAAACATAGATTACACGAGGACAAACATCCAAACCCGGAACAATTATTTGTAGGCAATAAAAGTACCTCTTCCGTGCGGAATTCGAACCCGCGGCCACCAGCAGCAATAAAAAAAACTTGGTGTTATATATATATATATATATATATATATATATAAAGTCTTTAAAACAAAATGCCCAGTATTTAATAAGTTACTTATGCTTAAGAATTGTAAGCCAAGTATAGGGTGCTCTCCACTAGATGGAGTGACCTGGTAAGAGATGAAGAAAGTGGATGGATGCAGGTGGCTCAGAACCTATAGCCGCGATAATATAAATATAGCAGCGATCACAAAGGCTATAGTTCATCGCTAAGACCAAAACATTCAATGAAATGCAGGAGTTGCTAGTTGTGTGGATTTCGCTTTACGCTGACTTCCTCATAAAGGGCTTAGTAAGTAATTTCCAGATGGATGCTACGTGAGCGTATCGTCCATATTCGGTTAAAATATTAAGAAGTGCTTCGTCCACTAGGGAACAGAATCTTTACACAAGTTTGAATTGCTAAGTCCCAATTAAAATGTATTTTTTAAATAACAATATCATTTAATGTTTTTTACCAAAATGCGTAGTTTATTCTTACCTAATTATTAGATTTCTGAGGTATATTTCTGAGGTAAATTTCTAATCATACGCTCTAATGAAAATTTATGCTTAGCCGTTATAATTATGCAGAAGTTAAAAAAATAATAGACTTTTTATTATACCTATAGAATAAAGGTGACAAACGATCACACAGTCCACCTGATGGTAAGTGGATGCTGTGATCCATAGACATCTACATCTATCCTCGATTAAGTATCAAATTGCAGATGCGTTCTCACCCTTGAGGACTAAGATTGTAGGTATGCCTCGTTTCCAGTAAAAAAGATCTCCGGCTTTCTACACTGACCATACGAAACACAGCAGCATTAAGCTGTTATTTTACTCCGGTATTCTGTGAGAGCATGGTCCTACCCCATTCGTGCCGCAAACATAATAGCAGCGTGACTCTACCACGTAAAATTCCATTTATTTTCATTCCTTTTAGTTCTCTGGTGTGTTTTATTTTCAAATAAAATTTTAATGTTACATCAAAATTTTGTTAAGTAATCAGCCATTTAATTATTATATACAGTTAAGTAAAGAGCCATGTGTTTCAAACTATCTCTTTGAATATTTAAACATGAACACGTGAGCACTACGCTGTGTGAAACGCTAAAGCGATGAAACTCACGAGATGATATGAAGCGCATTTTCAAGCAATTACATAAAAAGCTTTAGCGGAATTCAGCTTCATAAATGATAACTTTGTTTGAGCAAGTATGATTTTGATTGCGAATCTTAAATAGCTTCATTGGAATATAGAGATTAACAACCGATTATATTTTGGAACCTGCTGAAATTCAATAATATAAACTTTTAAAAATATTATATTTTTGTTTTGTTTAAAAGGTACATATTTTAAAATATTGAATTTGTTTAGTATGTTATATGTAGGCTCGACTGCCTCGGTGGTCTAACGGTTATATACGCGACTGCTGATCATGAGGTCTCGGATTCGATCCCGGGTCGAGCCAATATCAATTATTGGGTTTGTCTGTCAAAAAAATCCACAGCAGCCCGGAGTTAGGAAATTGACGGTGTTTCACCCCCGTTCCTCGTAAAGCACGTAAAGCCTTTAGTCCTGTGCCTGATCTTTCTCCGGTCGTGTGGGATTACAGTCCCATCGGACTATAAGAGTGAGGGAATAGAGAGTTCACTTGTGCTTGCGCAAAAACTTGGGCACTATAATCCTGTCCGGCCTTTAACACTGGCCGCCGTGATCCAAATTTGGTCTGGATGGCATTATTGTTATTATTATATTTAGGACCAGACCAACAACGAAAGACGAAGCGCTTCGTACATTTCATGTGATGCAAAAACCTACCCAAACATTCTAAACTTTTTTTTTGGTCTCAATCTATTTTTGAATGGTAAGTGGCTCCTTCAGTCTATGGACGTCTGCAGCCAACTATAATAGACCTTTACAATAAAAATGTGTTAGCTTAGCAATTCGTAGGATTATAATTAATCTATGCATTTTATCAATCAACTTCTTTATACAGCGGTAATTGGCTTACATCGTGAAAATGTGACCTTTAGTACTAATTACGCAACTGTAAGTTTTTTTTATAGAATAAGGGTAACAAACGAGCACACAGCCCACCTGATGGTAACCTAATCCTCGATTACGAATCAAAATGCAGATGCGTTGTCACCCGTGAGGACTAAGATGGAATGCCTCGTTTCCAGTAAAAAGAGTCTCCGTTTCTCTACACTCACCATACGAAACACAGCAGCGTTAAGCTGCTATTTTACGCTCGTATTCTTTGAGAGCGTGATCCTTCCCCGTTCGAGCCGACCCATTCGTGCTAAAATTATACCAGTAATATAGCTGCAGCATGGCTCTACCACGTACAAAAGGTGGTTTTATACTAAGCGGTGAGCATGTTACATACGGTTTAAGTTATAAGTTATTTTGTTTATAATAATATTTCAGACAGTCTTTCATTAGTATCAAAGAATAAAATTAATATGAGGAAATTTGTGGATGATAAATACCCCTAGGAATGAGGTGATCGATACCAAGCTATTTATAATTTTTTGTGTTGTTAATTATTGTGTAACTTTAATTATTGTGAACTGTTCTTTTATGTCCGCTTGGTTTACTGTTGGTTCTTTCCAGGACAGAGGTATTTTCCGAACCAGTGCTAAATTAAACATGAGAGTGATTTTCAATAAGTATTATTTATAATCTATACCGAATAAAACAGTTTCTATTTCTAAGAATATTTTACGAGGTAAAGACAAGCTGCAGCTGCAGCATGAACAAGTCGGCTCCATCGGGGAAGAAATACGCTCTCACAGAACACCAGCGTGAAATAACAGCTTAATGACGTTGTGTTTCGTATGGTAAGTATGGCGAACCGGAGTCCCTTTTTACTGGAAACGAGGCATTCCATCATAGCCCTCAGAAGTAACAACGCATCTGCATTTTGATTCTCAAGTGAAGATATATTTTGATGTATATGCGCCCCTGCATCCGCTAACCATCTAGTCGACTGTGTGCCTGTTTGTCACCCTTTTTCTATAAATAAACTTGGTTCGACTAGAACAGAATGCCTCAAGCCATTAAGTCCGACCTTTGTATTCTTTTGTTTCAAGGAACGCAATAAAGAATTAAAAAAAACTTCCCTATAACTTCTACTCAAAGGGAGAATATCTGCCATAGTTGCCACGCTTGGCAAGCGTGTTGGAAACCGCAGTTTTTATCACTAGTTGTTATCATGAAGATGCTGCATCCTATCTCCTGTTTCATTTCCATCTGTCGTGTTTTACGACAATCAGGATGTAATGGTGTAGTCGATTCTATTACGACGCCATTTCACGGCGAATATTATGTATAAAAATACATAAATTTCTGACGTAACGTACGAAAATGTAAAATAAATTCTAATTTTCTACGAAACTTTTCCGTTTATACACAAAAAGATTGTAAATTAAGTCATTCACAAAACTTTGTTCACTTTGAAAGAAGTATGTGTTCCCCACGAATACCACTTACAGTAAATTTATTTGGTGTCTCCAACATAAATAATGTGTTAGAGGAAATTGTAACTTACCGTTGAAAACGCCCTCAGAATGGCTAAGTTCTGCCCATGGCTTTTTAATGTAAATAACGAATACTTATTTAGGAAAATAACATTAAAAAAGAATAAAACTAATTTTACGGATTTTATCACTACCAAGATGGCTGCTTCACACCAAGGATGATTCATGAGGCTGTTGAAATTAAAAAAACATCCTAATTTAAAGTGAGCAAATGGTTGAGTAATACCATGTGCTTGAGATCCCATTAATAATTAAATTGAGTCCAAACCCAAGCATACCACTGCAAGACTTCAAGATACTGTAAGCTCTAATAATTAAAAGTTATAGGTAGTTTTCGTTAACGATGACATCAGGGTGTCAAACACCTCAGTTCCCTCCGTGACCATGGTGCTGTAAAGTGCCCGATTTGTAGAATATTAAATAAAGTTGTATTCCCGTAAATGTAAGAAATAATTATATTAAAAAGAAGTTAGTAATCAATACAATAACATCAATAATTGTATGTTCGATATATGACTACGTTTACCGTTACCGTCTATCAAAAATTCACTACTAAACATAGGGCTCCCTCATAGATTGCTTCATAGTTGAGTAGATATTTGCCATAGTTGCCACGCTTGGCAGGCGTATTGACAACCGAAGTTTTATTTTTATTGTTCGCTGTTTTCCATTTCCTGGTTTGTTTCCCTCTGTCACTTCTTAAGATACCCACGAGACGATATGGGGTAGTGGATATTTTTACACCGCCACTACACGGTTATTTCTTTGATTATTAATACAATCTTATTCTATGTTTATGTGATAATTTATGTTTATTTTATAATTTTACTCTGGAGATATAATGTTTTTTATTGATTACTTAGCTATCCGCTCCGGCTTCGCACGGGTGATTTCTGAATCTCGACAACAGCGCCACCTACCGGTCCAATTATGAATCTGAACCACTCCAACAAACGCAAAAAAATTCATCGAAATCAGTAGAGCCATTTTAAAGTTTTAGCGAGACTAACGGACAGCCATTGATTTATATATAGAGATATATTTATATGAGATTTTTATATAACTCTGTTATAATTCTATTTATGTGAAAAATATTATATTTTTAAAGCAAATTTGATTTAGACAATGCACCTATCACAGTATCTCTCCACACCTAGGGTTCACTAGGAGAGAATATCCTAAGGCAAGGTTCGGGTAGAACAGGCAATAAATCCACCTTTTATAATCTTCTGTTAAGGTGTAAAATTTAAGTGTAAATAAATACATACATACATACATATAATCACGCCTCTTTTCCGTAGGGGTAGGCAGAGACCACTTCTTTCCACTTGCTACGATCCTTACATACTTGTTTCGCTTCGTCCACTTTCATTATTCCTTCATACATGCTCTTCGGTTTAGGGTACTCTTGACCTGGCCTTTTTCAAGATGTCCCTGATTTGGTCTAGAAACGTCCGCCTAGGTCTACCCTTCTAACATTTTATTCACATTCGCCTTATACACTTTTTCGTCAATCGTTCTTCATTCATTCTCTCGACATGGCCAAACCATCTCAGCATACCTTTCTCAATTTTGTCACTATATCTTTTTCAGACCACAACGTTTCCTTATCTTACTATTTCTTAACCTGTCCTTAATTTAACACCTATCATACTTCTTAACTCTCATCTCAACTGCATTTATTCTGCTTTCATGTTTCTTCTGCCATACCAACTTTCACTTCCGTACATGAGTGTCGGAACCAACACCCCTCATGCACAGTCAAACGAGCCTTGTTAGATACCTTCCGACTGCTCATAAAGGAGTGCAAAGCTCCATTCACCATGTTTCCTGCATTCACTCTTCTTTCGATATCACTCTCACACTTTCCATCTCTTGTAAACTTTGAACCCAGATACAAACTCCTTCAACTGTTCAATTTGTTCATCTCCAATCACGATATTGCAGTCTGTCACTGCCTCATCTCTTTCAAACACCATCACTTTCGTCTTCTTTACTTTCATCTTCATTCCTTTCTAACAAAGTTCCACTCATAGCAGTTACCATCTCCTGCAACTCCTCGGCCGAAGACGCAAGTAATACTTGGTCATCAGCATAGAGAAAACATTTGACAAGTAACTCATTCATTCTCAACCCACTTTCATTCTCTTTTAATAAGTCAAGCAATTGTCTATGAACAGATTAAACAACAACGGTGACGCTACACATCCCTGTCTAACACCTTTTCGATATTAAACCATTCAGTGTATGCCCTGTTTATCCCTACACAAGCACTAGAATCCCTATAAAGAGATGGCAATGCTTGTATGAGGATACTGCTCACACGGTTCACCGACAGTGCTAATCACAATTCATTCCTCACTACTCTATCATAGGCCTTTTTAGATCCACCAATGCGCAATAGACCTTTTGTTTTAGCCAAACACTTTTCGGCTATGCACCGCAAGGAAAAGACCTGATCCATACATCCCATTCTTTCTAAATCCTGCTTGTGCATCCCATACTTTTCGTCTGTTTCATTCACAACCCTTTCAATCAATACGTCCGCATACAATTTACACTGAGAAGGCTTATACCGCGGTAATTTATGCAATCCTGCCGTGACCCTTTCCTTATACAATGGCACGATTACGGCTTTGCACCAGTCTCCCGGTACTTGCCCATTTCGCCAGCACAAATTGAAAAGGCGGTACAGCTGACTAGCCACTATGCCCTATCCAGCCCTCAGCATCTCGACGGTAATCCTGCCATACCTTGCAGCCTTACCTAATCTCATACTTTTCAATGCTTTCACTATTTCATCCATGTTTATCTCACTTTCATCAACATTTATATTAGTTTCCATGGAAGGTGCCGGATGCTGTACCTGCACTTCCTCTCTTTCAAACAAACTTTCAAAATACTCTTTCCATCTCTTTAACACACATTCTTCTCCTATTATAATGCTCCCATCTTGACTCCTGATTGTACTCAGCTCCGAGATAGAAGTTTTTCCTCTGGCTGTTTTGATTGATTTCTAGAAAAACTTGATATTTCACTGGAAATGTTCTGTGATCCTCCTATCGAAATCATCCTTTCGTTCTTCTTCTTTCTAGACACAACTTCTTTTGCTGCTGATTTCAATCTTTTATATTTCGTTCTTGCTTCCTTTATCTCCTCATCCGTTACATTTTGAATTTTTTGGTTAGCTTTTGTTTCTAACCAATCCAACCACGCTTTCTTCTTTTCTTGCACAACCCTTTGTACATCTTTATCCATTCACACATTATAGTTCTTTCTTCCTTTCCTTCTTTTAGCTACCCCGCATACCTCAATAGCAACATTCACGACCCCTTCTTAAATGTCTCTCACAAATCTTCAATCACAACTATCTCTTCTATGCCTTTAAAACTTTCTTTCAGTTTCTCCACATACTCCTCTTTCTTTCTCTTTCTTGTAGATTGTCCACTTTTACTCTATCCAAAACACTCGTGGCTCGGCCTCGGTGTCGCCACCTTTAAAGAGGCCACGCATTCGGGCTATAACCAGGAAGTGGTCTGTGTCGAGGCCTACACCGCAGTATGCCTGAGCGTCTAGCACTTTCTTCCTCAGTCTTTCATCCACAATTACAAAATCAATCATACTTCTAGACTCACCCTTATCTCTTGTATACAAATGGATCTTTTTATGGTCAAACACTGTGTTGGCTACGCACAGATTCCATTCCAAGCGTATTTCAAGCAGGTTTCTCCCATTGTCATTCACTCTCTCGTCCCCAAACGTACACAGAACTCCTTCATACCCATCACGCTTTACTCCAACCCACCCATTAAAGTCCCCTAACATCGCGATCCGTTCATTTTCTCCGCATTTATTCAAGACCTCTCTCATGCTATCCCAAAATTCTTCTCTCTCTTGTTGGGCTTTTAATGACCCACCTCCGCGCAGATCCGTCCGTGCATAGACCCCAAGGATAAACAAGCGAGTGAGTCCGACTTTAACCTAATCCAGAGGAGTCTTGGCTTACATTCCTGCTCCATCACACATTCCACTATTCGAGATGAAAGAATCACACCAACTCCTGACATCCTCGGCTGGTTTGGGGACTCCCGACCAGTATGCCGTGTGGGGCCATGAACCGTGGTGTCACATCCTTTCCTCTTGGTTTCGTTTACGCACAGAATATCTATGCATCGTTCATCCATCATCTGACATACTTCATCTATCTTACCATCCATTCCTCCTCTTACATTCAAAGTAGCAAAGCGGCTCTCCGTGGGCCGCTTTTCGCCCCCTCGAGAAACGAGACGTGATGGGTGGCGAACCACATCGCCGCCATTTTGGTTAATTAAATTATAATAAACTCTTTGAAGGCAGTTTGGACTGCCTTCAAAGAGTTTATTGATTCTCGCCCCCATGGTTTTTTTAGTAAAGGGATCAATGAACTACCTATGAGATGGCAAAAGTGCATAGATAACAACGGTGCATACTTTGATTAATTAAATATATTTTACAAAAAAAAATTGACTTTATATTCCTCCCGTACAAAACGCTAATTTTATATGTAAGGACCTAATACATAAGTCTAGGATAGATGGATTTGATTCTTTTTATTTCACCCCAATACTAGGATATATCACGAGTACATGTATCGTTACCTCTCGAACTCCGCCCAGCCTCTCAAATATTATTTCACAATACAAATACAATGCAATATGAATTGAATATTAATAAAAAATCAATTTTTATCTATAAAATAATTTTAATGTAATTTCAATTTCCCTAACATACTTTACATATCAATTATTTGAATAAATATTGTTAAATTTTTATTTATGATGCTAGCCAGCTATAAAATCTCCATTTGTTTTTGAAAAAGAATTTCTTCGCTCACAAATACCACTTATAGTAAATTTATATGGCATGTCACACGTAAATAAAGTGTTCCAGGAAATTGTAAGTAACAGCTGAAGGCGCCTCCAGGATGACCGAGTATTGCGGGAAGTATGTTATAATAACTTCACAAAACTTATGAAGGAAAATCAACCGACTTGTTTTAGAAGCACAAGAAATGATAATTTGTTATGGCCGATTTATTTTTAATAATTAAAGAAACGGATAAAGCGTTAACTGGGCGCAGACAACTGCATTTTTAATCTTCAGATAGGCTTTATTTGACAAAAAATTATAACGTGGTAAAGCCATTTTGCAGCTATATTATAGTTGTACCATGAAAGTGCCGGCTCAATCGGGGAAGAGCCACGCTCTCACAAAATACCAGCCTAACCACCTAAATTACTACCAGGCCTAATATCCTACCAGGCTAAATATACCAATAGAATCGGTTGTTTATCTCTAAATTTCATTAAGGCTATTTAAGACTCACTATCAAAATCATACTTGCCTAAACAAAGTTATCATTTATGAAGCTGAATTCCGCTAAAGCTTTTTATGTAATTGCTTGAAGATACGCTTCGTATCATCTCGTGAGTTTCATCGCTTTAGCGTTTCACACAGCGTAGTGCTCACGTGTTCATGTTTAAATATTCAAAGAGATAGTTTGAAACACATGGCTCTTTACTTAGGCTGCATATAATTAAATTAGGAGGTATTAACTTTTTTTTGATAAAACGTTAAAATTTTAAATGGAAGTACATACACACTTCAGCGAACTAAAAGGAATTAAATGAAATTTTACGTCATAGAGCCACGCTGCTATTATATTTGTAGCACGAATGGGTCGGCTCGACCGGAATAGGACCATGCTCTCACAGAATACCAGCGTGAAATAGCAGTTCAATGCTGCTGTGTTTCATATGGTGAGTGTAGAGAACCGGAGACACTTTTTACTGGAAACGAGACATTCCATCTTAGTCCTCAGGAGTGACAACACATCTGCTTTGATTCTTGATCTAGGATAGATGTAGATGTCTGTGGGCCACAGTATCCACTTACACAGGTGAACTATGCGCTCGTTTGTCACCCTTAGTCTATAAAAATAAAACGAATACCTGTGGAATGAAACAGATAACCAGTGAATCGATAAACAGTTTCATTAAATTCAATTCAATTACATTCGGGGCTAATGAGCTAGAAATTTTGTGTTAGCGCACATCTGATATTATAATATCAGTATCTCCTGCGTAGATATTATGTTCCTTTGGTATTGGGAATTTATAGTTGTGGTCTAAATCAAATGGAAAGACATATTAAGAGAATATAGGCCTGAGTGGGAACTCAACTAATCAGTAAATACAGTACATTTTGGGTTTGACAATATTTGATCTCTACCAATGGTCGATTGACGTTACCAGATCCTAGTTTATTAAAAGCAAGAAACTGCACACCATACATAGGTGGGTGTGGATTCTTAGTGATCAGTCATAGGATCGGCTCCACCGGTGAAGACCAACATTTTGCGGCTATTTACATAGAGTACCAGTGTAAATAGCTGCAAAATGTTGTTGTGTTACGTATGGTGAGAGCAGAGAATCGGTGACTCTTTACTGGTAGAGGGTGGAGGCATTTCATCTTGGTCCTCATAAGTGACAACGTACCTGCTTTTTGAAACCTAAGCGATGATAGGTGTAGGTGGCCACAGAATCCACTTACCATGAAGTGGACTGCGTGCTCGTTTGTTATTCCGCTTTTTTTGAATAACCTCACACTCAAGGAATCAGATATAATGCCGCATTATCTGTAACTGTGACATGAAGTCCTCGTCTCACAATATATGAAACAAGTAGAATAACATTCTTGACTATCGTCGGTAAAATAACACTGGACTAACAAACTGACGTCCACTATAGACATCGAGTATTTTAATTTCTAATATAATTAGGCGTTACTTTGCGGAAATCTATTACATTAAAGATGTTAAAAATTAATAGATCTGCGTAACAAAATAAAATTAAGTGTCTTAACTAGTTTGAAGAGTACCTCCTGCTCTCCCTCAATTGACTAAGATCTTAGCAGTCAGCCACCGCAGAGTCTATTTAACCTGAGGATGCCTCGTTCAGAGCCGAAACACGTGTCGTATTATCGACGGTGGTGTGTCTTTCCTAGTGTACTGGTGTTGGGAGTGGTGGTGACGGGGATGTGCGTGCAATATCCCCGTCACCACCAGACGCGGGAGATGCTCCTCAAAGTAGGTATATCATATCATTTTATTTTGTTACGCGGATCTTTGCTAATTAATTTATAACATATTTAATAGTTTAATTTTTACAGAATACTGGCTTAATTCGTAACATTTTAAAAATCGAAAAATAACAAAATTGAAGCTAACAGGGAAATTACATATTATGAAGGTTTATTAAGAAATCCTAATATGAGTTGTATGTTTATTTACCTACGATTTTATTTACAAAAAATACTGAAGATATCACATTTACACAATGTCCTATTAAAAAAGGCTCAGTCTACTATCAGTACATTTATATAATTTTGTTTTACTTTTATTTTTCGGACATCAAGAGCGAGCCACCCGAGTTGCCTAGGGGTGTGGGCCGGACTGAAAATCAGTGCTATCACTGAAACTGGTCCTTTTCACAGTTTTATGCTGCAGCACAGGGTTTTTTAAGCGTATTTTCTTAAATTGATGATAATGGTAAATATGTTCTTCGTTTTATTTATCTTTTTGCCTATATGTTTTGTAGAGCCATGCTAAAGCTATATTAGTAGTACAGTTGTAGCGCGAATGGGTCGGCTCGTCCGGGGAAGGAACACGCTGTCACAGAATACCAGCGTAAAATAGCAGCGTAATGCTGCTGTGTTTCGTTTGGTGAGTGTATAGAACCGGAGACCCTTTTTACTGGAAAAGAGGCATTCCGTCTTAGTCCTCACAGCCGACAACGCATCTGCATTTTAATCGCAAACGAGGATAGATGTAGATGTCTATGGGCCACAGCAACCACTTACCACCAGGTGGACTGTGTCCAGCACACTTGTCACCCTTATCCTATAAAAAAACTGAAATAAGCCCATTTCTTTCTTTGTTTATTTTACTATATCTACGTATGAAACAAACGACAGCTTAACCCAAGAAGATTGCGTTGTCACAAAAGAGGTCTAATTGTAAAATTGAAATTCCTCACAGTCTGCATTGTTATTGTTCTCTGGCCTTTCGCACAGAAATTTGTAAAGAGATTCTAATCATTTATTTTGCATTTATAGATATTATATTCTTTTAAATATATTAATGTTTTCGGTTAATCCGCCTGCATTTAGTCTTTTTGTTATGTAAACAGTGTATCACCGTGTAACTTTCTTTTAAAAAAAATTTAATTTCCTAGCACTGTAGGTCAATTTCTAACGGATTGAGTTTGTATTGTTTTATTTTTACATTTGTATACGACTTTTTGTTGCAATAAAAATATTTCTATTCTATTTTACTCCCTCAAATAATTTATTTACATAGCTGCTTCACAAACTATTATTCAATTGTCTACAAATGCAAAATCATTACACCAAATGTTTCACTACATTTTCATTATGGGCACTTGAACAGCAGCATAGTTTGGATTCGACGTGACAAGACCATCCAATCAGCAATTTCGAAAATCAACCAATTAAGTTGTTACTGCGTATTGTTTTAAATGACAATAGATTTATTTAATTATATTTCCGGATGTAATAAGTAGAAATACTATTTTTACTTTTATAAGCCAGTGCTTGACTATTTTATACGTGATAGGGCCACGTTACAGCTATATTACGGTTGTAGCATGAAAGGCTCGATCTCGGAAAGATCACACTGAAACAAAACACCAGCGTTAAATAGCAGCATGATGTTATTGTGTTTCGAAGGTTGAGTGATGAGAACCGGAGAAACTTTTCGCTGGTAACGAGTGCATTAATAGAGTAGATACTAGATACTACCACCTGCTTGGGATACTGTAATTAATAAAATTAAAACTAAACTCAAGCATACCACTGCAATACTTCAAGACACAGTAAGTTCACACAGCGTAGATCGGACCAAAAGTAATAATTAAAAATCTGAAGGTACTCTGTGTTAACTCTGACATCGGGACGTTAATCACCTCAGTCTCCCGTGACCATGGGTGCTTGAAAGCATCCGAAACATCAGTAATTAAAAATAAGTACAATTATACGCGATAAAATCCGTAAAAGTAGTTTTATTCAAAGATGTAGATGTCTATGAACTACAGCGTTCACTTACCATCAGGTGAAGTGTGTGCTCGTGTGTGAATCAGATGCGTTGTCACCCCTGAGGACTCTGTGGGAATGCCTCGTTTCCAGTAACACAGAAAGCTGCTACTTTTAGCAGCATTAAGCTGCTTATTTCGAAATGTTAATTCTTTAGGAATTTAAATATCATAAAATATCTCATTACCATAATCGATTTCACTGTAATATGAAAATATTCGTAGTTTAACAGTAATCCTTTTAGCAAATGTGTTTTCATTATAAAGGATTTTATTCATTGGAACGTTCGAACATTTCATGCGGTGATAAATAAATAGGCTGTATTATTCTTGGTATGAAACGAAATTTTATCGAATACATCATTAATTTACCAAGCCGCTGTAAACAAACAGCACAGCTGCAGTAATGTAACTAATAACTTAAATAAAAAATTAAAGACCCCCTAACAAAAAGAGCTGATGTTTTCAAACAGCAGAAAAGATTTTCTTGATACGAAGCTAAAAACACTCTCGATTAAGACATCTTTCAACAAAAAAAACTTAATCAAAATCGGTTCATCCGTTTAGGAGCTATAGTGCCACAGCCAGAGACACAGATACACACTACAAACATACAACACCCTACGCTTAATACGTGGTACAATCACAATAAAGTCACATCATGGTCCTAGCATGAATGAGTGGGCTCGGCCAGCCTGGTATTCATAATGTAAAATAGCAGCTTAATGTTATTTGTTAAAATTTATTGGTGAAATAAATCATTATTATTATTATATTATCACATAAATTGTCACAAAAATATAATATGATAAATATAAATAAAATCTATAAAAATAATATTATTATTTCGGCTATTATACACCACGGCGAGGAATCCTAAGCCATCGGTGAAGTTAGGCTACAACTATACTATTAATATAGCCGCATCATGGCTCTACCACGTGAACATATAGCTGCAGCATGGCTCTACCACGGAAATAATCTATTTGCCTTGAAAATTTGTTATTTGGGAACTTGAAACATATGCTACAAAAATAATTTTTAAGATTTTATACTGACTGCATCATTTACTTTTGACAACGTCCGCCATTTTTTTATTATTATTTTGCTTTTATATTATTTTATATGCTGCTGTGTTTCCTATAGAGAGTGTAGAGAGGACTAGGCTAAGAGGAGACTCTTTTTTACTTGAAAAGAGGAATTCTATTTTATTCCTAAAGGGTGACAACGCATCTATACGAAGTAATGGCCGCTGTTGAAGCGTTTTGGGAGGGTCAAGACAAAGAATTTTTTTCAAAGGGAATCCTGGGTTTAGAAAAAAGATGGACTAAATGTATTGATTTGTTAGGAGACTATGTAGAAAAATAAAATATTATTTTAACTTTAATTACCGTGTTTTATTTTCATTATCATTACTTTTGGATTACCCCTCGTATTTTGATTCATAGTCGCAAATTGATGTAGATGTCTTCGGACCACAGCATCCACTTGCAGTTGTTCACGGGTGGTGGTAGATATTTACCATCAGGTCAGTCACATGCTCGTTTGCCCCCTCTTCTGTGACAACAAAAAGAACCTCATCATTAGGTGAAGTGTGTACTCAAATGTTTTCTGGAATTCTCTGAATCAAAGTCTAACAATTTAACAATTACTAATTTATTATTATTATTATTTAACAAGTACTAACAATTCGAACACATGAAAAAAACATGCGTGAGTGTCGTGGAACACTTGGTTGGAGCGAAGTTCCTTTCGTAGTATATTATTATTGATAAACGTATTATATGATCGAAATAAAAATAAATTAATTACTAGCGTCTATCAAAATGAAGCGTTATATAAAATAATATTTCTTTCTTGGCAAGATAAGAAAAAGTGCGAGGGAGATGGATATTATTCCATCTCGCTTGCACTATAGAAAGGGGGTCGTGACGGAAAAATCTAACACTTTTTCCCGCCTAGCCCCCATCCGTCAAATTCGTACCGTGCGATAAGGTTAAAAGTTTCCAACAAAGTTTTAATATTAAATAAAATTCAAAGCAAATTCTGTTTTTCCGATTGATATGAACATAATTTTTAACACCGGAAATGAAAAAACTCTATAGAAAACTGTGGTAAAACATAATGATTTCTTATATTTACGCGAAGAATACACATTAAATGAAACTAATTTTTACATTTGATGTGGGTAAACATTCAATAACTTACTACAGTTTAATTTTCTAAAACATTACGATAAAGAGAATGTTATCGCTCGTTTCAAAATTAAAATTGCTTTTAGTACTGAAGTCCGGTCTAGCTATTGCATGTACAAAACGTTCTTGGAATCTCGCAGCTCAGTCGTTGAAATTGCATGTGCATATAAATTGCCTTATATTTAGCATACATGTTAAAGAAATGAACTTGCACTCAATGTTAAAAGTCAGGCATGAGTTGATAGTTCCATATGTCTAGCAAAAATAAATAGAATTGACTTTAAAAAAAATATTCCAAAAACTCTAAAGATCTAAAAATTCCATACAACTTAATAATAATAATAATATCCTCCACACTGAATTTCGGTCACCAGTCGGTCGGCCAGTCTCCACGGAGACTAGCCATCTGCGCAGGACAGGATTATAGTACCCAAGTGTATGCGCAAGCACATGTGCACTCCCTATTCCGTTACTCTCAAAGCCCGATGGGACGGCAAACCGACACGACCAGACCAGCTTTTACGTGCTTTATGAGGCACGGGGGTGAAACACCACCAACTTCCTGACTCCATGCTTATACTGAGAATTGCTTGACAGAAAAACTCAATAACTGATGTTTACTTAGCTCAACCCGGGGTTCGAACCCAACTTATGCTCAGCAGTCGCGTTTACGACCATTACGACCACTAGGCCAACGAGCCAGTCAAATTAATGCAGCACCGAATCCCGAAGATATTAAACCATGTCGAATTTGTTTTTTTTATATATTTGACTTGGTTTTAACTTTTTTTGAAGTTACGGGGTAAATATATTTGACCCTTTTGAGTGGACTCAGCAATATCTTTATTAAATCGGTTCACAATTACTAGAGGAATCGCGTAGCATACATTTAAAAATAGGTACTGTCGAATTGAAAACCTCCTCTTTTATTGAATTCGAACAAAAATATATCGAATAGAATAGAATAGAATTTATATTTATTTTCTCATTACAAATTAGTACAAAATAATTCATGACAAACATGTTTAACAACAATCTATAAACGTATTTAACCCTAGTTTGTGAGAGACTGGTGCCTATAATAAAGGTATTTAACAATACCTGTTCTATAGGTTCACCACTCGGATTATACATTCTTTAAATTACACGTTAAATTAAAAAGACTTTCATTGAATAAGTTATGAGAAAGTCGATATTTAGTAAAAATAACGATTATATGACATGTAATACTGTACGACAAATCCAATTTATGTAATGATATAGATACAAGTTTTAGATTAAAGTGTATACATATCTCGTAGATATAACCGTTTATGTTAATCAATCTATTTTAGCTTACTGAATATAAATTTAAATAAGATAGCCTTTCTCCGCGCATCATTTTCATCTCTCATCTACTCATCTCAATTTTCTTGCGGAGACATGAGAATTAAACTCGACAGGATTGATTGGAAGCAAATGTGGTCATCATTATTATCATTATTACAGTCATACAAGTCCACTTCTGAACACAGGCCGCCCTCAAGGAGTGCCATAAACCATCTGCCACCTGCATTCATCGACTTCCTGAATCTCATACCAGGTCCTCTATCTAGTGGGTCTGCCCTACACTTCGCTTACCGATACGGGGCTGCTCCTCGAGAATCTTTCTTCCCTATGTGTTGGTGATTCTTCGAGTTATATGACGGGTATATTTCCACTTCAGCTACTATCCGTAGTATATTAATAAATAAATATACGTTATATTTTATACGTGGTAGAGCCACGCTGCAGCTATATTATGGTTGTAGCACGAATGGGTCGGCTCGACTGGGGTTAGACCACGCTCTCACAGAATACCAGCGTGAAATAGCAGCTTCATGCTGCTGTGTTTCGTATGGTGAGTGTAAAGAACCGGAGACCCTTTTTACTGGAAATGAGGCATTCCATCTTAGTCCTCAAGGGTGACAACGCATCTGCTTTTTGATTCTTAATTGAGGATAAATGTAGATGTCTATGGGCCACATCATCCATTTACCATCAGGTGGACTGTGTGCTCGTTTGTCACCCTATTCTATAAAAAAAAAATAACCGTAATAACTTGTCCGTTGGGCAATATCGGTTACTCTGGTTCTATTATGAATATCATCATTACGAAGTCTATTACGAAGAGAAACTATAAGCATAGCTTGCTAAGCGACAGCAATAAAGAACCACGGCTGACTCAGATCTATTATGTGTCATCATTCACTGCTAACACATCTAAATCTGTGTTGAACTCCAGTTAGGTTAATTTTAAAATTTATCTTTGTTTTAAATTTTAAATTATATAATAAAGAAATAATTTAAAGAATCAGGCGTTACTTTGCGGGAATCCATTATATTAAAGATGTTAAAAAGTAATTAGCTAGGATCCGCGTGAAAAAATAAAATATGTCTTTCTTAGTTTGAAGAGCACCTCCCGTCCTACCTTAATTGCGTGCGCTATCCCCGTCAACACTAATCCGATAATACACATGTTTCGCCTCTAAACGAGGCGGTTTGACTTAGCGGTCAGCCACCGCTGAGTCTACTTCACCTGAGGATGCCTCGTTCGATTTATTTTTTCACGCGGATCTTAGTTAATTATTTTTGACATCTTTGTTTTATTATAAAGAAATATATTTTCTTTTACGTTCCACCATAAATGAACAAATTACGTTGTAACTGAAAGCGTATATTTCATATTAATAAATACATTAGCGCTTATATATGTCTACGAACAGAAATAATTCCACATCAAACATTAATATAATATGAAAGCTTCCACCCGTCGCACGACAAAGAGGTGGGAATAGAATTATTTTCGATGAGGAAATGTTACCGTGGCGTATTCTACGCTCAATTATAATGTTTACTCTTGCATTAGACCTCTTATATTATAATTATTACTACAGTCATATTTTGTGTAAGGAATTATATTATATTTGCAGAACAAGGCAGACGTTGTCCTGCCTGTTTATACCAATCGGTTGAACTGTATAAGTTATATGTATACAGGATTATTTTGAAATAACCGGTCAAATTTGCAGAGAAGTTTCAGAATAAGTAATATAGGCAAATGGTGAAGAAAAATTAATTAAAAAAAATCTCAATAATTCTGTCCCTTTTATCTTCTAAATTCAAAATGCGTGAAGAAGCATTATTTTAACTGATTTTACTGCGCAAGCACACATTCGTAAGGGTCGATCGGTAGGCAAAAACGTTATTGCCCATAAATCACATTCAATTTGGGATAGTTTCAAATAAAAGTAGAAGCCTTATTTACTCGTATTTTCAAAAACTGCGCTAACGGTATATCATTATTTATATATTTGAACATACACGATTAAAATTTGGCTTCTCTTTGAATAATAACTCTGTATATATATTCATCACAATAAAAGTTATTAAGTATAAGTGAATGCTGAGGCTTCCATATATCTAAATGTATTCTCGATTAAGAATCAAAATGCAGATGCATTGCCACTCCTGAGGACTAGAATGAAATGCCTCGTTTCCAGTAAAAAGGGGTCTCCGGTTCTCTACACTCACCATACGGAACATAGTAAGAAGCATTAGGCTGCTATTTTACGATGGTTTCTGTAAGAGCGTAGTCCTTCCCCGGTCGAGCCGACCCATTCGTGCTACAACCATAATATGGCTGCAGCATGGCTCTACCACGTTTTAGCGTATGTCGCAAGTTTTTTCTTTGTTTTGTTTGTAAATTCGCGACAAAATTTACATATATAAAACAATAACTTATGTCAATCAGTAGCTAAGCGATAAGGTATTTCCACTTATTTCTACAGTTAGTAGAATTAAATGGAAACGACTCATACTTCTATACAAATATATAGTATGCAGTATTTCCATTACACAGTTTAAAATTGAAATTGCTTACGTAATGAAACAAATGAAGTTCAGCCTGGTCAATTGGATGTGCGGAATGTTCACGGAAGTTTCCCGCTTGGCCGGTTAAAATTAAATGCGCAATTTGAGTTGCCGTTTACGAGGACCGTTATAATTAGTAGAAATTGTATTTAGTGATTTGATTCAGAATTTTATCAGCAGTTTAAAAAAAATCTGTATTATGAAGAAAAGCCGTGTGTTGGTGGCATGAGAGAATCCATAATGCCATTTCGTTTTTTTTTTAATCTGAAGTGACAAGCGAACTTACAGTTCACGTGATGGGGTAAGTAGCTAATGCAGCCGATGGACATATGCGGTTAACTTCAACGTGGACTTTTACGGGCTAATGGTTACGATACATCACTCACCTCCAATTTGCCGACTATATAATCTTTATGGCAGAATCACTGGAGGACCTTAGTACTAGTATTAGTACTCAATAGTGCCTCCCAACGGATAGGTCTTAAAATGACAAAACAAAGATCTTCTTGTGTAACGTCCATGACCCCCTATGTCGGTAGTTGTTGGGAGTATCAAGCTCGAAGTTTTTGACGAGTATGTTAACCTGGGACAAATAGTCCAACTAGGTAAGTTCAACTTTGACCAAGAGGTAAATCAACGGGTTCAACTCGGCTGGGCATCGTTCGAAAGATTACGACACATATTTTCATCAGGTATATCTCAAAACTTGAAAACGAGGTTGTACAACCAGTGCGTTGCCAGTGATGACTTTTGGATCTGAGACGTGGTTCTTCACTGCTGGCCGTATAAGGATAAGAAAGCTGAAGGTTACTCAGAGAACTATGGAGAGGGCTATGCTCGAGGTTTCTTTGCGTGATAAACTTAGAAATGAGGATATCCACAGTAGAACCAGAGCAACCGACATAGCGCAACGAATTAGTAAGCTGAAGTGGCAATGGGCCGGACATATAACTCGAAAAACCGACAATCGATGGGGAAGAAAAGTTCTCGAGTGGCAGCCTCGTACCGGTAGGTGAAGTGTGGGCGACTCTCACCAGATGGAGTGACGATCTGGTGAGACATGCAGGAAGTTGATGGATGAAGGTGGTTCAGGACCGTGCTTTGTGGCGTTCCTTGGGGGAAGCCTATGTTCAGCAGTGGACTTGTGAAAGATTATAATGAATTAATGAATAAAATAGGTTCAAATCGGTGGCGTAAGAAGTTCACACAACGAAATTATAACGTAAGCTTATTTTATTGTAAGATAGTAGGCATATACCAATTTATAACGTAAATATAAACAATTCCCAGTGAGCCTTTATCCAAAGGCGATTGCTCTGTCCATATTTCGAGACAGTGTATAAATTACCATGTGTCTGGCACAAGCTCCATAAATATTAATAAGGCAACACAAGTTGTGTAAATATTGCGTAACTTAATTATATTTATACAGAGATTCCTTATATTGATATAAATACTACAGGTTCTTTTTCGTCCTTAAAGACATTTTTTTATTTATTTGATTTACCAACCTTTGCTTTTATCCCTTCTAGACATAAAAATCATGTTTGAATTAAAGTTAAATGTGTCGAACACATACAGTTAAAATAACATTTAGCAACACGAAAAGTGAAAAATAAAATACAATGTAAATTGACTACTCATAGTGATAAGAATAAGTTAAACCTAATTAATTTTACGTGGTATAGACACTCTGCAGCTATGTTTGCTTAACATATCCGCAGTACGAATAGATTGGCTCGACCGGAGTTGGACCACGCTCTTACAAAGTACCAGCGTAAAACAGCAGAATTATGTTTCTGTATTTCGTATGGTCTGTGTAAAGAACCTTAGACCTTTTTTACTGCAAACGAGGCATTCCACCTTTGTCCTCAAGAATGACAATGCATCTGCATTTTAATTCTTAATCGAGAATATATACAGATATCTATAGATCACAGCATTTTTACCATTAGGTGAACCATGTGTTCGTTTGTCACCCTTATTCTATTTAAAAAAATAATGCTTTATGATGATGCGACGGATCTTATTAGGCGAGTCAATAAAAGAGAAGAAATACCATTAACGTCACTAAGTTTAATCACAGCTTCACAAATTCTAGATATAGGGAAATAGGAACCGAATACTGTTTTACGAAAAGGTCTTACATTTCTTAATCTATTGCAGGTTATAGAAGATTTAAGTATGTACCAATTTGCAAAACTCGAAATATTAGCCTCCTAATGCATTGTCATTACTATCTCATTAGTATGTGGCCGTGGAAGGAAAAGGGCAGATCTCCCACCGGGCAAGGTGTTCTGCCCGGGGAGCGGCCAACGCTCCGAGTGGTAGTTCGGAGCTATTGTATATATACTGTTTTTAATTCGGAACTTTGATAGCGCGATTTAGGCTTCGATGTATTTCGCTTGTGGCGCGACGACAGCGCCGCCACATCACCCCCTGCTCAGACCGGAGGTCGATAGTGCAGTCTAGATGTCGACGAATGTGCAAGTGCCAGGGAATTGCCTTGTAGTCTGCGGTGAGTCGAGAAGAAGGCAAGTAATCTGCGAGAGTGCCGTGAAGCAGAGGCGAGCAGTAAGGCTCAGAGCCGTGCCGAACACTGTAAGCGCAGAGAGTAGCTTGAAGGAACAGGAAGCATTATTCCAGTGCTGCAATGAACCTTTGTAAAGCTAGATGGCTTTTGCAGGATGTGTTGTCTAGACTGCAGACAATATCTGCTCGGGAGCGAATGAATGGGGGTACTTGAGGACGATGACGAAGGTTTGAAATTGTAGTTTTCGAAGGTTGTTGGTTGCGTGTTCATATCACGTCGGGGTCACCACTGTAACAGGTGGAAGGAAAAGGGCGATCTCCGCCGGGCAAGGTGTTCTGCCCGGTTAGCGGCCAACGCCCGAGTGGTAGTTCGAGCTATTGTATATATTATACTGTTTTTAATTCGGAACTTTGATAGCGCGATTTAGGCTTCGATGTATTTCGCTTGTGGCGCGACGACAGCGCCGCCACAAGTAATATTACTGTTATGAAGAACTTACTAAACATTGCAGTAAAGCGTTTCAGAGGAACAAATCAACCCTATAAAATTTAGTATTATATAAATAAGTCAGTGGAAGTCTAAGGTAGATAATTGTTATATTTCAATTAATCATCGAGTTTATTATATTATTGTTTTGTTTTTAAATATACCTTGAATTATGGAAGGGACAAATTCGTAATATTACGGATATAAATAGTTATGCATCTGCCAAAAATGAACGGTCAGATTTATGAAAATTGTACTTTGGTTCAGCATGTTTTGATTTATTACGTGTGTTATGGATATCAATCATTTTATCAAACATATTCAAATAATTTCTTACCTTACATTTACTAAAAGTGAATTGTAATGCAGCAGTTATGATATTAATTTCTTTGAAAAGATCTCTGAATGAGTTCCTTGATTTAAATTTTAAATGACACTTATAGCTCTTTTCTGTATTATAAATATATTTTCAAAATCAGCTGCTGAGATCCACAAAATCCACATACTATCATACTATAAAAATAACTTAAAAACGTATTTTGCTATATCTACATCAGTTAAAAGCTTTATTATTAACTGCAAGCACAGCGGAACTAAGTCTTCTTGACAGGATTCAATATGAAGTCAGCGTTGTAGGCAAGAGTCAATAGTGCTGCCAAGGAAAACTATGGAATCTACTAATTCAAGTATTTTATCATTCAGCTGAATATAAAAAGTGACCTGACTTTTTTTAGTAATCAAGGTATTTTGAAAAAAGAAAAACTCAATGTTTAAAACATAACATTGTTAGTGTACCAGGTAAAACAGCACTATTACGACATAGTATAACAGGGATGGCTCCTGTTATCTACAATCATTTGTCCAACAATATTAAAGAAAATTAAATAGAAGACTTTAAGAAATAACTAAAAGCTCTATTAGGTGAAAAAGTTTACTACTCAATGCAAGAATTTATTCATGAAACATTTTGAAATGATTTTTTTTTACAAGATTGTTCTTTCATTTGATATTTTTATTTATTTCTTTTGACATTTACTAAAATTATCCTGGCTACTAGGTTGTGCCTATGTAAGTACTCAGAGTTAGAAAGCGCCGAACAACCAGAGATGACATGCCTAAGTGATTCACCGGGATGGCGACAAGCTTGACAAATGTCGACGGTGCCATCCCTTAGGATGTATCTTCGATAGTTGTTGGTCTTAATAACCTGATCCTGTATTGCACAGACAAAACCCTCGGTTTCCTGAAGAGCTCACCAAAACGTAGCCAGTGGAGGAGGCAACTGTGTCTACGAAAGGCTCATGTAGAGCCTTGTAGAACCTCCCGTGGAGCTCCTTCTCCTTCCATACGGTTTCCCGGTCGGAAATGCTCTGTACTGGCGGGTCTTGCCATTGCTCGTTGGCTAAGGATAGAGGGTAAGTCCTTTATCACAAAAATAATGTCCCTATGGAATGGATTATTATTGTTATTATTATTATTCGTCTTTTTAGCATTCAGAAACATGAAGTTATTTGTTGTTAACTATTGTAATCCTTGAGATAAAGTATCATTTACATCGTCTAATAAGTTTCACATTTATCTATTTCAAACACTGGAGAGGCATACTTAGCAAACTATACTGCTTCACATTAGCTTTAAGTATTGAAAGGAAAATTATTTATTTTTCGAAGAGAGCAATAATATCCTAAGCTTTAAATAGAAGGTACATCCATAATTAAGGGTGTTCCAGAAGACCATGCTCCATTAATAACAATTTATTGCAACTGGTCAGACAGGTTATGATTAACGTAATCGATCGCCTTTAATAGGTCACAAAAATACCTCATCATGCTTACCCTCATGGTTTACCCTCTCGAATTTCTTACCTTAAAAAACCGTATTGACTGTCACTGAATAATTCGTTTAGCGGAAATGAAATTAAAGATGATTTTAAGTTATTCTTTAAAACTTTTCTTTGAATTATTTTACTGTTTTATTAAATTGTAAAAGTACTATTGTCAGCGAATTAATTCATAATAAGTCCTAATTGCAGTGCAATGGTATAAATTATTGTTAAAATGACAGTTGTTAAGACACTTCAAAGTTCTTCATATTTATATATATGTAAAGATGTCAGCTGTCATCTCTGTTTCAGTGTAAAACTTAAAACATTACCCTCCTAGAGTTTGCTTAGTTATACGTGTACTTTACACGTAATGTAAATTATATGTATTTATTTATTTATTTATTTATTTATTTATCAACAAGTTACAAATAACAATATTATATACTGTAAACATTCATATAAAAAGCGCTGTGTTAATCGATAGGGTCGGATAGCGATAAATTAATTAAAAATCAACTAAGAAAAAAAGTAAAAACGTATTCTATTGTTTTTTAAGTAATTTATGCATATATTTTAAGGTAACACTAAAATGAAGTATCAAGAGGACGAAAGAGATGGGGATGGAAATAAATAAAGACTATCTTTCGTAAGGGGACCCTACTAAAGTTTATAATCCTTACCTCTTTGAAAGTTTAAAGTCCATTATCACTTCTGTAACTTATAAATTCCGTTTTTGTTACAGGTATGAATTTTAACTGACATAAGCGGAGAAAGGTAACGCATTGCACAAGAAAATGTGTTGATATATTGTGACGTCAGTACATTATTAAAAATTTTGTTTTATTGAAAATGAAAAACAATTTAGAAATATTCTGTTTTATTCTTGTCAAAATATAACAAATATAAACCTCACGAAGGATTTCTTAAAAAGCTATAACTACTAAATCACGTTTTGGAATGGAGTTCACATTTTAACACATGTTCTTTTAGATCAGCCCTCAAAAGGCCACTGCTGAACAAAGGATTCTCCCGTTGTAAGGAGGATTCGCCTTAATCGCCATGCTTTGCAGCCAAAATGGCGATTGTATAATCAGAAGTATTGCACCTTTGACGCTGTAACCAATCGTTGGTCCAATTATTTTACGTCTGGTGCAAAAAAGATAGATGTACCGCCATCTATCGGAATTCATGAGATCTCCCTCAGATTTCCAATAATTACCTCTTGACACCCACGGGATGAAATTAGGTGATGGGACTCATACACCATCACAAGATTACTAGAAGTTATAAAATATAATATTATAATTGTAGGTATATTATAAATGTAAACAATCAATAGAATATTATGTTAATGAGATATTTTATGATATTTAAATTCCTAAAGAATTAAAATTTCGAAATAAGCAGCTTAATGCTGCTAAAAATAGCAGCTTTCTGTGTTACTGGAAACGAGGCATTCCCACAGAGTCCTCAAGGGTGACAACGTATCTGATTCACACACGAGCACACACTTCACCTGATGGTAAGTGAACGCTGTAGTACATAGACATCTACATCTTTGAATAAAACTACTTTTATGGATTTTATCGCGTTTAATTGTTCTTATTTTTAATTTGCGACGTTTCTGGTGTTTTACAGCACCCATGGTCACAGGGGACTAAGGTGATTGATGTCCCGATGTCAGAGTTAACCCGGAGTACCATCAGCTTTTTAATTATTAGTTTTGGTCCGATCTAAGCAGAAAGAACTTACTGTGTCTTGAAGTCTTGCAGTGGTATGCTTGGGTTTAATTTTAATTTTATTAATTACAGGATCCCAAGTAGGTGGTATTGCCCAGCCTCCCTCTTTATTGAAATTAGGATGTTTTTTAATTTTAATAGCCTCACGTATCATCCTTGGCAGGAATCGATGTTCTTTAGCGAGAATTTGTGGACTATCAAATCTAATGTAGTGGCGGGGGCCGTCTAGGATATGATCACAAACTGCAGACTTCCCGGAGCGTTAGTGTTTCACGTCAGCTATTGTTCTTTTACGCGGGTTTTTATAGATCGTTTTGTTTGCCCTATATATGAGAGACCACATTCACAATCAAGCTTGTACACTCCTGCCTCTTGTAAAGAGCTATTACACTTGACGGATGGTAAGAACTGACTAATCTTCTACGGCGGCTTGAAGAGTGTTCCAATAGAAGCTCGCTCAAATATAGCCAATCTTGTCTGTGACACCTCTGACATGTGGTAGTACCACCTTGTACTGACCTTATTAAAAGGTAACTTCTAAAGTTCTCTGTATAAAACAAGGCACAAGGGAAGTGCTCTATGTACAAATTTTACTGTGTGAAATCCGACAAATTTCACTTAAATCATAACTAAACCTACTAGGTACATTTAAAAAAAGTCACGCTTAACTCCAGAGGTCGTATCGACGACACATCCAACTCCATTTTAAATTAGTGAAATAATCTTAAATTAGTTAGGGACTGCATATAATTTGGCACTTCATTAACCAATAAGTCCGTGATAGGTGATACAGTACTCCTCTTATATCTAGGAGTATAGGTGGGTGGGCATCGTCCTCTTGTTTTGGCCGTGTAGCAGCAGTGCCTGCGCCTATGAAAGGTAAAGAGAGCCAGTGTAATAACAGGCTGTGAGACATTTTATTTGGGTCATCAGAGTTCTTTGATTGAGATAAGTTGCAAGTCCCATGGGCTGGTAGAATTTAAGATTAGTTATCACCTCTATTAAAAAAAAACGTGTTAATTGCTGTCAGTGTATAGAGCCAGGATAATTACAGACTTCGAATTATTCCATCTAAATCTCAGGGGTATATTGACTACATTAATCAGTTTTTTAAGACTGAACGCAGGTAACTATGATATTCAGTAACCACTTCCTATTAGGTGGAATTTTAGATCATCGGACTTTAATTTAAAAAAAATCCAAACAAAATTCCTACGTTACAAGGTGACAATTAAAACCAAAAAAATATATCAAGTGTTTTGTGCATAATATCAAGTTAAATACAGGGAAATTAATTCGCTTAAATATTTTAATACTATAATTAATGGATAAGAGTGATACGACCGCTTCAAATAATTTGTGCGAAATCCGTTTCAGTGATATTTCGTTTAAAATAAATAACTTTGCTTTATCTGACATTTGTAATTAATTTTACTATTAATTTTATTAAATTTAAAATCCTTGCTGTTAAAATCTGTTTGTAGAGTGAACAATCTACGTTAAGGTGTATTACTATGTTTACTATGTTGGATATTTCTTGTCACTTTGTGGTCGTGTTCTGTAATAGCTAGCTGACTATACTGATATGATAGGGAAAACTGTAATCTAACTGTTTTCAATTCTTAACACAACCCTATTTCTTTATCAACCTAACCCGCTAGTAAAAAAGTGATTATTTATTCATATATAGGTGTGCAATGCCATACGAGCAAGGTAATGGACAGAAGTGCGTAGAAAATTGATACGGATGTCGGATTTTTTCACTGCCATTTTTGCAGACTCACGAGACCGTAGTTAGGCTAAAGGTGTAACAGCGTCGATGTCTTAATGCAAAGAGAGTTTATTTACAAGTTAAATATAGATATTTTAAACTTAACTTTTTTTTATAGAATATGGGTGATAAACGAGCACACAGTCCACCTGATGGTAAGTGGTTGCTGTGGCCCATAGACATCTACATATATCTTCGTTTGCGAATTTAAATACAGATGCGTTGTCAGCCGTGAGGACTGAGATAGAATGCCCCTTTTCCAGTAAAAAGGGTCTCCGGTTCTCTACACTCACCATACAAAACACTGCAGCATTAAGGTGCTATTTTACGCTGGTATTCTGTGAGAGCGTGGTCCTTCCCGGTCGAGCCGACCCATTCGTGATACAACTATACAATTAATATAGCTGCAGCATGGCTCTACCACGTAAAACTTAAATTAAATATCTATTTATTAAGACTTATTTCAATGACAGTTAATGAATATAAAAACCTTGTGTAAATTTATAAATTAAGCATTCCGTTACACAAAGAAATCTATAGTTTTAGGGTCCGGTTACTAAACTGGTGAGTCGCATATTCCATGCTCACGGCAGGTAACAATGTTATTACCGAAAATTGACAACGATCTAGCCAAGAGTCCTTGTTTCGACTTTTCAATTCTACTTGGATCTCCAGTCCTTGCACTCATCATACAAAACACTGCAGCATTGTTGCTATTTTACGCTGGTATTCTGTGAGAGCGTGGTCCTTCCCGGTCGAGCTGACCCATTCGTGCTACAACTATACTATTAATATAGCTGCAGCATGGCTCTACCACGTAAAAACTTAAATTAAATATCTATTTATTAAGACTTATTTCAATGACAGTTAATGAATATAAAAACCTTTGTGTAAATTTATATATTAAGCATTCCGTTACACAAAGAAATCTATAGTTTTTAGGGTCCGGTTACTAAACTGGTGAGTCGCATATTCCATGCTCACGGCAGGTAACAATGTTATTACCGAAAATTGACAACGATCTAGCCGAGATTCCTTGATTCGACTTTTCGATTCGAATTGGATCTCCGGCCCTTTGCACTTACCATACAAAACACTGCAGCATTAAGGTGCTATTTTACGCTGGTATTCTGTGAGAGCGTAGTCCTACCCCGGTCGAGCCGACCCATTCGTGCTACAACCATAATATAGCTGCAGCGTGGCTTTACCACATATAATATGCTTCCCTTGTATCGTTAATGCATTTAGTTTAGATCCTATTGGGATTGCGATGTTTTGAAAATACAATTCTACATCTTAACTTATCATAAAAAAGTTACTTACGGACAATAGCTTATACATTGTAACAAATGACTAAATGCCAACTTATACGTAGGTGTAGGCGAAGTAATTTCCAATTAAAATTATACGCAATTACGTGAACAATTTTAATTGAAAATTTCTGTCAGAATTGCGTTTGATATACGTGTAAAATTAAAAAATTAACCTTTTGACTATTAGTTGTAAATCTGCACGGAAACTATAATGTATCATTTTTATATTCAATATTCCCGCAAAACCGATCGGAACTGTCCACTGCCGCTAATGGATAGACGGGAAAATATTCACCATTTAAAGGAATTTATAATACAATTTTGAATTATACTCGAAATATAAATCTTTGAAATTGTATACTTTAAGTCGTTTCAATTCCAAAATATTTTTCAACCAATGCTGCTAACAGATCCATTCCACTTTGTAGTATGTTATTCTTAAATATGAGTTGGTGAAGGTGGCAAAAAATAAAAGAGGTTAATCGAAGTGAGGTATAAACTTGAAGCCGTAGCGTTGTACTAAAGGCTATTATTCTGTTATATGCCGTTATAGTTATTATTATCATGTTTTTTTTAACTATTCTAAGCCAGCGTTTGTCTACTCTCCCATCTGATGGTAATTGGTGATGCAGCCGAAGAATGTAAAGTGCACTGACTTAATTCCTATTCACTCATGCCTTGAAGACGTCCTTAAGACGACATTGTAATCGGGTGGAAAGACAGATGCTGACAACATATTCTACTCCTTTGCTGTACGCATGACGAACGATGAAACAAACCGTTTGGTGCGAATGCATGGTAATTCAAAAACGGAAGGCTTCAGACTGGCATAGCGCCTGGTTGTCCGATGATGGTAGGGTTGTATGTCGTGATTCTGTTTTTTTATCACACTAGAACAAGCAGAGTATTCTGCGGTGAAATTTTCCAGTGATAAATCGTGATAAGCAGTGTTGCTGTTAATGCATGCTTAGTCTATTTTGGTATAATCCATCCATTTATCTCTAATCCATTGTCCATGATATTACATTTCATTTGTGATTGTGAGCACTACTTTCAACGGTATGGTCTAATTGTAATTACATTATGCTAATTGTGTAGTGCAACCTGTTGTGCTGTTATTAATTAATTGCGTAAGGAAGAGAGTAATTTGTAAATATATAAATTATACAACTCTACTACTGCTTGCCGTATGAAGGAGATCATGATCGCTCAGCGAGTTATGAAGAAGGCTATGCTCGAGGTTCCTCTACGTGATAGACTTAGAAATGAGGATATTCGCAGTAGAACCAGAGACACCGATATACCCCAACGGATTAATAAGCTGAAATGGCAAGAAAAGACTTTTAGTTCCTTTCTCACTTAAATTTTATATAAAATTTTAATGTAATATCGGACAAATAGAACAGACCATTACACTTGCTGAAATTTCATTATATATATAATAGGCATTTCTATAATACCAAATAGTATAAAGGATAACCCAAAAATACACTGTTTCCGATATCCTTATTTATTCTGTTAAGGCTCTTACGATATACTCGGAACAAATGGTATGATCTATCATTCCATTTCGTGCTACAGCCCTCTCAAATATTTTTACTCTTGTTACGATCTCTGCAAATATTTCTTCTTATATTTCAAAAAGTTTTGTTCGACCTTGTTACGATATTTCTCGGAGATGTACAATTTAACTCTATAACTGAGAACGGCGCAGTGGCGATACGATAGTGGGTTCGAATCCCTTACGAAATAAGCACTTGTCAATGTGCAATTAATCTTGATGCAGAAAATTACCTACAGTAGAGTGATAGTTTTTAAAATAACAAAAAAAATCGGGATGTGGGAGTGTTGTGAATACATGTACGTAACGAAACGAGCTCAAAATGGCATCACAGTCACAGTCAACGTAACACATTCTTTGATCTATTAGCTATCGAGTAGTGTAATTAAATTTTAGATGTACTTAGATGATAGATACGTAGTTGCAACACCAAATTGTATCCCCTGATTTTGTTGTCTTCAGTTTTTTGAATTGCCTCCCACTATTAAATTAAATTTAAAGACATTACCACGTGAAAAATTTTATGTCGTTCGGTAGTGTAATGTTGTCGTGTAGTTTCAGTTAAAAACTGAAATTGCCAACCCGGCCGCCAAGCGTAGCAACTTTCTCAAATATCCTCTCAATAAGGCAATTTAGTGGGGAAGGAATCTGCTAACTAGTTTTGATACACTGTTTGATGATACACATTTTTACTTACTATCCATAATTAATTATCCATAACTAACCATTTTTATATACCATCTTAAATCTCAGGGGCGACAACGCATCTGCATTTTGCTTCGCAATCGAGGATAGATGTAGATATCCATGGGCCACAGCATCCACTTACTATCAGGTAAACTATGTGTTAATTTTTCACCTTTATTCTACAAAAAAAAAGTTAGAATGCCTCGTTACCATTAAAATGGTCTTATTACTACTTACCCGTTAAAATGGTATAATTAAACTGCTATTTGAGTTGACTTATCATGTTAACTGCTACATGCAGAATTAGTGCCCAAAGATTCTCATTTCGCATAAATCGAGTAGAAAGATAAAACACTCGAATACTAAATGTCATGGAACCACACTCGAGATCCGGTCCCAGCTCAATGCTGACAGATTCTGATGTGCATGAAAATTACAAAATAGCACGTAGTAGGGAATTTGCAGTTCTACGTGCTTATTTAAGGGTTTAAATTGCAGTGAACCTGGGTATAAGATGTTTCGGTTGGACCCATGTCTCACATGTCATTCTACAGCTGGCGTGTGTAGAGTTGCTGGGCAAATTCCATTTTGTTTCAGGCACCGTGATGTACCTTTGAAGATACGGTTCGCGACGAAACTGCGATATCGTAGTGATATCTAATGTATTCGTATTTAAATTGGATTCAAATTGAATACGGTGCGGTTCCTTTGATGTGTGGCCGATAGGGTGCGGTGCCTTTGATGTGTGTTCTTTTTATTTTAGTCTTGAGAAATATTGCTTTTCTTAATGTCGAAATATGAAGTCGTTCACCCGCTTATGTCGTGTATCGATAAAGATTTAAGATAATGTTAGAATGATAGGTGAAAGGGTGAATTGTCTGTATCTGCAACAGTGTTGTTGTTTTTTTTTTATAGAAGAGGAGGGAAATGAGCATGCGGCGGTAAATTTTCAAGCGATGTGCCGGCATGAAATACTGTCCCGCTCAGCTGAGCACGCCAAGCCTTTCCGAGGCCAATTTGGCCTTCCCTTCCAAGTGACCACAAAACTGCACACTATTCGATATGTCGACGCCGAGGATTCCGATGCTAGCTGAGGCAGCAAGAGGAGTGCCTTGAAACTGATGAGATACGACAAAGGAGTTCTTTTTAGTGGTAAACGTGCAAATTTGTGTCTTTTGGGGATTGAACAGGACTAGAATTAGTCGCCCCCAATCCGAGACTTTGTTCAACAAAAACTAGACTTCAGACACAAGTTTGTCCCGGTACTCGGCGACGTTTTTCCGAGAAATATTGGCATGGCCGATGTATATAGCATCACCAGTGCTATTGTCCGCATAGTAATGAATGTTACCAGTTTGCAACATATCATTAATAGCACACAGCCTTGTGGAACACCAGCGTTAATAGGCTTGTAATCAGACCATGCACCATCTACTATCACTTTGATGCTCCAATCAGCCAGGAAACTGGTGATGATGGTTGTAAAATGCATATGCCCAGCAGCTAATTGACTGCTGCACATATGTGTATAACATTAAGTAAAAATAAATAATTTAAATGCACGAGTCTAATCAAATTATAATAATAGAGATTTAAATTTTTTTTTTTAAATAATTATAATTTTAAAATGTAATGTAGTACTGAAATATAATACTTGAAATTATATAAATAAAAATAATATTGTATTGAAAAATAATAGTATTGAATCGATATTTCTGGCTGCGTATTTAATAAATTAAACGATTTGAAAATCAATGTGGCTTCTATCAATCAAAATTATATGAGGCGTTGTGTCGGAATTTAGATTTGAAGGCGACTGATGGGTACAATAGAAGAAGATTAGAAGTACCATAGTGAAGAAAATTCCATCACTTTCATACCAAAATAATCGATTTTTTTTGTATGGAACAATGTTTAAGCTTATTTGCTCCGAATTTGATAATATTTTTACTTCTAAAACGTTCTCCTTGAACAATCGGAAGGCATTAAATGAATGGGTGACAGTAGGAGTCCATAAGAGCAGACAAAGGTTATATGAACATTACCATGAAAGGTCATATAACCCTAGCGTCGAATTTAGGAAATATGTAAAAAAATATTCAAAAATATTTAAAGGAGTGTGTTCCACAGCCAAGTCTTTGCATTTGAGCAACAAAATTAAGACGGCTTCTAATAAAATTAAAATGACGTGAAGTATAATTAATAGTGAAACTGGTAAGGCCAACTCTCGCAATTCAAACTACCGGTTAAGTTTTAACAACAAATTAACGAAATCAGATCAGTATGTTGCAATGGTTTTTGAGAAATATTTTACTGATATTCCAATCTTAACCACTAAGTCACTGAATTCTTCTACTGCCGTTGCCGAATCATTACTTAAACAAAATGTACATTCGTGTACAAAGAATTTTACATTTCACAAAATATCATCAAAAGATATTGTAAAATATTAAAACTGCGGATTAGTGGGGGATTTCCGTTAAAGTTATTGCGTCTATAATCGATATAATCGCGCCTCAACTAGCTATTATTTTTAATACTAGTATCGAATATGGTGTGTTTCCTAATTTAATTAAGCATAGTAAAGTTATACCTTTATTTAAATCTGGTAGTACATTAGACCCCGCCAATTTCAGACCAATTTCTGTACTGCCAACACTTAGTAAAATTTTTGAAAAAAATATTCTTGATCAAATGTTAATTTTTTTTTAATGTAAATAATTTACTTCATAAAAATCAATTCGGTTTCACAATGGTTCGCTTGACAACTGACGCTGGTGTTGAGCTGATTAAATATATTTTCAATGCATGGAGAATTCACAGCATGCTTTGGGTATATTCTGTGACCTATCCAAAGCCTTCAATTGTGTTCACCATGAAACATTATTCAGGAAACTACAACACTACGGTGTAAGAAGTAATGCTCTTAAATTAATTGTTTCATATTTAAGTAACAGAACGCAAAAAGTTGTCATTAATAGTATGAGCTCTTCCGGGTCGATAGTACAAATGGCCCTCAAGGCTCAATTCTCGGCCCCTTTCTGTTTCTTGTATATATTAATGACTTACCTTACATAGTAGGGGATAACCATAATATAGTATTATATGCTGATTACACTTCATTAATTTTCAAATTAAAACGACAATTATTAAAATATGACGAAGTAAATAATGCTATATCTAAATTAGTAAATTAGTTTAATGTTAATAACTTGAATTTAAATCGCACTAAAACGAAATGTATGAAATTCATAACTCCAAATGTCAATCAATTAAATACTAATGTAATTTTAAATGGGGAGTAACTGAGTCTTGTCGATACCACCATTTTTCTTGGAATAACACTAGACGCGAAGCTTCAATGGAGCCCCCATATAACAAAATTAGCAAGCAGACTTAGTTCTGCAGCATATGCTGTAAAAAAGATTAGAAATATTACTAGTGTGGAAATAGCTAGACTTGTTTACTTTAGCTATTTACATAGCATAATGTCGTACGGTATTTTGCTATGGGGACACGCGACTGACACTGAAATTATATTTGTTTTATAGAAGAGGGCCATAAGAGCAATCTATGATTTAAAACCTAAAGACTCGCTCTGACAAAAATTTAGGGAAATTAATATATTAACTTTAGCCTCTCAATTCATTTATGAAAATGTATTGTACGTACACAAAAATAAAAGTAGTTATACAAAAATAAGTGATATTCATTCTGTAAATACTAGGAACAGACACAAGCTAGTAGTACCAGTTACTCGACTCAACCAGTAAAAGTCAGTAATTTATTTTTGGGGCGATGTATACGCTTTTACAACAAAATCCCAGAAAATATACAAAATTTGACCTACTCAAAGTTCAAAAACTTTATTAAACAAAGTTTGTATAAAGAGGGTTATTATAATATTAAGGAATTTATGGATGATAATAACCCCTGGGAATGAGGTGATCGCTACCAAGCTATTTCTTATTTGTTTTGTGTGATTTATTGTGTAACATACATGATTGTAAGCTGTTATATAAAAAAAAAGTCCCGCTGGGTTTCTTGCTGGTTCTTCCCAGAACACAGGTTTTTTTCGAACCAGTGGTAATTAAACAAAAGAGTGACTTTCAATAAGTATTATTTATAATCTGTATTGAATAAAAAAGTGTCTGTCTGTTTCTGTTTCAAAATATCGCTTACGATTGACTTCAATAGCGCTCGTTTGTACCGCAGAAATAAATTTTTAAAATTGTCACCTATTGACTGATATATTAAAGCCTGGTTTTTATGAGACAAATCCTAAGGTCAGATCAAAGTTATCCTTTAAATAAACTATAACCTCACTGAATATAAAAGTGCAACAATTCAACTATTTTTATATAAATATAATTTTTAATTTGTATATATTTCATTTTTGTTATGAATAAATATTGTTTTAGGATTAAAAAATTGGCCCTAAGATGTAATTATTTAAAGCTTTATATGATTTGTGTCTTTTAATTTTTTTCAAAAATGCTCAAAGTATTACAAAAATCGAAAGATTATTTAATAAAAAGCAAAATAAGTAAATGCTTTATATGTAGAGTCACGCTGCAGCTATATTATGTGTTTGTAGCACGAATGATTCGGCTCGACCGGATTAAGGCCACGCTCTCTCAGAATACCAGCGTAAACTAACAGCTTATGCTGCTGTTTCGTAAGGTGAGTGTACCGGATACCTTTTTGTATAGACCATAGCATACACTTACCATCAGGTGTACTGTGTGCTTGTTTTTCACCCTTATTCTATTAAAAGAAAAGTAAGTAATGGCACGTTTTACACTACTTATAATAGATTATATATATCAAAATATTACAGTAATAATTAAATAATCTACGATCTTTAGGGTGTCCGCTGCGTAAAAGGCTAGTATACGCACGTGTCCGTTTCTTTAAAATTTAAGAGTACCGATACGTCGTACGGCTTTCCCGCTACACGCGACACGTGCATGTGCTTGTTTCCTGCAAACAAAGGAGCTCCGCTGCGTGGTGCGGGCTGCACACGTCGTGAAAGTACACTTGTCTTAAAATATCAGTTGTTTTTTAAAGTTATGTCCTGTTGCCTTTCGCAAAATTTTATATTAACGTATAAAAATAACTCGCCATGCGGTGGTGGTGTAAGAGGATTTAAACATGAATCCTCATCCCGCGAGTCTCTTAAGAAACAAAAATTAATCCTGAAAGTAGATTTACAATTGACGGAGATATCAGATAATACACATACAAAAAATACAAAAACGTAACTCAAAGTCGTATTGAGAACATCCTCTTTTTTAAGTTGATTATAATGAAAGTCTTACATTTGCTTAAGTTTTCTATTGGAACATTCATTCCATCGCTAATGAGAAAACAATTAATAGAAATAATAGATATCTGAAGTGTAAAATTGGGCTCATTTAACTATGTTGTGTATTAACTGTTTTGTACAATTGTGTTAGGTATCGGACAGAAGAACTTCATCATCATTACCTTCTTACTTCTGCCCATGGCTTCGTTTCAAAGGCAACAGGTTTTTTCGCTTTACTTTTAAAGCTAGCCGTTGTTATATAGTATTTTCAGTTACCCATGTTGAATTTCAGTAGCCTTATTAAAAGTTGGACCTCAGCCAGGGCCGCGATATCAGACGTTCGGCCTAAGCAAGCTTAGAACCTCGCACGGGCTCTACTGAGTTTTGACCTAATTAATTAAAAGTTGGCAACTGACTTAATTATTTAGTTAGCTGGATAGCACCTTAACTGCTGTATATTGTACTCATAGTCCATTATTATTATCTTCGTGTAATATTGCTACCGTTGCCAAATTTCTATGTGATATAACGTAATTAATCTGTTGGATTATATCTTAAGTAGTTGGACACATTTTCATTGTGTATAGAGAATCAGTGTAATCACAGGCTATGAGTGTGTATGAATGTACGGAAATGAAAATTTAAGTAGCATATTAGGTAAGGTTTTCACAAAGTTTTCATTGACGAATTGTAGCTGCTTTTAAAACTGACAGTTAAAACGTTGTGATTTGCTAACTAACATTGACCAACTTAGTCACTAAATCGTGACACATGTTTCACAGTAAAAGTTGTAAATATTCTGGAGTTATTTATAACTTTTACTATGATAAATAATCTTCAAGGCAGAATCCTGCCTAAGGCATATGCCTTATATTAATAACCCCTAAATTTATATAAATAACCACGGCTCCGTTGAAACGATATGTTTTAATCGGTAAGTAGCAGTCATCAATTATTAGTCCCTACATCTTGAAACAGGAATCACATCTTTCACCCAAACAGTATTGGTGTTTTTTTCTGAGGAGAGGATGTTGACCTTGAATTCAGCCTAGAATCCTACCAAAAAAGTGCTATAAGTCCTGAACTATTGAGTCACTATTTTTTTTTACTAATTGTCACCAATTCGTCAATAAATCTTGGCATATTATATAAGGGATATTATCAGGAAAGATTCTAGCTTGAAGCATGCAAATATATCACATTATAACATTTTACGGACTGTGTTTTAGTTATCTAACATTATTGAAAAGGATATACTAATATATTCAAGTGCTTCACCGAAGAGCTTTATTTAAATATTAATAACATTAGAGTTACGAGTGGTAGGACTCCTGCATCTCACATATTTCTGCCGTCAAATAGTAGTGCTTGCACCACTGTATTCTAGTCTGAAGGGTAAAGAGAGCTAGTATAATTATTGGCTGAAACGCATTAATTCTAAGTTCTTAGATGACAACGCATTTGTAGCCTCTGAAGTCAGCTGCATATTTTTGTAGACACTAGTCGCTGCTGAAGTCTGTAGTCATTTCAGTTTTATAAAAAAAAAATATAACTGTAAATGATGAATTATTTTTACACAATTGCAAAATGTGTAGCATATATATCAAATGTGTGTAAGTACATAAAGAGATAGTCTTACTGCGCGGATACCTGTACTTCAGACATCAAAAAATTCCATAAAATAAACAAGTCTCAAGTAAACAAACAAGTTATCTCCTTACCAAGTTAATTTTTGAAACCAAAGCGTGTAAAAAGGGTTATTATAATATTATAAACGAATACATGGTTTATAGTAACCCCTGGGAATGAGGTACAAATGAAGTACTTCCAAGCTATTTCTTTAACAAGTTTTATAAGCAGTTTGGAAAACCTGTGTTTTTATTTGTATAATTTAGTTGAAAAATAAGGTTCCACTGGATTTCCTGCTGGTTATTTCCAGGACATAGGTTTTTTTCGCGAACCAGTGGTAAAAGTAAAAAAAATATTTTCAATATGAATTATTTGTAATCTATATTGATAAAAATTAATATTTTATAGAATATAAAATATATAGTTTCTAAGACATGTCGGTTTCGATTATGTTACTATCTTTGCCTTAACCACTACGGACGCATTCGATCAGATTGAACACGGCAAATCTTAATACTCTGCTTAACAACTTCAGTATTGCCAGCGGGGATCAAAATCGACTGCTCACGTACTACGGAATTGCGAGAAACGCTCATAATAACTTTATATGCTTCAAACTTAATCCGTTTCATGAATTTATCCTGCATATGTGTTGTAGATTTGAATTCGAAAATTTCACGCTGTATGAGAGCCAAACGTTTAGAGCCTCTCATGTCACGTCATTCCGGTGTCACTGGTTTGTTGCTTTAATTGACACAGCCCGTATCGAAGCGCCGCGAGCTTTGAGTCCATTCGCGTCAGTTTTGCGATCACTGTGTCCACGTTGAATTTGCCTGTAATTGTTTACGTTGCACAGTGTCAGCTTGTCTATGTCACATTTCTAGTTTGTTAAGATTTCCATTTGTTTGCTGTTATTGCATTTTAATGCAATGCAGCTTCAGCGTGCTTGCAAGCTACAGCTTGTTTTGGCGAATGCACTAATGATTATCCTTCAAAGTGTTTATCAATGAATAGTTTACGCAATATGGCTACAAAATAATATTCGATAAATTAGTACTATTGAGTGACATCTGCATACTGCTTTTCATATGGTGATTTTAGATATCGGGAGACTGTTGTTGCTAGAAACAAGACATTTCATTTTAGATCTAAGGTGTGACAATGCATCTATATTTTGATTCATAATCATTGAGAGTAAATGTAAATGTCTAAGGGTCAAAACATCCATCATTATTGTGGTGGAATGTGTGCACACTTGTCACACTTATTCTAAAAATCTTTAGGCAGGCAGGGTCAGCTAAAATCATACACTACAGTAAACAGGCCGTTGCAAAGTTCATGAAATATGGGGAATTTTAAACACGTCCTAATCGAAAACGACGTAGTATTCGAGTATATATCATCATCATCATCATTACAGCCCTTCACAAGTCCACTGCTGACCATAGGCCTCCCCCAAGGAATGCCACAAAACACGGTGCTGAGCCACCTGTATCCATCGACTTCCTGCATGTCTTACCAGGTCACTCCATCTAGTTGGGACGCCCTACACTTCGTCCGCCGGTACGAGGATATATATACAAAATCATTAATATGCATAATACATTCGGACGTGTGTACATAAAAAGTGACTACAAAATCATAAAAATCTATCGTTGGCATTGCATTTCTGTCAATCACAGTGTATTATGGCGCTGGATACTATTGTGCGGGTGCCATTGTGGCTTTGAACGTGTCCCAGTTGCGAACGAACAGTTCACCGTTCGTTTGTGGACGGCTTTTTTCTTTGAAGGCGCGTTAACGTAGTTTTGCTTTGATAATAGTGATTGTTTCAACGTAAGAGACGATGTGGTTATATTATACTATTATTTTTTTGTATGAGAGGTCATTATTTGTCAATTACTTTTTTTATTCACGGATTGTTAACTTCTTTTAGTATTTCTTTTTTAGTGGATTTTCGGCTGTCTTGTTAGTCTATTGGTCGTAAACGTGATTGCTGATCATGAGTTCCCGGGTTTGATTCCCTGGTTGGACCAAAAAAATCAGCTATTGGGTTTTTCTGTCAAGAAATTCTCAGTAGCTGCCCTAAATTAGGAAGTTGGTGGTGTTTCACTCCGGTGCCTCGGAAATAGGGTTGCCATCTCCTAAAATAAAAAAGCCGGACTCGGCGCTCCAAAAAGCCGGACTTTTGGCCCTAAAAGCCGGACAGTAATTTTTAGAGAGCCAAACATAGCCAAACAAGCGCGGCGGGGCGGGGGCCCCGCTCCCCCGTCGCGCGCACCGCAGCGCTCTTCGCCGCCCGCGCCGTAGCCATGTTTAATATAGTATTGGCTGGTAATGTATATGGATAGATAAATTTGGCATTGCTTCGCTCTTTCTGCAAGCGATGCGTGCAACGCGTTACACTAACAAAAAGCCTAACAAAAGCCGGACAGGCCGGACACATAAAAATTTGGCCGGACACAACCCGAAAAAGCCAAACATGTCCGGCTAAAGCCGGACAGATGGCGATCCTACTCGGAAAGCACATAAAGCTTTTGGTCTTGCTCCAGATCTCTCTTCGGTCGTGTCGAATTACCATCACAACCGTCCCGTGGTGACCGAATTTCGGTCTGGGGGAAATTATTTAGTGGCTTTAAATATTGCTCATAGGAATGCCAGAAAGGCATTAGCCACATGCTTCCATCGACTTTCTGCATCTCTTGCCAGGTCATTACTCCATCTAGTGGGGAACCACCCTATACTTAACGGTACGAGACTGCCACTCGGGAACCTTTTTTCCTCACAGTTGTCGGTTGTTCGAGCTATATGGACGGCTCATTTCCACTACAGTTTACAGATTCATTGCGCTATGTCAATTACACTGGTTCTATTACGGACATTCTCATTATAAAGTCTATCACAAACTCTGAACACTGCCCTCTTTATATCTCGCTAAGCGTCCTTAAGGTTTCTCATACAGCCAGCGGCGAATTACCACGTTTCAGATTCATATGTCACCAACCCGCACTGGTTATATACTTTTTAAATCCCTATATGATCCTGAACATTGGCATATTCCATAGAATGATTCTTAAGGGGAAATATCTTCCGTAATCGCCACGCTTGCAGGAGGGTTGGCAACCGCAGTTTTTTATTATTTTGAATTGTTATTAGGAAGATGCTGCGGTCCATCTCCTGTTTCAATTTCCCTCTGTCGCCTCTTACGACACCCACGGGACGATATGGGGTAGTGGATATTCTTACACCGCCTCTACACGGTTGTATAGCTATATGAATGATCAACTGAAGTGACCCGGTTTATGTGAAGAATCAATAATTAAACGATTGGGTCACTAGAAATCAACGATTAACAAATGAAAATCTATAAATGTAAAGAACTTCAAGTGTACCGCTTATGTTTACTTTATTAAATATACCTATGTTCAAGTATGACTTTTTGTGGGTTAATAAAGACAGTAAAAAGAAGAAAATAAAGTAAAATTACTTTGAAAATATCTCTTTAACATTAATTATACAAAAGTACTATTGTATTTAGGAAGAAATAATACAGCACTCAAAATAATACGGATAATAAAGCAATTGTTAAAAAATGTTCTAATTCAATGGCTTTTTATTAAAATCAGTGAATTTTCGGATCGACGATAAGTATACAATAAGCGTCGTTGGTCTGTCAGTCTGCCTGTCAGTTGGAGTGACAGATTAAAATGATGGCACAGTTTACGAGATGGTCGGAATTCTAGAGACATCTTCAATTTGCCAAATTGCGTTTACATTGCCGGCGTGGCAGCTGCCGTCTTGATATTCCACTTTATTTCGTATAAGTTTTTTCTTTAATCCGCATTTTGATCTGACGCGTTCAAAGTAAATTTGATTTTCAGTCTTCCAGGCCAAAAGTAATAAAGTACAACACTTATGGCATCATCTCGGTGACAGCGGTGTGCTAACTGTGTCTAGCACGTCGTAAAAGCCTACTTATGGGATATTGGGTTTGTGACTGTACAGTACACATGAGTCATTCATTCATTTCTAGTAACCCAATCATTCAAGTATTTTTCGTCATTTTTCTTACGGATCGGGCCATTCGGGTCGAACATTCGAATGGATCATTTCGAGTTTCAGTACTCTGAGATCTGTGAAACCCGCTCTATAATGTCGGTCGTCGGACATTACTAATTACTATACTCTTTGGTCGTACGTCCTGTCAATCGTTTAATCCGAAACGTTCAAAAATGTAATTGCCACTATATACTTTGATACGACCCGGGTCAAATTAACGAATCATTCACGATGGACACATATCTACTGTGTAGGCGATGAGCTAATCTATTTCTTCTTTTACAATTTTCTATCTGAAGTAGAAATAGAATCTACTTTATTCAAAATATATGTTATAAGTAATACTTATTGAAATTCTTTCTTATGTTTGATTGACCGTTGGTTCTGAAAATAGATACCTCTGTCCTGGGAAAAATTATAAACAAATCCAGCGGAAAGTTTTCTGAACTTATATCTGTTAGCTTAATATGTATGTGGGGTTTCCTAACTGAAATTTGACATTATTATAAAATGCGTTTTCCAAGCCGACAGATCTGAGTTAAAATTTTAAATTTTCGACTTAACTTCCTGGTCCTGAAACAAAAAAAAATATTTTATGTTATACTCAAAGAGAAAATATTTTGGGTCTTCTACTGTCCCTTCGGCCAGCGTCTTTTGTCAATCTTTCAAATAAATTATGGTTTTGGTAATTTTTTTTGACTATTCTAAGCCAGTGCTTGACTACTATCCCATTTGATGGTAAGTGGTGATGCTACCGGAACATTGTAATCGAATGGAATAATTTAAAATTAAAAATTTTGTACAACTGACTTCAATATAAATTATTAAGAATATATTCATTTACAATCAGTATCATTATGTGGCCGTTCGTCGCCCGTAATTGTAGAAAACCATTCTTTGAATTCTCCCATGCATTAAAGATAAATTAAATCAGCTCAACACCATCATCACTTATCGAGCGATCCCTTGTGAAACCGAATTGATTTTTATGAAGTAAATTATTAACAATATTTTTTTTTAAATTTGATCAAGAATAATTTTTTCAGAAATTTTACTAAGTGTTGGCAGAACAGGAATTGGTCTAAAATTGGCGGAGTCTAATGTTTTACCAGATTTAAATAAAAGTATTACTTTACTACGCTTCATTTAATCAGGAAACACACCATATTTGATACTAGTAAATATAATAGCTACTTGAGGTGCGATTATATATATTATAGACGCAATAACTTTAACGGATATCCCCCACACATCTGCAGTTTTCTTAATATCAATAGTTTTGAAATATTTTACAATATCTTTTGATGATATTTTACGAAATGTAAAATTCTTTGTACACGCATTTAAATTTTGTTTAAGTAATGAGTCGGCGACGGCAGGAGAAGAATTTAGTGACTTAGTGGTTTAGATCGGAATATCAGTAAAATATTTCTCAAAAACCATTGCAACATCCTGATTCAGTTAATTTATTGTTAAAACTTAACCGATAGTTTAAATTGCGAGAGTGGACCTTAATAATTTCACTATTAATTATGCTCCACGTCATTTTAATTTTATTACAAGCCGTCTTCATTATGTTGAGCACACTCTTTTATATATTTTTGAATATTTTTTTACATATTCCCTAAATTCGACGCTAGGACCTTTCATGGTAAAGTTCATATAACCTTCGTCTGCTCTTATGAACTCCTACTGTCGCCCATTCATTGAATGCCTTCCGACTGTTCTAATTCATGCTTTGCAGTACCCATGGTCACAGAGGGATAACGTTAAAAAAAATATATTTATTATTTGTTCCGATCCCCAAAAATAGAGTTATTAAAATTTTCTCTTAAATAATTTGATTCCGTCGCAAAATAATACAAGACATTCGTTATCTGCTATGTAGATTTAAGGGCCTATATTACCTCAGCTCACCTGACCTCTTCTCCCCACTTCTCCGCGCCAATCGTTCGCACACTACGGCTCGCGGTCATGGAACACGAGGTCAAAATACAAACCGCGCTCCGGTAAATATCCAATGTGGTTTTCCACTGCATTAGTTAAGGTAATCAACGAGAAACTGAAATATCGAAATAAATACCGCAAATATGGCAACCCTGAGATTTAATCACCTTTAAAGTACTAAGGGATAGATGTACAAAACTTCACAACATAAGCTACAAATTATACATAAAGCGCCTAGAGTCATCGTTATCTTCTAACCCTAAACTTATGTGGAGCTTTATTAAACATAAAAGAGGTCGGTCCAATTCTTACCCTGCACAAATGTCTTTCGGCACAAAGGTCCTTCATCGGGGACAGGCATTTGCGATCTATTTGCATCTCAGTTTTCCTCGGCTTACAACACTGAAAAATTACCCACCCCAGGGCAATCTAATTTGCCACTAGGTGCTAATTACTTAACTACAATATCGGTAACTAGAGACCAAGTTTTCAGAGTTTTAAAGACTTGACCTACTAAGGGTGCCGGCTCCGATGGAATACCTTCTATTTTTGCCATAAGATGTGCTGGAGCCCTTGCACTGCCACTTAGTATTATTATTAATAGCTCCTTAAGTTCTGGCATATTCCCAACAGATTGGAAAAGTGCTCTTGTAATACCTTTATTCAAGACAGGTGACACGAGTGCAGTAAAAAATTATAGGCCTATATCTATACTTCCAACATTTGCGAAAGTTTTTGAATCCCTTTTGTGCCCAATAATTTCATGTCACTTGAAACAGTTTATCGCACCCCAACAGCATGGTTTCGTAAAGTCGCGTTCCACAGCAACTAACTTGGTTTCATTCGTCGAGGACCTTGTTGAGGGGGTTGATCACGGAAATCATACGATGCAATATACACCGATTTCAGTAAGGCGTTTGACCGGGTAAATCATGAGATACTGTTGCACAAACTTTCCTCCATCGGAATAGCAGGTATGTTTTAAACTGGTGTAGATCATACCTTTCAGATAGACAATCAATAGTTGTGGCTGGGGTATAAATCCAAAGCATTTACTGCTAAATCCGGAGTACCTCAAGGGTCTCACTTAGGTCCTTTATTTTTCAACATTTTCATCAATGACATTGGAAAATGTTTTCAGCACTCTAAATTCTCAATGTTCGCCGACGACTTAAAATTATATAGAATAGTTAATTCATCTGATGATGCATTATTACTGCAGAGGGATTTAAATAATTTAGCGATGTGGTGTACTGAGAACGGAATGAGCATGAATTCTGACAAATGCCAAGTAGTGCGATTCAGCAGAAAGAGACACTTACTAACCAGATTCTATCATATCAATGATACGCCGCTAAGAGAGGTTGGCCACATTCGAGACCTAGGAGTCATCATTGACAGCAAACTACGCTTCAACATTCATATTGACAATATTATAAATAAGGCTCTTAGAATGTTGGGCTTTGTTCTTCGAAACTGTAAAGAATTTAGGAATCCCATGACAAAAATCACGGTATATAACTGCCTAGTACGTAGTATGTTAGAATATGGCAGTACTGTATGGAATCCGCACTACGGTACATATATCAAACGCTTAGAGAGTGTACAAAAGCGATTTTTATGGTATTTGTCTTACAGTTGCAACAGCCAAGAAACTCCCAAGCTACAACGATCGACTACTACATTTTCGCCTCAAATCACTCCAACATCGTAGGAACTACTTGACGTCATGTTTCTGTATAAGCTAATAAATGGAAATTTTGACACCCTGATCTTTTATCTCGAGTAAATATTGCTATACCTAGAAAGCCACACAGACTTAAGAAACTCCTTTAAAAGTAATTCAGCTAAGTCAAAGCTGGGTCAGTATGCTCCATTAAACAGAGCGATGAGGAGTTACAATCTCATTCACAACTCTATATCTAGTGAAACTGAAAAGGATTTTCTCAGCTAGATATTTTTCAAACTCCTAACACAATTTAAAAGTTTTGCAGCTCAAGTTATAACAGAATAATTCGATTATTATGTAATTTTAAATTAAAATATGTGTGAGTGTTATTTTATTTTACATTCAATTTTAATTTTGAATCATAATATAAATTTTTATTTTAATGACATTTCGACTTGTTTAAATTTTAATTGATGTTTTATACTTATTACTTTTTAAATAATATGTTCTTCTTGACACAGTTAAATGTAATGCACTGATAAAATTTTATTATTTTGTTGTTAATAGTACTAATAAATTAATTAATTGTATAATAACTTCCTTATAATTAATGCATACATTTTAATATAAATAAATTAAATTGCTTCTCAACGTAAGTTAATGTACGAGACTTTAAGAGAATGTTGTTTGCGCCTATAATTGAAGTAGCACTTTGTATGTTCTTTTTTTTTTTTTCTTTTCTTTTCTGATATTTTGCATGTAATAGTGTGTACTTTGTTGGTGCAATAAATAAATAAATAAATAAATAAAACATTCGAATGGATCATTTCGAGTTTCAGTACTCTGAGATCTGTGAAACCTGCCTATAATGTCGGTCGTCGGACATTACTAATTACTATACTCTTTGGTCGTACGTCCTGTCAATCGTTTAATCCGAAACGTTCAAAAATGTAATTGCCACTATATACTTTGATACGACCCGGGTCAAATTAACGAATCATTCACGATGGACACATATCTACTGTGTAGGCGATGAGCTAATCTATTTCTTCTTTTACAATTTTCTATCTGAAGTAGAAATAGAATCTACTTTATTCAAAATATATGTTATAAGTAATACTTATTGAAATTTTCTTATGTTTGATTGACCGTTGGTTCTGAAAATAGATACCTCTGTCCTGGGAAAAATTATAAACAAATCCAGCGGAAAGTTTTCTGAACTTATATCTGTTAGCTTAATATGTATGTGGGGTTTCCTAACTGAAATTTGACATTATTATAAAATGCGTTTTCCAAGCCGACAGATCTGAGTTAAAATTTTAAATTGACTTAACTTCCTGGTCCTGAAACAAAAAAAATATTTTATGTTATACTCAAAGAGAAAATATTTTGGTCTTCTACTGTCCCTTCGGCCAGCGTCTTTGTCAATCTTTCAAATAAATTATGGTTTTGGTAATTTTTTTTGACTATTCTAAGCCAGTGCTTGACTACTATCCCATTTGATGGTAAGTGGTGATGCTACCGGAACATTGTAATCGAATGGAATAATTTAAAATTAAAAATTTTGTACAACTGACTTCAATATAAATTATTAAGAATATATTCATTTACAATCAGTATCATTATGTGGCCGTTCGTCGCCCGTAATTGTAGAAAACCATTCTTTGAATTCTCCCATGCATTAAAGATAAATTAAATCAGCTCAACACCATCATCACTTATCGAGCGATCCCTTGTGAAACCGAATTGATTTTTATGAAGTAAATTATTAACAATATTTTTTTTTAAATTTGATCAAGAATAATTTTTTCAGAAATTTTACTAAGTGTTGGCAGAACAGGAATTGGTCTAAAATTTATGGAGTCTAATGTTTTACCAGATTTAAATAAAAGTATTACTTTACTACGCTTCATTTAATCAGAAACACACCATATTTGATACTAGTAAATATAATAGCTACTTGAGGTGCGATTATATATATTATAGACGCAATAACTTTAACGGATATCCCCACATCTGCAGTTTTCTTAATATCAATAGTTTTGAAATATTTTACAATATCTTTTGATGATATTTTACGAAATGTAAAATTTTTGTACACTCATTTAAATTTTGTTTAAGTAATGAGTCGGCGACGGCAGGAGAAGAATTTAGTGACTTAGTGGTTTAGATCGGAATATCAGTAAAATATTTCTCAAAAACCATTGCAACATCCTGATTCAGTTAATTTATTGTTAAAACTTAACCGATAGTTTAAATTGCGAGAGTAGACCTTAATAATTTCACTATTAATTATGCTCCACGTCATTTTAATTTTATTACAAGCCGTCTTCATTATGTTGAGCACACTCTTTTATATATTTTTGAATATTTTTTTACATATTCCCTAAATTCGACGCTAGGACCTTTCATGGTAAAGTTCATATAACCTTCGTCTGCTCTTATGAACTCCTACTGTCGCCCATTCATTGAATGCCTTCCGACTGTTCTAATTCATGCTTTGCAGTACCCATGGTCACAGAGGGATAACGTTAAAAAAAATATATTTATTATTTGTTCCGATCCCCAAAAATAGAGTTATTAAAATTTTCTCTTAAATAATTTGATTCCGTCGCAAAATAATACAAGACATTCGTTATCTGCTATGTAGATTTAAATGCAAATGAAAGATTAATAGCCTGCTATCGAATATTTACTTCGACATAAAAACATTTAAACTATTGATAATAAATTAGAACCGAATATCTAACTGTGTAGTGTCGGGGTAGGAATATATCCACTACCCATGTCGTCCCGTGGTTGTAGTAAAAGGCAACAGTGAGAAACAAACTAGGAGTATGAGTGGCAACTATGACAATTATCCCCCTAAGGGACAGTCTTACCTACAATTCTAAGCCAGCGCTTAACTACTATCCCACCTGATGGTAAGTTGTGATGCAGCCGAAGATGGTGAAGCGCACTGACTTAACAAAAGCCTATTCACTCTTGCCTTTAAAACATCCATATTATAATCGGATGGAAAGACATGACTACTGTACACATGACTAACGATGTAGCAAAACTGTGAACTATTGAATAGGCTGTAACGGTAACAAAATAGAATCTCTATTCTATTTTTAAGTTTGTATAAAAAGTGTTATTATAATATTAAGAAATTTATAGATGATAATAACCCCTGGAAATGAGGTGATCGCTAACAAGCTATTTCTAATTTGTTTTGTGTTGCTAGTTGTATAACATACATGATTGTAATCATCATTACAGTCCTTCACAAGTTCACTGCTGAACATAGGCCTCCCCTGAGGAATGCTACAAAGCACGGTCCTGAGCCACCTGCATCGATAGACTTCCTGCATATTTTACCAGGTCGTCACTCCATATAGTGGGGGCACGCCCCACACTTCGTCCGCCGGTACAAGGCCGCCACACGAGAAACTTTTTTCCCCATCGGTTGTCGGTTCTTCGAGATATATGGCCGGCCCATTGCCACTTTAGCTTACTCATCCATTGGGCTAGGTTGGTCACTCTGGTTCGTCTGCGGATATCCTCATTTCTAAGTTTATCATGCAGAGAAACCCCGATCATAGCCCTCTCAATGGAGCGCTGAGCGACCTCGACTAGTAGTAGTCGGACTATTTGTACCAGGTAAATAAACTCGTCAATAAATTCGTGCTTAGTGCTCCCAACAACTACCGGCATAGGTGTGACACGGACGTTATACATGATCTTCGTTTTGTCCATGTTCATCTTTAGACCTATCTGTTGGGAGGCACTATTGAGGTCATTGAGCATAGTGCTTAAGTCCTCCAGCGATTCTGCCATAAGGAATATATCGTCGGCAAATCGAGGGTGAATGATGTACTCGTCGTTTATATTAATACCGTATCCTTTCTAGTCCAGTCGCTTCAAAACGTCTTCCAATGCAGCGGTGAAGAGTTTCGGGATATAACGTCACCCTGTCTTACACCTCTCTGCAGTTGGATAGGTTTCGTACTCTGGTTCTGTACTCGGATAGCCATCGTAGCCCTAGTCAACCCTCGTCGACACACTCTCAGTTTTTACAACGTTGTTAACGAGAGACCTATGGACGATAATTCTGACACCTCCTTGGGACAGATGGTCGCTTTAGTGCGAATATCGTTTTTGGTCAGAAGAGAGTGGGAGGATATGGTCGGATTACCATATCCTCCCCCTCTCTACGGACCTCGGATAATCCTATAATATTCTAGCGCAATTTGTCTATCTTTTCTTCCAGGATCTTCTCGTCAATCCTCAGGGTGCGTTCTTTATATGTTGCCAGGTCGAGTCGTCTTAGGTGGCAATCGAACTTCCACCGGAGATTCTTAGCACCCCCTGCCCCGTCGTTACCATGGTCGCCACCGTAGCCAGGAATAGCGGGGCCGCCGGGGACTGGGGGCCATATCATCGTAACTTCCTTCATGGGGGTATATTGTCATAGTTGCCACGATAGGCGAGCAACGAGGGTTGGCAACCGCAGTTTTTATTGTAGTTTTGCTGTTATCAGAAAGATGCCGCTGCCCATCCTCTGCCCCAGTTTCCCTCTGTCGCCTCTTACGGCACCCATGGGAAGACATAGGGTTGTGGGTATTCTTACCCGCCACTGCACTGGATTTCTTGCTGGTTCTTCCGAGGACAGCGGTTTTTTTTCCACACCAGTGGTAAATTAAACAAAAGGTTGATTTTCCATAAGTATTATTTATAATCTATGTTGAATAAAAAAATCTGTTTCTGTTTCTATTAACTATGATGTCATGTATGCTTTTAACACTGATTCGGAAAAAAATCGAGTTCCTGCAAAGAACCAGTAAAGACCGAGCGCGATGTTTTTTAAATAACTATTTTTAGATAATAATTTACAACGTTGTAAAATTAAATAAAAAAATATTTACAAACAGCATGGTGGCGATCCCGTCATTCCCAGGGTTATTATCAATCATTTGCTCTTTAGTAGCATAATAAACAGTTTTATTTTTATTATTTAAATAAAAATTAAGCTTAATAAATGTATTAAAGTTTTGATAGATAGGGGCTCTGCATATTTTATGGGACTTTGTTGTAAAAGCGTACACTTGTCTCATGAAGGAATTACTAACTCTAGAGTCATGTAACTGGTATTACTAGCATGTGCCTATTCCTAGTATTAATGAAATGTAATTCAATATTTTTACAAAACTATTTTTATTTTTGTTTAAAAAGTACAGCCCATATACCCCACTCTTGGGCATAAGCCTCCAACTCTTCTCTAAGAAGGACTTTTAAAGCAAGGAAGTATTCACCGCGCTGTCCAATGTGAGTTGGCGGAATTCACATGAACTCGCATTTTTAATTACTCCATACAGTTTTCGAGTACATGACATTACATTTATTTGACTTCAACAGCCTTAAAAATAATATCACTGGATGATTTCTTACCTTTACGTGTATACTACACACGGAGTAAAACTAATTTTACGGATTTTATCGCGTGTAATTTAAATTTTTTAATACCCGACGTTTCGGGCACTACAGTACACATGGTTACGGGGGAGACTGAGGTGTTTGACGTCCTGATGTTATAGTTAAAGAAAGCTACCTTCAACTATTAATTATAAATATTTGGTCCTATCTACGCAGAACGAGCTGACATTATCTTGAAGTCTTACAGTAGTATGACTGGGTTTGGATTTAATTTTATTAATCATGGGATGCCAAGTAGATGGTAGCACCCAGCCATCTTCACTATTGAAATTAGGATGTTTTTTTTTAATTTCAATAGTCTCGCGAATCATCCTTGCTAGGAATCGGTGTTCTTATGCGAGAATTTATGGTCTATCAAATCGGATATAATGGTTAGGACGATCTCGAACATGTTGACATACTGCAGACTTCCCAAAGCGTGCTTCATATCAGCGATATGTTCTTCCACGCGAGTTTTTATGGATCTCTTTGTTTGTCCTATTTAAGAGAGACCACATTCGCAATCAAACCTGTACACTTCTGCATCTTGTAGAGGGATATTACACTTGACGAATGGTAAGAACTGACTAATTTTCTTCAGCGGCTTGTAGTATGTTCTTATGGAAGCCCGCTTCAAGATGTAGCCAATCTTTTCTGTAACTCCTCTGACATATGATAGTACAGCAGTCACACGCTCGACTGTGGCCGGTTTCACTCGGTCACTGTGACGGAGGCGCGGGTCCCGAAGCTTTTTGTCATGCAAAACTTGCTTGACGTGCTGGAGCTTGGTGACCAGATGTTTACTGTCACAGATCCCTTGTGCTCTCTGAAACAAAGATATTCCCACTAAATTCCCACGAAGACTAAAACATCTAGGAAAGCAAAATAATTATTTGCTCCTAACTCCATAGTGAATTGAAGTTTAGAGTTTATGGAGTTAAGATGGTTTGGGTGGAGAGAGTATAAGAATACAATAACTTTGTCTGATGGTAAAATTGAGAAAGTGTCGTTTACGTATCGCTTGTGAATCTAGGATAGGCAGGTGCGGCGAGAAGGGCTTTGTCCTCGAAGTCCTCCATGAATATATCAACGACAATGGGAGATGGTAGAACCACGCTGCTCTGCGTCTTCAATAAGTAGGCATGTAAATAGTGACTGGACATCAAAACTGATGTCCAATCACTATTTAAAGTATTCATAATGTCAGACAAAATATTATGAATACTTTGTATGTGCTCTTGTGTGTTCTCTCGGTGGTGACAGTATTTGTGCTAAGTGTTGAGCCAATTTACACGTTGGTGAATCAATTTGGTTTACTATGGGACGTAGTGGAGCGTATAGTTTGTGTATTCTGGGTAACCCATACAACTTCGGTGGTTTGGTATACGGTGGTATTATCGAATTCACGTCGAGATTTAATTTTTCGGAGCATTTCTTTATTAGATCGCTAGTCGTTTTAAGCACATTGGTTTAAGCATTTCTTTATTGGATCGCTAGTCGTTTTAAGCTCAGTCCCCCCCCCCCCATGACCATGGGTGCTATAAAGTGCCCAAAACATCGGGAGTTAAAAAAGTTAAAATTAATCGCGATAAAATCCGTAAAATTAGTTTTATTCCATAATACCACTGGACATATACCTTAAGGCAAGAATGTGCCAAATAACGTGTAAAACATTGACTAGGTGAGTTAACTCAGGCCTAATATCCTCACAATAATAATGCTGGTGCCCATGAATATGATGAATCATATTATTAAGCAAACATTGTATAATAAATTGGTTATTATACTACTAAAGAGTACATGATTGATGACAACCTCTGGGATTGAGGTGATCGCTACCATACTGTTTCTAAATGTTTTCATACTTAATTGTATTAAATATTATATAGTATTGTAAATTATGTTTAAAAAAAGTCCCGCTGGGTTTCTTGCTGGTTCTTCCCAGGACAGAGGTTTTTTTTCGAACCAGTGGTAAAATTTATATGTCTTTCAAAAAGTATTCTTGTTATCTATATTCAACAAAAAATATTCTATTCTATTCTATATATTCATCCCGTTTAATATTATTCATTCCATTGAACATGTAGCGTTTTTCACCCCAACATTTAATAATTTCCTAAGAAGTATTTGCGTGAAATTTACGCACGGATGCGTTTCAACGCATGGTAAATACGCCTTCACACCTGAGCCATTGTAATTTATAATCTTCCTGCGTAATATATTTTTAAATAAAGCTCGTCAACTAGAAACACCATTTTGAATAACAAGTATTGTGAAAAAGCGGTTAGGAAATTTTATATGTTGTGGAAAATCATGACGTATCTATGTGAGTTGTATTAGTTGTAGGTAGAGAATACTTTTATGTTAGTACCGCGGTTGAGTTCCATATGGAAATCCTGTGACTCCACGTGGGGGTTGAAGGCGATTACTATGGGATTTGAGTCGGCAGAGATGACCTACCTGCTTCCCCTAAAGCAGCATAGTTACCATGAAGATTAAAAATAAGACATTTAGGTTATCAATCATGTTGATAGCGATTCTTGAGTCTTGAATATGAGCACCACGTCGTGCATTTTTCCATCATTGATGGGAATCCACATCTAACTTTTACTTATTTTTAACTTATTGCTTATTTTACAATTTATAGATACACTTTTTAGAAGCCACAGTAGCCCAATGATAGGGTGCGAACTGCAAACTCAGTGAACCGTGGGTTTGAAACAGAAACAGAAACAGATTTTTTATTCAATATAGATTATAAATAATACTTATTGAAAGTCACTCTTTTGTTTAATTACCACTGGTTCAAAAAGAAAAACCTCTGTCCTGGGAAGAACCAGCAAGAAACCTAGCGGGACTTTTTTATTTAAATAACAGCTTACAATCATGTATGTTACACAATTAACCACACAAAACAAATTAGAAATAGCTTGGTAGCGAACACCTCATTCCCAGAGGTTATAATCATCCATAAATTCCTTAATATTATAATAACCCTTTTTACACAAACTATGTTTAATAAAATTTTTAAATTTTGAGCAGGTCGAATTTTGTATATTAAATGTTTGAATCCGCCATTCGACTACTGTGTTGAACCAATCATAACAGAAGAATTTTAAGCTTCCTTAGAGTGGTTAGTGGAAGAAAAAAAAAGAAACGAAATGAAATTATATAAAATATAACTATATGAAATGATATAAAATGAAATGAAACACCGCGTAAGAATATCCACTACCTGATATCATCCCGTGGGTGTCGTAAGAGGCGACAGAGGGAAACAAATCAGGAGATGGGCAGCAGCTTTTTCCTAATAAAGACTAAAATAAAAAAAACTGCGGATGCCAACCCGCTTGTCAAGCGTGGCAACTATGGCAGATATCCCCTCCATGAGGCAATTTGTGGGGGAAGCCTATGTCCTCAAGTGGACTTTGTTAGGCGTTAACGGTAACGGATATTAAATGAAGTTATATGAATTGAAATGAAATGAAATAACTTTATTTCTTTGATGCAAGAAAAAGTTGTTTGTCAAATGTAATTTTTTAAACCTACTAAATCTACTACCGTTTCGAAATGAGGTTCCTCTAACCGGAGAAGAAACGGCGAAAAAACCTCCGCAAGTATATTCTTTTTTGCCATTTTTTTTAAGTTAACATTACATGTCATAGTATACATAGGTTGGACAAAATACTCATCGGTAACTGAAGTATCTTCTATGATGTACTCACAAAAAAAAAACGTTTAAAAATTTGGAGCTCATCAGCGTATACCGAACTCGAGCACACCAACCCACAAGCATTAATATTATTAATGTTAATAGCATTACTAATACTCTTATTTAAAAACAAAACTTTAAGTAGGTACTTACAAACGAAGTATTGTTAGTATTAATAGAACGTCGCCCTTTTTATACAAAAACTGATATTCTGATGTTGATTAATTACTATACAAGGCCTTCCTCTAAATATCGCTGTAAAGTGACAGTGCACACAGTAGGCACGTCATCTGTCAGTTATCTACGCTAAAATGACTCGAATTATTTACGGGCGAAGGTATCCCTGAGTTTGACAGATTATGTCAAGGCTACCCTGTTGGGATGTTTATTTTTTTATACAACATTGAAGAAGATGTATATGACTTATTTTATAGGCAATTGTTTTGAAGAAAGTTTTTGAGTAAAAGCTTGTTAAAGAAGTACAATTATTATCTCCATCCCGGACATACTACATTTTATAAATTTGGTCTGCTATGATGAAAAATACAAATTCACTTAAACTGTGTGATCGACGATTAAAAATAAGAAGTGTAACATTTATTGGTGGAATTTGTTTGCTATAAGGCTGAAAAATGAAAAAATATACAAATTTGATTTTTATAATAGCAAATTTATGTTGCAGAAGTGAACGGAAGAGTCGGGAAGGGACGCCCTAGACGAAGGTTTATCGACCAAATTGGCGATATATTGAAAATGGGCCAGAATAGGAGTACCCTTAACCGACGAGCGTGTATGCGTAGATATATGGATGTAAAGGAGGCGAGAGAAGTTTGTCAGGATCGTGCCAAATGGAAGTCCGTAGTCTATGCCTACCCCTCTGGGTGACAGGCGTGAGTGTTTGTGTTATATACAAATGAAAAGGAAAAGACGACACGATGTAGGAATGTTTCATTGTCATCATCATCATCATTATCATTACTACCTATCAAACGCCCACTGCTAAATATAAGCCTCTCTGTACATTGCCTCATGGGCGGGATATTTGCCATAGTTGCCACGCTTAGCAGGTGGATTGGCAACCGCAGTCTTTTTATTTTTAGCTGTTATTAGATAGACGTTGATGCCATACTCTTGGTTTGTTTCCCTCTGTCGCCTCATACGTCACCTAAGGGACGATATGGGATAGTGGATAACCTTACACCGCCACTATACATTATATTTTATCTGAAACCTGAGTCTGTAATATTTACACCTCATCTGAGCTGGGTATTATATATATAAATCGAGTAATAAATTTATGAAGCTAAATATAATATATCGAACGATGGGCCTGTCATTTTATATTCTTTAGTGTCAAAGTTTTAAAATGAAGACTGATTAATATATATAACCAAGAACAATTGACGGTTCCGTGGCGCAGTGGCTTAGCAATGAGTTGCAGCGCTCAGGGCCGCGGGTTCAATCCCGCACGGAACAAGTATTTGTATGGCCTACAAATAATTGTTCTGGGTCGGGATGTTTGTCCTTGTGAAATCTGTGTATGTAAACTGCCCCCGTGGTACAGGAGAAAATCCTAGTGTGGAGGTAACGTTTTTACTAAAAAATAAAAAAATATTACGACCAAGCGTAAGGCGTCTGCTTCAAACTAATACAATACTATGAATGTGAGCTTGACTTATTTAGACTAGTGGTCGCCTAGGGGCCGATATTCGACAGGAATTTATAAGTTTTTTAAGTTTGTATATTAGGCAAGCTGTATTTCCATTTCAACTGGACATTGAAAAATAAAACACACGTATCTTAATGCAAAATATAAAACAAACGCATTTTGCCCTGACATGTATTCCACAACTATCGGAAAAAGAACGTTAGGAGTCACACTAAATTCACAGCTCCATCAGTCAATCTGTTGGTAATTATTTCTGTTGGCAACATTTTAAAATTATTTGGCGACAATCAAAGCTTAGTGATTATGCACTTTTTTACGAAAATCTCTACTCAGTGCGACAATTTGACCACAGACTATTATGTGTTCGACATTGGCAGTATGAAAGTAAACAATGAATTTGTTATTTTATTTAATGTATTTCTTACACATATTATATACATAACATAAATTTTTGCTCTTTCAACTCTTACTCAATATAAACTTTAGCTATGTCATTTCTCGCAATATACTGAAAAAGGAGTACAAATTTTCCCCTTCATATATAAATATATAGATTGGTGTTAAATATAAAATTACAAATTTACAATATGGCGTATATGGGAAATTTAATTAATTTAAATTACAACTGCCGTAATTGTTAAACTCGTATAAACGCATTTTTGACCAATTACAAAAGTTTCTGGTAACATTTCCAATTTTTAAGTTTGTCTACGAACCTTTAAGCTCGTGCTGCGGGCTCGAACGATGTGGTTAGGTATTTATACTAGTTAGTAAGTTTCTTTTCTGTCTAGGATGGGCAATGTAGCTGTAACGTTCCTTAATTGAATTTGGCTACTGCGGGTAGTCAAGTTGAACTTCTACAATCGCTAACGCAAATAGAAAAAACCAGCCAAGTGCGAGTCGGACTCGCGCATGAAGGGTCCCGTACCATCATACAATATTTAATACAATGTATGCAAAAAAAAACACGTTTCTAGTAGGGAAGTCCCCTTTAATTTTTATTTAATTTTTATTTTCATTATTTGTTGTTATAGCGGCAACAGAAATACACATTCTGTAAAAAATTCAACTGTGTACTTATTACGAATCATGAGATACAGCCCGCTAACAGACAGACGGACAGACAGCGGAGGCTTAGGAATAGGGTCCCGTTGGTTACCCTTCGGGCACGGAACCCTAAAAACGAAAGGCCGACTTCATATAACTGAAAATAATACAATAACTTCCAAATAATAGCTTCCAAAGTAGGTGCTTAGACATATTGTATACATAGAAGAATAAAAGCCCCGACTTCAGAAGCAATTATTTTGAAATTATTTTATTCGATATGTCGACGCCGAGGATTTTGATGCTGGTTGAGACAGCAAGAGGAGTATCCTGATATTTAAAGCTACGACAAAGGGTTTCTTTTAACAGTAAATTTGACAAATATAAATATGTATGGGGAAATCTATGGGGGTTTAGCCTATGTTCAGCAGTGGACTTGTGGCGGACTATAATGGTGATAGCATAATAACCAACAGCTTTTATGTGGTAGAGCCACGCTGCAGCTTGCTGCAAGCTTGCAGCTTGTAGCACGAATGGGTCAGCTCGACCGGGGTGGGAGCACGCTCTCACAGAATGTGTTTCGTATGGTGAGAGAACCGGAGACCCTTTTTACTGGAATCGAGGCATTCCATCTTACTCCTGAGGGGTGACAACGTATCTGCATTTTGATTCTTAATCGAGAATAAATGTAGATGTCTATGGGCCACAGCATCCATTTACCATCAGGTTGACTGTGTGCTCGTTTGTCATCCTTATTCTTTTAAAAAGCTTCATTTATAGACTTTTGAATATAATATTTATTAATTTAAATCTAATATTTCAGTCGTGCACAAGTATGAAGAGAAAAGCGGGCTTATCTATTTGTCAGTCAAGTGTTTGACGTTAATATTTTTGATCAACTAGCATTCTGTCTGTCATTATTGTTTCAACTTGAAGTTTCAAATATTAAATTTTGTGTAAATTTAATCGTAAGTGACATTTGTTTATTCTATCAAAATAGAATAAATGAAATTTCAATTATTACTCTTCTAGTTTTATTATAATATTGATGTTTAAAACTTGGGCGTGGGTGTGCGTATGTGTTTTAAAGGCAAGTGCTAAGATAAGTCTGGGTGATTTATAATATTCGGCTATATCACTATTATAAGTTGCTGGAGAAAATAAGTGGCTAGAAGCAATTCAATCAAGGAGTGGTTGAAATTCGCCAAAACCTATTTAAATTTATACAGAGAGAATTACGCAAAACGAAAAGTATTTTTTAATATTTTTTTTTACATGCATAAGTTACAAACGATCACACACAGTCTATCTAATGATAAGTGGGTGTTGTGGTACACCGTCCTGTAGTTCAGACTCCAACCCGATTAAATATTCAATTGCTGATGAGTTGTCGCCCCTGAGGACTAATATGGAGTGCCTCATAACCAGTAAAAGGGTATCTTTTTCTCTTCACTAACCATACAAATATTCAAAGCACAGCAGCATGATTCCGCTATTTTTAACCTCCGACGAAAAAGAGGGGTGTTATATGTTTAACGTGTGTATCTGTGTGTCTGTCTGTGGCAGTGTAGCTCAAAATGGATGGACCGATATAGATTTAGTTTCTTTTGTTTGAACGGTGACTTGATTTTGATGAGTGATCTTAGCTATGAGTTAAGAAAATCTTTTCAGCCGTTTGAAGATCATCAGCTCTTTTTGTTTCGTGGTCGTTAAATTTTTTAATTTAAGTTATACTCTGGAAATCATTGCGAGTGTGGTCTTTCTACGGTTAGCCGGCCATATTACGCTACAGCGTGGCTCTACCACGTATTTACAAGTGACGCATTTGTATTCGCTAGTGTCTTTGTTTTTTTTTTAACACTACAATCAATGAAAGAAAGAAAGAATTCGGTTTTGACACAGACCATTGACGCAATCAAATATTTACAAATTTATAACTTAAAAATACGTAACTTTAATAAATTTGACTTTGTAAGTCAAAAGTAAGTGCCTATGGGCCTCAGCATACCATCAGGTGGCACGTGTGCTCGTTTATCACCATTTTTTCTATAAAAAATAAAATTTGATGAATACAATATAGACCCAATAATGTTCACTGTTTGATAAATATTATCTCTTTGTCTCTAAAATTTTTATTTTATTACTTTACTTTGTAGTCTATTCTGATTGTCAAAATAAATGTTGACTTTAATGTCTGTCTCCTAAATGTCACATTGAATGCTATGTCTAGTACTCCTAAATTAACATAGAGACAAAATTAAATTGTAGATCTATTTTGCTTTACATATTTTTGTTTATTCTTACGACGTCAAAGACTCTTTTGCTGTTAAACATTGCTTTTGAAGTTTATAAATAAACAACCTTATATTAGATCGCATTCTGAGAAGGCACAGAATAAATAATAGACGGTGATATTTTATTAGTCATTTTCGTTATTTCTAATAATAATTTACTTTTTTCCACTTTCTTTTCTTAAGGCCAGTTATTTGACTCTTAAAGGCTTGCCATTATTATGGAATAAAATATCACCGTCTACGAGATTATTTATTCTGTGCCTTCTCAGAATGCGAACTAATGAATGATACGATGAATAGCATCAGAAAACATGTTCTGTTGCTATTCATCATTATCATCGTCGAATTAAAAAAAAACATGTGTCCAGTTCACACGCGGTAGAAGTGGAACCTTCAAATGAAATGAAATATAAAATAAAAATATTTCATGGAAAATGATTTATTTAATATGATCATTTTCAACCACAAGTGCGGCATAAAATATAAGATAAAAGTTTCATTTTATAGTTAACAAATGTTGCTATCCTTATTTTTGACTTAATTTTAGTGTAATAAATCAAAAGTATATTTTCTTTCGGGTAAAATTGATTTGTAATAGCGCCCTCTACTTCATTCTGTATTTTGCCGTGGCATGACTTTATTATCAATTTACTTTTTACAAAACTATAAATATTGGTAAATCCAATTGGGCATGCCCTAAGTGCATTAAAAAAAATTACGTATAACATGATTATGCGGAATTTTTTAAAGTAGTTTAAATACACACAAGTTTTCACTAATAACCTTATTATACTTCCAAATTTCCGATAATTTTATGTCAAACTTCAATTAAAAAAAAAGTTTGGAAAATCCAAAAGTGCACGACTCATAATGCTCATATGATCATCATATCATCATTCAGGTCACTCCATAAAGTCCAAGACGTATTTAAGTATAAATATTACATCCAACCTACTTTTAGTACGTACTACTATTATTTATTCTGTGCTTTTAAAATATTGTAATAAAAATCTCTGATTATTATTATAATCAAGTATGTAAGAAATTTGGTTTTTCGAATATTGTGTATTTGTACAGCGATCTTTTTGAGCCGCTGCAAACAACCGATACAGCGTCCACTCACGACGGCGATTGACACCGAACTAACTGAGTGAGTGACGCAGTCTCTATTTAGTAAAAACTAAATTCATACAAGGCTGCTAAAACACCAAATATTTCGACATTTCGCAGCCGAAAAAATTACTGAACCAAAACAAAATTAAACTGCCATTTACATTCAGTGGCTTCCCACATGATAGATGAAGAGTTTTAAAAATAGATTGAGTTGAACAATTGATATTTTCAAAAGTTATCGTGTTTACAAAGTTTTATTGGTTTATGGTGTGAATTTATCAAGTCCGCATACTTGATAAATTCACACCATAAACCAATAAAACACCTTTTTTATGTAAAAATAACAATTAATCGATTTAAAAAAAATAAGTTTAACAATCATTTATCTTTCTGACAATGTGCTTTTTATATCACTTATATGTACACTATGATTGCTAGATACGATTTCATGCGACAAAACGTTGGAATCTTAATTTTTAGGCCCTAGTAGAACATACCGGCGCGCTTAGCGCATGCAATAAAAAAATACCAAAACATATATATTAGTGACCGTGGGATGCATGATTTTTGTAACGTTGTCTGTTAAATAAAATAAATATTTTTTATTTAGATTGAAGTGTTTGTCTTTAATATTGAAATAACTGCCTTTTTTCAAGCTGAGGGGGTTGTTTGCATGTCATTTTGACATTAATAACCATTTTTGTAAATTTTTTATCTGTCTCTCTGCCTGTGCGGGCTAACCTGAATACTGAACTGATGACCGGGCTAATCGGAATAGCTGAACCTGATTGTAATGAAACTTTAGGAACAGATAGAAGAGCAGTGCCAGGATTGATTTAGGCTATATTTTAATCGAAAGACTTGAATTTTTTTTGTTAAAATAGATATAATAAATGGTCTTTAACTATTTTAAATCTAAATAACACCATAATAATAGATCCTATCTAAGCGAAGCCGGGGCGTGTCATCAAACAGTCTCTTTTGTCACAACACTAATAACATCTCATATCTTTTATCTCTGTTCTTATATCTTAAATCTCTATACAATTATTTAAAAACTAAATTCTAAGAAAACGTAGAAAATCCCCTTAAATAGAATGTTTATGAAGCAATTTCACATATTTGTAAAGTATCATTGTTGAATAAGCGTTATAACAGCGCCCCCTCTCGTTACATAGATATGCTATATGTCACAGTCGTATACCTAAGCCAAAATGGGTGATATTATTAAGGAGCAATGGTACCTTTGAGCTTGACAAATTGTGAACATAAGCCTTATTGGGCTACAGGTTGAACGTCTTTGTTTGATGCGTCAACAAGTAACGTTTGTAAGGCAAACAATGAAAACAAATAATGTTTCCAAGTCTCAGGAATTGTAAACTTGTAAATCCTTTAAATTACTTTAACGCGATCTAAATGCTCTTATATAATATATCTTCTTATGACTGCCTCGTTGGTCTTGTGGTCATAAACACGGTTGCTGATCATGAGGTTCGAATCCCGGGTATGGTCAAAATCAGTTGCTAGGTTTTTATGTCAAGAAATTCTGAGTAGCAGCCCGGAGTCAGGAAGTTGGCGGTGTTTCACCCCTTTGCCTCGGAAAGCTCAAAGCCATGGGTTTGCGCCTGATCTTTCTCCAGTCGTGTCGACTAAGCGTCCCAGACTATGAAAGTGAGGGAATAGAGAGTGCAAGAGTGCGAATATACTGGAACACTATAATTTTGTCTGTTGAAACTGGCCACCGTGACCGAAACTCTGTCTGGAAGACATTTTTATTATTATTTTGGGGTATAAATGTATTTTTCTTCTGGTTGGGTTGAATAATTACATAAAAGATAATGATAAATGTAAATTAAATAAACATAAAATTTAACAAAACATATAAATGAAAAACACATAAAAAATCAAAACCCAACCAAATGGAATCCCTCGGCAGGGAAGACCAAATGACTGAGGGTTAAGGGGAAAGGGAAATAAACTAGCGGACGATGCGGGCGGTATTAAGGAGCACCGCCTTCTGCATTTGAGCCTAGAGCGGTCCGTAACGGAGTCCCAGTTATCTCAGATGACCCGAAAGGCTGACCGGGATTAACTCAACGGGAACAAAAGCCAACCAAAGGGAAACAACTACAGGTATAATTTCGGTCACGGTACCCCACATGTCATGACAAATTGACATTTGTCCCAGCAAACGCCATTCTGACGGTGCACACAATTCTTGGCCTGTTCTTGCATTACTTCATTGAGTATATTTAAGGTAGTTATTTTTAGTTATTTTTGTTTTGTTACGCTAAAGAAGTATAACTTCCTACGTGCGTACCTAAGGTGAAGAGAGAATATATGTATTCATTCATTCAATTTAAGGAGTTGCTTAATTGAGAGCGATTTCACTTCGCCTGGGCTAAGTACGTACGTAACTCATCGTGGTTATACCAGACGGCGAATACCCAGATCGGCAACGCGATTCAGCGTCAAAGGTGCTACATATCTGGTACTACCATCATCTATCAGTCTGCCAAGCGTGCCTGATTCCTATATTTAAGGCATGATTCGTTCTCCCTAACGATACGTTTTATTACATTCGAGGTGCAGTTTGCAGGTGGAGTTTTATACGTGGTAGAGCCATGCTGCAGCTATATTATAGTTGTGGCACGAATGGGTCGGCTTGACCGGGGTAGACCCACGCTCTCACAGAATATCAGCGTAAAATAGCAGCTCAATACTTCTGTGTTGCGTATGGTGTGTGTAGAGAACCGGAGACCCTTTTTACTGGAAACGAGGTATTCTATCCTAGTCCTCAGGGGTGACAACGCATCTGCATTTGGATTTTTAACTGAGGATAGAAGTAGGTGTAGATGTCTATGGGCCATAGTATCCATTTAGCATCAAGTCGGCTGAGTGTTCTATAAAAAAATATTATATTACAAACTATACATTCAGCAACTTAGGATATCTTAAAATTATGTAAACAGTTGAACTGGGTTTTCATGCACTTCATTTGCAAAAGGGCTTATAAAAGAAAACGAATCGTTTTTAAATATAAAACCATAAGTTTTACTTTAATTTATATAACACTGCTTGTTAATAATATATATGTTTCATCGTGTCGTCATTTTAGCACATCGCTTTGGAACATAGGCTTCCCCTAAAGACTTTAACAAAACATGCTCATGAGATGCCTTCAATTATCGATTTTCTGCATGAGTTATCAGGGCGTCCTACCATCTGGAGTGACGGACTGATGACTACTAGTACCCAGGTGGAGAGCCGCCCCACATTCCACAAGTTCAAGTCAATTACGTGTTCTTCGAGCTGTTTTTCTTTAAATAAGGGTAACAAATGAGCACTAAGTCTACCTGATGGTAAGTGAATGCTGTGGCAATTAGGAATCAAAATGAAGATGCGTTTTGCACCCCCGAGGACTAAGATGGAATGCCTCGTTTCCACTAAAAAAAGGTCTCCGGTGCTCTACACTCACCATACTACGCACAGTAGCATTAAGCGCTATTTCACGCTGGTATTATGTGAGAGCGTGGTCTTGCCCCGGTCGAGCCGACCCATTTGTGCTACAACCATAATATAGCTGCAGCGTGGCTCTACTACGTGCATATATTATGACTGGCCCATTGCCACTCCACACTACCTACATGTTTATCAAATTACCCTCATCATCGTTGTAAGCATCCTCATCCATAAAACATCAACCATAGTAACATAAACAATAGGTATCTATTGTTTATGTTTTAACCGTATTATCTGTCATAATGTTTAGTATTTCAATGTTAAAGTTAATATTCGTATATTGATTTTAATATTAAACACATATTTTGTCTATTAATATGAAATTCGAGCAGTGCTACCTATGAATTTGAACGAGCGTTCCATTTTATCGATAACTTAATTTTCTTTATTATAAAATACAAAGCTGTGAACATTTTAACGAACTAAATTTAGTATCAGTTTTAACTACAAATATAAATTTAATAAATAAATTGTTTCAACAAAAGAACATAATTTATTGAATTATTAATCAATGCGTTTTTGATTAAAAAACTTATAACTTTTTTGAATATCGGTTTGCGATTGTTGAAACTCATTTATATTTTGATATCATTTCGTTAGTATATAATGGAGTCGCTGAAACTCAAGCAAACTTTTAGTGTAACAACGACTATAGTTTGGTGTTTGTTTGTATTTAAGAGAATATTTTTTGTTGTTTTTTGTCATAAACCCTTTTTGTTGGTTTTATTGTTCTCTTGAGAACTATGATAGAACGCCTCGTCGTTCTATCATAGTTCTCAAGAGTGATGTAGATTTTGATTCTTCTTCAAGGATAGATGTAGTTTATGATTTTTTATGTTTATGCGAACACGCGTTTATTAATTTGTTGGAATTACAACACGAGATCCCACTTCTGATGTAGGAACTTCATCACAAGATCCTACTTTTGATGTAAAAAATAGAACAGGGGATCCCAATTCTGATAATGAAAATACACCAGGAAAGGTTACTTGATAAAAATAATGAAAGTGTGAGAGCGGATTTTCAACTTGAACTCTTGCTTATGCAATGAATCATTATCAGTAATAAGACAGCGTAAAGAACTACTTTTTTATTGGATAATAATAATAATAATAATAAATGAAATTATACCTGTAGTCGTTTCTGCGAACGGGTTAATCCCAGTCAGCCTCTCGGGTCGTCTGAGGCGACTGGGACTCCGTGACGGTCCGCTCCAAGCTCAAATGCAGAAAGCGGTGCTCCTCAATACCGGCCGCATCGTCCGCCGGTTTCTTTCCCTTTCCCCTTAACCCTCGGCTGTTTGGTCTCCCCTGCCGAGGGCTTCCATCTGGTTGGATTTTTATCTATTTATGTATTTTTTGTGTATTTATTTTATTTTATTGATATTTATGTATGTTTATCATTTTCATTTACAATTATATATTTATACAGCCCAACTAGATGAGAAAACCCATACATACCCCAATAATAATAAAGATTTTTATTTTTATTTGTCTCAATTCACACATGGTTATTAAAAGCGTACAAAAAAGATTATCACAAACTTATCTTAGAAACATATTTACGTAACATAAAAGCAATATCACAAACTGGCCTGTGACTCAGCTATGTGGTGATTTGAGGTCACCAGTGGTATTCTGCCACAGCCGACTTTTAAAAAACACAATATCTTAACCTAATTTTGGCATTGACGTGAAACAACGTAAAGAAAAGACTGAAATATATACTCATACGTGCTATGCAAATCGGCAAATTTATATATGATACTTAATAACTGCCTCCAATTTTTGTTGTTCAAGTAACCATACTATGCATTTCTTTCTAAATAATTTTGTATTCACGATCTCCTGCAAAGGAGGAGGTACATTATTCCAAATTTTGGTGGCAGCATATTTGAAACATCTTTTCGCTTTAACATGCTTATAAGTTGTAAGTATATTTAATAGTTTACCCCTTCGTCTCAAACGTGTTAGTTGACGTTTTGGAGATAATTTTTCATATAAATAATGAGAAGATTGCGAATTATTTAATGAGTGTACGAAACAAGCATATTTTAGGTATAAGGTTATAAGGGTGACAAACGAGCACACAGTCCACCTGATGTTAAGTGGTTGCTGCGACCCATAGACATCTACATCTATCCTCGATAAAGAATCAAAATGCAGATACGTTGTCACCCGTGAGGATTAAGATGGAATGCTTCTTTTCCAGAAAAAGGGGTCTCCGGTTCTCTACACTCACCATACTGGTACTCTGTGAGAGCGTGGTCCTTCCCCGGTCGAGCCGATCCATTCGTACTACAACTATACTACTAATATAGCTGCAGCATGGCTCTACCCCGTAAATAATACATTCAGTATAGAGCAATTACAGTTTCACCACACCGTAACACGTCTCCGCCACAATCACACACCAGTGTAACGCGAGGGACGTAATTACATGATAACACCAAAGTATGCAAAGCAACAGCAACAAAATCTCAGTGTAACACAGAGCAGCCTTTCAGCAAAACTATCTTCCTCACCTGACCCAGAAGAACCACCACAACGCAGAGAACCACGATACTATCTTAGCACTGGTAGCATGACTTCACTCGTAGAATGACTTAGTCGTAATCTCTCGTGCACGGCGCCTACAGTGAACTTTACACAAAAGACTACTGCACAAAAGACTGGGGGTTTCTAGATATACGCTCAATTCTTACACGCCACCATCGATATAACACTCCGCTAGGGTGATGCAACCTCTCGTTCACTCTCGATCCATCCGGTATTCTATAGACGCGCCGATAAATTGATTTTATATTAACGACGTTTCGAGTACTTTACAGCACCCATGGTTACGAGGGGACTGAACTGTTTGACGTCCCAATGTCATAGTTAACCACGGCTACCTTAAACTTTTTATTGACCGATCTACGCGGAACGTGCCTATAGTATCTTGAAGTCTTGCAGTTATATCCTAAGCATAAAATACGTGAAAAGTAACTAAAATTTTACGCCAGATGTAAAGGAGTTGGTTATATCAGAACGTATAGCAATGCACAACATTTTTTCTGACTTTTACTTTAGCCACCTCTTACGATTACCACTGGAAGAAATGACGTGATGTTCTTGCACCACTATACAGCAATTTTAATTTCTAATTCCATCCATCTATCCATCCATAACAGCCTATCTAGTCCACTGCTTAACATAGATTGCTTCATAGAGGGGAATTTTGCTTTAATTTTACGCTTGGCAGGCGGGTTGGCAACCACAGTCTTTTATTATAATTAAGTCGTTTTCATGAAGATACTGCTGCAGTGGTAAAGTGAAAGAGCCATGCAGCTATATTATGGTTGTAGCACGAATGGGGTCGGCTCGAACTTGGGAGGAACACTAAATACCAGCGTAAAATAACAGCTTATTGCTGCTGTGTTTCGTATGGTGAGTGTGGAGAACCGGAGATCCTTTTTACTGGAAACGAGGCATTCCATCTTAGTCCCCACGGGTGACTGCAATTTTTGAAAGAAAGAAAGAAATTTATTTGCACAGAATACAGGTGGTACCAGATTCAACAGTGGTGCATAGTTCAAAATCTATATTCTGCCTTTAATAGGCATGCAAATATTTATAATTATATAAAACTCCGTTATTTAAGGCTCCGTGGCGCAGTGGCCTAGCAATGAGTTGCTGCGCTGGGGGCCGCGGGTTCGAATTCCGCACGGAACAAGTATGGCCTGCAAATAATTGTTCCGGGTCTGGATGTTTGTCCTTGTGCAATTTATGTTTGTAAACTACCTCCACGATACAGGAGAAAATCCTAGTGTGGGGGTAACGTTTTTTAAATAGTTAAAAAAATTAAAATACTATTATATTACTTACAAAAATGTCAAGTTATATTATTATTTAGCATATTTATTATTATTATTATTATATTACATTATATTTAATTTTACAAATAATCATATACATTAGTTTTATGTTGCATGAACTCTTGTATCGTATAAAAACACTTGCACATATGATATACATTCAGTAAATTATTATTTTTTAAACAGAGGTTTACAGCAGTCAAGTGGACTTGCTCTACAAATAGCTCTTAAACATGAAAAGAAATAACAATGAATGCTTTACCAACATCTGTCGAATTCCTCCATATTATTAACCCATATCTAAGGATTGATTCTACATAGCCTTTATATGCTATACCTGCAGTCTTTTCATCTGATACGGTCTAAGCTTTCTAAGGGCATAGGCAAATCTGCTTAGTTTGAGACAAGCATCATTTACATGTTGTTGCCAATTACAAAATCTATCCAAAGTTATACCCAAGAATTTTATGCTGTCAGCTTTTTCTATACCGTCATTTTCTATTTTTATGTTAATGTTATTATCAGGGCGTTTACTTTTATTCGTACCAAAGGAGACAGTTTCTTTTTGTATGGAGAATGGGCCCACCAAAAACTGTGATGACTCGTAATGAAATGTATGTAGATTTATTCCTTATAATCTCTAGATTACTATAGTAATATTAGTTGTACCATATATAAAGGGAATACTGAGAAAATAACAATCAAACGGCAATCTCATTATAACCTAAAATCCCATACGGGCGACTGTCTAATAGTTTTTTATTGATATCCTATGTTATAATAGTGGACTGTGAATAGTAAAAAGTGTAAAAAAGTTGTAGGTTCTTCGAATTCTTAAGTACTACTTGGTGGATGGTTTTTATTTTAGTAGTACCGGAGTAAACAGTACCAATAAACAGACGCGGTGATGTATTAATTCTTAACTGTATTTATTATTTATTGTGGTGTATTGAATACTAAGCACAGAATACATTACAAATGTATTCAAGTGAAGCAAAAAGTAAGCCAAAACTATGCTCAACTAATTCTAAAAACAAGCACACATGTACTTATTTATCTAATATCATTTGCAACCAGTAACACGGTTTTAGGTGCATGTGTGCGTCCAACAGTGAACTTTTAAGGGGTGTTTTGCGAGTTTTACCTCTACAGCGATTGAGAAAATAAATAATACGTAAGATGTTTTGAACTGGTCGTGTTAGGATAAAAAAAACTCTGTATTGTCACTGTATTTGTTATTGTAAAATCATCACATTCTTAAAGCAGTATTAAAAGTGACACATGCCACCAGGTGCAGTGTCAGGACATTGTTATTAATATGTATTGATTGAATAACATGTTTACATTCCAAGCACCATTAAAACCAAAATGACTGGATAGTAACATATCCTATTTTTACAATATTAACCACGAAAAATAAATAGCATGTAAGGTGTTTTGAACTATTTGTGTTAGGATAAAAAGAAACACTGTATTGTCATTGCATTTTTATTGTTTATTATTGTAACAGATAACAGATAACAGATTTATTTATTTCCACAATTTGATTGTACACAGCTTAAAAATATACAAATGTTGTGCAGGGACTGGTGTCCAAACTAGTACACACCTGTATTATGGATCACCAGGCCTCCACCCCTCGGATAAATACAATCTTTGTAGTATGGAAATACCAATAAGAAAGAAAGAATGCAATTGCATGTTTGTGTGTGTGTGTGTGTGTGTGTGTGTGTGTGTGTGTGTGTGTGTGTGTGTGTGTGTGTGTGTGTGTGTGTGTGTGTGTGTGTGTGTGTGTGTGTGTGTGTGTGTGTGTGTGTGTGTTCTGTTTACTCTACGCCAATGACTTAGGATCAGTTATCAGCTTTTAAGGATCTTAAACCACAAACCAAAACACTTATGTTGTTGAACACTATATGAATTAGCAATTAACACTTAGTAAGTTTTCTGTCATATCATAATCTAGCGTCTCCAACCATTTGGAGACATTTCTTTTACAGGAGTTTTTTGTTTGTGGGAAGAGATTTAAAATTTTATTAACTTTATTATATAAATAACCTCCCAAGAAAGTAAAAGATTTTTTTGCGAAGCTCGAATGAGGTTTTATTTTACATATAGCATCCTTACGTCTTTTTCCATTTAGTATTGATGGATCATAAGGTAATAGAGAATGTTCCCTATTTACGGTGTATAAAATATAAAGCTGTCGAATAGTGAGGACTTGACATTTTTTATATAGATCGCGGGTTGGAAATGTGTACGGAAGGGAACGTGATGTTTTGAGTACAGCGCGTTGAGCTCTTTCCAGTTTTATGAGAATAGATTTAAATAAAAAAAAAAACAAAAGGAGATTGTCAATTGAAAGAGATACGAAAAGGTATCAGAGCATCTATTCAACTTGCTAGGCGTTTATTTATAAATTAGGCGCTTTATTTATAATAAGGCACATAGTAGAAACAGGTCAAGTAAGCAACAATAATTACAAGTTTCATTGATTATTATTTGTCATCATTACAACAATTCACTGCTGAACATAGGTCTTCCCTAAATTAAATATTAATATAAAATATTGTATAGCCCTTCCGTCAACTGCCATCGCGTTTCGTCCCGTATGGTGTCGTAAAAGTCGTAACGGAGTAAAATAAAGCTACCAGGAGATATGCAGCAACATCTCCCTATAGAATACCACAAAAAGCTTTGGTTGCCACAAGAGTAGCAACTGTGGCAAAAACTACCATATAGTAATGATGCATATTTATATTACTATATAAATATGCATCATTACTACTTGTGTATAAATTATTCCAATCGTTGTGAGGTTCATTTAAGTGGTATTCACAAATACGAGCGCACAGTGGCACATAAAATGAGTTATCAATCAGCAATCTCTCTTTTAGGTTAGCAGTTCTTTTTAGTTTAGGTATTAAGAATCTAGATAAATGATTACATAACTTAAAAATACAGTGACGGGAAATAGAAGCAGCACGCTCATAACTAGCCACAGGATAGAATAGAATCATTTTTATTCAATATAGATAACAATACATAATACTTATAAAAGTCATTTTTTACTTTTACCACTGGTTCGCAAAAAAACCTCTGTCCTGGGAAGAACCAGCAAGAAACCCAGCGAGACTTTTCATTAAAAAAAAAGCACATTTTACAATATAATATTTTATACAATTGTTTTGAAAACATTTAGAAACAGCATGGTAGCGATCACCTCATTCCCAGGGGTTATTATCAGTCATGTACTCTCTAGTAGTATAATAACCCTTACTAAACAATTTTTGCTTAAGAAATAATTTAAACCTTTTGACAGAAAAGGTCTGCATATTATTATAGTAATTGTTGATGCCGCTCTGGAAATGGCAGGAGTTACAGTTACAGGCATAAGGGGTGATTGTGGGATGTTACCGATGTCTTCAATATTCATGGATTGTAATTCCATATCCCTGTGTCTCCATACAGTTGTAGAAGCTCTCGGCCGACAAGATTGCAGACTCATTCTAAATGATCCATCTGAAAAGTGTTTTTTTTTCATCAACTAACCGAACAGACTAGAGTTTTACAGTGTCTACCACTTAAATAATAATATTTATTAATATTTTATTTATTTCAATCTTTATTACTAATAAACAGTCTTAATGCCCCTTAAATTATATATAAATAGCATGTACTCGTTTCCCTTCATAATACTTTTGTAGTAAACCAGAATCCACTAAGGTAAAAAGAAATAAAAATACATCAAATCAGAAAGGTAAACAAGTGAAGTAGTTATTTTAGAATTATAACATTATTTGACTAAGTACAAGGTCTTAGACGTTTTATTTACACTAATTTCATTAAAGGTAAAAAATATTACTTGTGTATTAAGTACAAAGGCATACATATATAGGGGGTAAGGTAAGGAAGAAGTAGCATCTATCTAATAACAACTAAAGAAAAAAACTGTGATTATCGAATATTTCCCCTATAAGGCAATCTGTGGGGGAGGTTTATGTTCAGCAGTAAATTTTTGATAGGCTGTAAAGTTAAAAATAACCTGGTGGTGAATAGCCAAATTGTTTGTAGTGCGAGGTGTATGATACTACAAACATCAATCTGTGTGCCAAAGCGATTATGCCAACTCCTCCGGGCAAGCCTATTTCAGGCAGGGGATCACTTACAGGCTGTTAAAGTAAAGTAAGTACCTGGTGTGATGGTATCCACTGCAAAATAATATCTCTTTCTGCTGAGTTAATTGGCACAACCCGTGTGTGGTGAGCTCTTAAAATTGAAGATCCACACGGAATACAAATGTTCTAATGGAATGAGCAGTTTCAATACTTTCTTGCAATATTCTTAGGCAGTTATAACAAACTGCATCAAGTAGGTGTAACTGAAAAATTTGGGAATGCAAATAAAAAATAAAGAAGTAAAGAAATATTAAACTCAGAAAGAATGTACATTACCTACAATCAACAAAATAAAATAAAAATAATGTAGACAAAATTCTTGCTTCCCTGATGGAGTTTAAATATAATGAACATAAATAGTAGATGTATTTAATCAAATATTAACACTAATATGAATTCCCTAATAACATCCATTTATTTTTATGTTATCTATATCTATAAATATTAAATTCAGAAGGAATGTGAGTACATTCCTTCTGAATTTAAGCAACGTCTTCCTATTAACAACTACCAATAAAAAAACTGTGGTTGCCGACATGTCTACTAAGCATGGCAACTATAGCAAGTATCCTCCTGTGAGGAAATCTGAGGGAAGGTCTATGTTCAGCAATGGGCTTTTAATAGGATGTATCGGTTGTGGATATACTCGTAGTTACTCTGACAGACACTTTTAACATAGATTTGTGTATATTTTGTGTGAGTTTATTTCATCTATTAATTAAATTAGATTTTACAAATAACATAACACTTCAATACTTTGACACTTTTAACCTTTTAACATACTAATAAGAATTGTGTTTGTTATTTGTTTTAGGTAATTCAACATAAATTATAGATTTTCCAAAATTCTAGGAGCAAAAGTAAACTTGTATTATACACTCACATATACTTTTAATTAAACTCGTCAGTTTTCATTTTCGAATGTCATTGGCGAATTAAATACATAATGTGGAATATTTGGCTAACCTGTATAATATAATCCAACACTTGTTGCATTGATTAGACATTGACATATGAATTTGTTAGTAATATGAAGGGATATTTATTAGTATTTTTACAAACTTAAAATAATTAAGTACTAAAACATGTATAGATCGTAAGTGTCTGTGGGTGTGGGTCGTTTATTATTATTTCTAAAAAATCGTACCATATCTCAATATTCAGTAAAAATAAAATGTAATACATTATAAACGAAAATTAGTAGTTTTCGTTTCCGTAGTATAATATTTTTGGACTAGAACTTCTAGAGTGACAAAAATAAGATATATTTCACATAAAAGTTTGAAACTTTAAATCAATTGTAGGTTTTGTACAGTTGAATTCTTCGCATTCCATAAGATAAGATACTCACCCCTTGAGAAATCCACAAATATAAAAGTTGGCGCATATCTGCTCCTGTCTGGGCTAGTTATTGTCTTCGCACAGTGCGTTGAAATCCACAAATATTATTTAATTGTTTTCAGTGTATGCTGATCTTCCAGATGCAATAAGTACAAAAAACATCAGCGTGACGAATGTCAATGCCGTAAAGTAATACCCGGCCGCCGGCACAGACCTATGTAGGCACAGACATAGATATGATGCTTATATTATTATAATATGGCCGTCGGTTATTATCCAGCACGGAAGTCTTTGAACCATGTTATATGATATAAGCTAACACTTTTAGAAATAGGATAAAAATCTCAGTGGTATCCCTTTTTAGTAATAAATATATAATATACGAATAAGTATAAATATAATACGTATACAGGGTGTCCAGTAAATAGCACGACATACTGCAGGGGGTGATAGCTAGGGTCACTACCTATCAATACAACACAATATATGTTCAGCAAAATCTTACAGATTTACAGTTTTACAAAATTTTCCGAAATACCGAAAAATCTCTACCTTGAAACAGATTTTTAAGCATCTCGTAATGAAAAAATCCTTTTCTAGTACTTTTTTTTACATCAAATTATTCGTGAATAGTTACTTTACTCATTGATAAGTCTTTTTCTATCAAAGACAAGAATGTTTTCAAGAAATACTATTTTTGTTTAAATTTGCAGAACTATTTTCTTTTCACTTAAGTTTAACCTACAGTGGTGAAAAAAATGTATGTGGCAGTTTTGTACAACAAACTTAAAAATAGCTTGTTTAATGGTGATTTTGGAAAGATACAATACTAGTGCATTTTCATTAAAAAATACAAAAAATAAGCTATTTTAGTTAATAAGAGCATTTTATTTTAAATGCAAGTAATGTGACTTTGAATTCGAATCGTTGTAAGGTCGTACTACGGTTCGAATTACATAATAATTAATCTACAGCCGACCGGCCGGCCGGTCTGTAAATTACAACTTGAAGGATAAGGTGATAGTAAAAAAAAAAGAGGAGTTAAATTTAATAAAAAATTATTTAAATAAATTAAAATAAATGCCCAAATTGCTTCCTTGTGCCCTAATAAACGCTCGGCATCTTCTTAAAATGAGCTTTTGAGTCTTCTCAGGCTTATTTCCGATATTTTCTTGCTGCAATGTTAACCCTTGCTCTCAATTCATTGTCATTTTGGATCGGTTTTTCATAGACTTTGTCCTTCATGGCACCCCAATAAAAAAAATCCAGGGGGTTTAGGTCCGGAGACCTAGGTGGCCATAATATCGGTCCCAGTCGCCCAATCCACCTGCCTGGATAAGCTTCATCTAAGTAGGCTCTTACTTCCCGGCCATAATGAGCAGGGCACCCATCATTTTGAAGCCACATCACCTCTCTTAGCTCACTCGGAACATTTTCAAGGAGCGTGGGTAGGGTTTCTCGTAAAAACTCCAAGTAATTATTGGCATTTAATGTAGGTGGAAGCTCGACGGGACCCACAATCTGGCCATTAAAATCCCACACCATAAATTTATTTTGAATTGGTACTGGACCTGTCTTCTCTTGACACATACGGATTTTCTAATTGCCAACTATGTAAATTATGCAAATTCAAGTAGCCGTCCTTTCTGCAGGCTGACTCATCACCCATAACACCTTATTAAAAGTTTGGGTCCTCGATGCATTTCAAGCATGCGGCGGCAGAATTGAACTCTCGGCATGTAGTCTCTAGTTAAAGAGTTTGCACGCGTCGTACGTGAAATGGATGGTATCCATACCTCTTAAGTACTGAATGAACAGTGGACTGGTATCCCTGTGCGCCGTTGTATCGCCCTAACCGAAGTTGTCGGGTCTTGTTCTCGTTCCTGAAGCACTATGTCTTCGTCAACAGCTTGAGAAGTCCACCGCCACGTTGACCAGGAGTCTGCCTTCCATGTGGGAGTTATGCACTCTGGTAAACATTTCATGGTGTGGATGTCTCCTATCGAAACCTTTCCTGTAGAGGTGGCAGCAGCTCGGGAACTTTGGCCAGCTTCTCCGTAAATAAGGTGCATCTCAGCATACTCTCGCTGGATATAACCAGGAAAAACGCGGCGGTTGGCCATGTTATAAAACACAAAAGTCCAGGTGGTCGCCAAGTCGTCGTAGTGATCACAATAAAAAATCCAAATCGTAAGGCAAACAACGTCCGGGGTCCAAGGCACAAAACAGTCGTCAGTACGAAACAATAATTTGTGAACACAGAGATGCGTTGTGCACGGTTTAAGGTAGCGTACTGACAAGTGTCGCAAATAAGGTTGAGTGAGACACAAAATCACAATGCAAGAAAGAGCGGGATAGCACATGCGCTTCTTTTGTTAGACAGTAACCGGTCAGGTCGGGTCGGTCGGCGAGCAGGTAAAACCTTTAGTCATTACGTGCATGTCGCATTTTACGTGTCACAACTAGTTTTATAATAATTCGCGTAAATGAGCAGCTATTACTTATTCTCATAGTGGTTTTGTCAAAATTACGTTAATTACATTTTCAACAAAATCAGCTTCTCTGGAACTAAAATAGCATTTTTTGTATTTTTTAATGAAAATGCACTAGTATTGTATCTTTCCAAAATCACCATTAAACAAGCTATTTTTTAAGTTTGTTGTACAAAACTGCCACATACATTTTTTTCATCACTGTAGGTTAAACTTAAGTGATAAGAAAATAGTTCTGTGCAAATTTAAACAAAAAATAGTATTTCTTGAAAACATTCTTGTCTTTGATAAAAAAAAGACTTATCAATGAGTAAAGTAACTATTCACAAATAATTTGATGTAAAAAAAAGTACTAGAAAAGGAATTTTTCATTACGAGATGCTTAAAAATCTGTTTCAAGGTAGAGATTTTTCGGTATTTCGGAAAATTTTGTAAAACTGTAAATCCGTAAGATTTTGCTGAACATATATTGTGTTGTATTGATAGGTAGTGACCCTAGCTATCACCCCCTGCAGTATGTCGTGCTATTTACTGGACACCCTATATAATAAGTTATCTTTGTAAAAAAAACATTTTTCTTTTAATAGAAACTGCAAAAATGATTCATTACACGCATTTTTTCCCATATTACATTAACCAGAACACGGAATATCAAAACCACTCATTTTTTTTAGATTTCGTGATTCCGTTTAGATATTCATAAAATCTATAGGCCATTTATTATAATAAATTGGTAACTTTTTTTTTCTATGTAATACAATTAAGGGTCGTTAAAATTTCTAGTGGGCCCAAAAACGACTGACTCCTTTTATGAATTTAGTTTTTGACAGATTTACATTTAATTTGTTTGCTTTTAGCCATCTTAATACCGATTGAGATGTATCTTGATCCTTATATGGCACTATATGTCGTCTGCGAATAGAACACTTTGAAAATTTATTGAATCTGGTAAGTCGTTAATGTACAATACGAATAATAAAGGGCCTAATACGCTCCCTTCTGGAATTCCATGTTTGTTGACCCTGGATGGAGATCTGTGTACACTGCATTCATGACTGTCATTTAAAGTAGTGATCTCAACACATTGCTTACGATTGATTAGAAAACTTTTTATCCAGTCTAAAGCTACAATTCTAATGCCATATTTTGCGCATTAGGTGAGCAAAATCCCATGATCTACAAAATCAAAAGCCTTACTCATATAAAAAAAAATGGCTACCACCGGAATTCTCTCATCAATGTATCCAGTTATATTTTTTATAAGAGAGAATGCTGCTAAAGAAGTTGTTTTATTGTGTTGTTCTTTTTTAATAATATTATGTTTTATTGAGCCGTGATAGCTCAGATGGTTAGCGCGCGCTGTAAGTTTCACAGTACGCGAGCATCCTCGGTTCGATCCTCGCTGGCATCAATGAAATTGTTAATTGCAATTTTAAGTGCTGATATACCACGTGCTCAGCGGTGAAGGAAAACATCGTGAGACAATCTGCAACTGCATGTCTGAGAAATAAAAAAAACAATTTTTGGAAGACATGTGAAGTTCGCCAACACGCATTGGGGCAGCGCGGCGGACATTTCCTTGCCCTAAAACCCTCTCAGAAATGAGAGGAGGCCAGTGCTCAGCAGTGGGACGTATATAGGCTGTGACTTTAACTTTGACGAATTCAATTAACCTGTTGTAAAAAACCCTTTCAATTTTTTTTATATATTATAAAAATAATTATCGTCCTATTACAAGTGTAATAGGACGATAATTATTAGGTTCCTTTCTATCACCTTTCTTGTACAATGGTTTAATAATAGAGTGCTTTAATTTATCTAGAAATATTCCTTGAATCAAGAAATTTGTGATTATATTGTTAAGAATGGGGGCAATGACACGAGCACTTGCTTTAATTATTTCTGTAGATATAGAGTCATACCCGACAGCTTTGGTGTTATTTAATGATTTAATTATATTTATGATTTCAAGCTCTGAAGTAGGTATCAAGAATATTGATTTATCATTAACATCTATTGATATTTTTTGATATTGTTCGTTTGGTGCATGTAAATTATTTCCATTACTAATATTAATAAAAAATTCATTAAAAAAAGTTGCTATTTGGGTAGGATTGTGAATAATATTTCCGTCGTTTTGTATTGATTTCACGCTGTTGATCGAGTTGATACTATTATTTTTATCTTTTATTATATTCCAAGTGGCTTTTCATTTATTTTTTGCTCGCTTAAGATGTTTTCTATTAATATATTTTTTTGACCATATTATGCATTTCTTTAATATTTTTCCATAAATATTATATATTTCAAGTGTGTCTTGTTTCTTTAATTTATAATATGAAAACCTTAATTGTCTTTTAATAGCACTGGCTTTTCTCAGGCCTTTAGTGATCCATGCAGGAGATCGACTGTTTGAAGTAATTTTAGATTTATAGTAGGGAAAACATAACTCATAATACAATGTAAGTTCTTGATAAAAAATACTAAATGATTTATTTACGTCTGATTCCGCGTACACTTCATGTCAAGATAATTGTGATATGTAATATAGAAATTTTTCTATATGTTCATCACTAAAATCTCTTTTTTTAACGTACCAATATTGTGACATTTTTCACACTTTCCTGGAAATTCTAACACTTGCGCGATCCTCACTATTAAATCTGGAATTAGATTCGTAATCCTGGATAAATGCAGATGTCTATGGGCCAAGTATCCACTTACGATCGGGTGGACTATGTGCTCGTTTGTCACCCTTATTCTATACAAAAATGTGTCTAAAATCTAATTCAACCTAACATAATGATTTCTTATATTTACGCGAACACTACACATTGAATAAAACTATTTTTACGGATTTTATCGCGTTTAATTTTACTATTTTGATTCCCGACGTTTCGGGTGCTTTACAGTAACCCATGGTCACGGGGGGGACTGAGATGTTTGACGTCCCGATGTCATAGTTAGCCCGGCTACCTTCAGTTTTTTAATATTAATCACAAAAATTAATATTAAAAAATAGTTTTATTCAACCTAACATATTTTTATACATTTTTTTATAGGATAAGGGTGACAAACGAGCACACAGTCCACCTGATGTTAAGTGACATAGACATCTACATCTATCCTCGTTTACAAATCAAAATGCAGATGCGTTGTCACCCGTGAGGACTAAGATGGAATGTCTCATTTCCAGTAAAAAGGGTCTCCGGTTCTCTCGACTCACCATACGAAAAACAGCAGCGTTAAGCTGCTATTTTACGCTGGTATTCTGTGAGAGCGTGGTCCTTCCCCGGTCGAGCCGACCCATTCGTGCTACAACTATACTACTAATATAGCTGCAGCATGGCTCTACCACGTAAAAAACCGTTATCAGACGTCAAATTTTAGGCTCTCTTGCCAAGAAATTATCAGTGGCACAGTAGAGTGACGAAGTTGGTGTTTCACTCCACTGTGCATTGAATATCACGGAATCGCCGTCCTGCGTCTGAACTCTCCCTGGTCGTGGCGGATTGCCGTCCCATCGGATTATGAGAGTGAGGGAATGGAGAGTGCACCAGTGTTTGCGCACGTGCACTACAATTTTGTCCTGTGCAGATTGCTAGTCTCTATTGACACTAGCAATCTAACGCCGTGACCGAAATTCTGTCAAAAAGAAAATTTTATAAGATATTGCTTAAAATTATTTTCGCAACAAAATAATATTCAGCCCTGACCTAAAATATAATGATTACAGTAATTTTGAAGATAATAAATCACACGCCAATCGAGAAACACACGAGCACCATTAATGAATATCAAATATACCCTTACCGATGCGTACCTCATTAAACCTAAAATATTCGCTTTGATATGTCGATATAATTGAGAGGTATAATTACGTAGTATAATTAAAATTTATTATTTGTTGTGTGGCTTTATAGGTGTTTACACAAACAAAGTAGATTGATGTAATAATATTACAAACACTAAAGAAATATCTACAGTTACCTATATTAATTGGAATCAGCTACACCATTTCTATGAGGATTCGAGAGGGGTTTATGGATACCTACCGGTTGTTGGCGGCATAAGTGAACCCTATTTGGAGCTTTGTGAGAGGCGATAAATATGCCAGAATGGTCTTTCGACCTAAAAGACCTCCGACAGGCAGCATTCCACTGGACATCCTTTCCAAAAGGCGTCCCTTTGCCTGGTCTTGGCTTCAGGCATCCAATTTGGCGGTATAACAATCTCGTTTAACGCCGTTACCTTTACATCCTATTGAAAATCCACCGCTGAACATAATCCCTTCCTCATATATTTCCTCATAGGCGGATATTTGCCATGGATGCTTGGTACTCGGTTTGGCATCTGCAGTCTTTTCTTAGTTGTTATTACGCCATCTGTTTCTTTTATGCCTTCTTTTTTACTACTCTAGCTAGCGCTTGAAACTATCCCTGATGGTGATGAAGCGAAAGATGGTAAAGCGCATTGCTTACAAAAGCCTATTTATTCACTCTTGCCTTGAAGACATCCATATTTTAATCGGATAGAAAGAAAGATATTGGCAACTTATTCCACTCCTTTTACTATACACATGACAAATGATGAAGCAAACCGTTTGGTTCAAATGCGTCGTAAGTCGACAACGAAAAGATGAAGACTAGCCAAGCGTCTGGTTGTCCGATGGTGGAAGGAAGATGGAGGAAGAGACCATCTAACAGAAGCAATTTTTAAAGTACATTTCTTACTTTTATTAAATGATATATCTTTTCATTTATTCATCGGATTTGGAGAGCGAAGAAATGAACAACCACAACATGTGAAAGCAAATTCATACTTGGCACTGAGCGCGTTGGGAGAGATATTTAGCCGGTTTACGTCCGCGTTTTTACAGGATTGTCCGGATTTTATATCCCATTTTGCAGGATTATACAGTCGTAGTTAAGAATTTAATCCCCGCGTTCCCTTGTCTCTGTTTCGTTTCCATTGCATTGTGTTTTCAGAAAAAAAGAGCAACCGCTTACCAAGTTTATTACAGGGATATAGTTGAGCTTAATTTTACTTGAAATATGTTAAATTCACTATTGTTTTATAGGTTTACGTTTGGTTTTAAAGGTTTACCAGGTTTGGTGCCAACATGCTACAACTGTGACAAAAACTCATAAACCAAAAATGGTTTTATTCCATTTTATAATATATTGACATATTTTTTATATTTTGAACAGTTTCGTTTTATCACTGCTGTGTTTCTTGTAAAATATTATTCTCTTGTTGTTAATTATTTTTCTTTTGTTATTATATTTCTTAAGTTCATTTCAGCTTTAAATTATGTTTTTGATATTTTAGTCTTTTTTTTATTTAGCTTTGTTTTTATCTATCAACTATTGAGCTGATAATGCAGTTAGCGTTCTGATTAATATACCTACATTGCTGTGCCCTAACTGTGTTCATGTATGGTAAACGTAAAAAATCGGACAATTTCGAGTCGGGTCTCGATTTGTTAAGGTTCCGTACATATATAGTACATTACGTGGGGTGACAACGCATCTACTAGCATTCCACGTGCGGTGAAGTTCTTAAAGATAAGAGGGCTGGCTCTTTTCTCGCTCAAAGGCTAAGTATAGCCATTCAGCGGGGAAACGCAGCCAGCGTTCTTGGCACGATACCGCGTGGAGTAGGACTGTTTGATAATTAAATTACTAGTTTTAGTTTTTTTTTATTATAGTTTTTAATATTGTATATAATAAAATATTCTTAATTGAGGATAAATCATGATGTGAAAATGACGTATATTATTTATTACTTGTTATCTTCTACAAATTATGCTATTCTATTGTGTAAAATATTTAAAATTATTATCATTATAACTAGATATATTACATTAAAATAACCACTTTAGGTTCCACAGCTGGGCGTAGGTTTCCTCACATGATATAGATATTATAAGAGATATTTTAACTAATAACTCTTCCGTTTTTGTTATAATACGAAATTCAAATTCATTTTCCACCATTTTACCGCGTTTTTATTACGTCACTTTCTTTTTTGTCTGTTTGTCTGTCTGTCGTTCCGAGTGGAATTTACTAATTAATTTTAAACAAACTGAAATTTTGAATATAGCTCAAATCCGGATGACAATGCAGGAATATGATAAAAAAGGGGTAAAAAAAATTTTTTTTAATTACGCTTGTTTACTCAAAAATTAAAACTCCCAGTAAACAAATGCGCTATGAAACGATACACTGTTGCTAGCCCATTAAAATGGAATTTGTTTTGAAAAGTTTAACTCTTTGAAGATATTATAACAGCATCCATTAATTAAAAGTTTCTCTCCACGAATACTTAAATATTAACATAAAACCTTCATTTTAAACTTAAAAATTAACAACAAAAAATAAAATATAACTAGCGATCCTCCCCGGCTTCACACGGGTGATTTCTGAATCTCGACAACAGCGCCGCCTACCGGGTTCAACTATAGAATAGAATAGAATAATTTTTTATTCAATATAGATCACATGTGTAATTCTTATTGAAAGTAATTTTTTACTTTACCACTGGTTCGGAAAAAAAAACATCTGTCCTGGGAAGAACCAGCAAAAACCCAGCGAGACTTTTTTTAAAGTAAATTTTACATCAATGGTTTTACAAACTATTTACATTTATTTTAGAAACAGCTTGGAAGCGACCACCTCTTTAAATTTTTGTCTCAGATATAGCTAAGGACCATCCCGGTGACCCCATAAGTATCCATAAAAATCTTATCAAAATCGGTCAAGCCGATTAGTAGGAGAGAAAAACCCTCATTTCTAAGGCCATTTTATTTATTTATTTATATTCTAAGGATCACCAAAGGAAATTTCTATACACTTATAAATATACTAGCCCCGACATTACCTGAATACAATAATGTGGCGTTATTTAGACTTAAGATATTCAAAGAACATTTATTTTATCAATTTTTTTTTAATATAATAAGGGTGACAAACGAGCACACAGTCCACCTGATGGTAAGTGGTTGCTGTGGCCCATAGACATCTACATTTATCCTCGTTTGGGAATCAAAATGCAGATGCGTTGTCACCCGTGAGGACTAAGATAGAATGCCTCTTTTCCAGTAAAAAGGGTCTCCGGTTCTCTACACTCACCATACGAAACACAGAAGCGTTAAGCTGATATTTTACGCTGGTATTCTGTAAGAGCGTGGTCCTTCCCGGTCGAGCCGACCCTTTCGTGCTACAACTATACCATAAATATAGCTACAGCATGGCTCTACCACGTAAATGTAGAAATGTGTATAGATATAAGTAATTGAGGTACTATTCAAGTGTCTTACCAATTACAGGCGACCGCGAACAAACAGACTGATTATGGAGTAGGGAAGCGTTCACTGCACTTCCTCAATGTAAGCTCAGAGCCGTATTCCATGGCAAAAATGGGAGCAATCGCCAATATCATTCGGCATCAAAAACGTAAATATATATTTAGTAATATTTATCAATTTTTATATACCTCGAGTAGAAAATCTATATAATCGGTTTCTCTACCTACATTGTTATTGCTCAATATATTGTACTGTATATTATTGTTTTAAAAAACAGTCTCGCTGGGTTTCTTTCTGGTTCTTTTCAGGATATATTTTTTTTTCAAAACAGTGGTAAAAGCTTATATGAGTTTCAATAAGTATTCTTGTGATCTATATTGAATTATATTTATTCTACTCCATTTCAAGGGTAGGTAAGAATATTAGGTATTCTATTATTTTCGAAACCAAAGGACCTACTTAAATTAACCCGATTTTAGCGATTTATTTTATTACCTACTTATTCATTCAATAATTCATTCTGGCCCTCCGAAGTCTACTGCTGAATATAGGGTTATGATATATACTGTCGAAAACAATGATTTGAAAGAAAACTTAAAAAGACTTTTGCACGGTTATGTATTTATAGCTTATAAAAAAAGTAAAAAAGTAAAAGTTACAGCCTATATACATCCCACTGCTGGGTACAGGCCTACTCTCATTTCTGAGAGGGTTTTAGGGTAAGGAAATCTTCGCCGCGCTGCGTCGCGTTGGCGAACTTCACATGTTTTCGAAAATATTTTTTTTCTTATTTCTCAGACACGCAGGTTTCCTCACGATGTTTTCCTTCACCTCTGAGCACGTGGAAAATTAGCACTTAAAATTTCAATTAACAATTTCATTGATGCCGGCGGGTATCGAATCCGGGTTGCTCGCGTATTGTGAAATTTACAGAGAGCGTTATCCATCTGAGCTAACACGTCATCTTATATATAGTTTATAATTAAAAATAAATATAATTAAACTATTCATAGTAATTCAGGTTCAAAATGATATCACGAATTATAACTACGAGTTTTTTCTTTCAATTCAATTTTACTTCCATTATGTAACTCTTAGCAAAAACAATTCTTGAACACATTACGACGAACCCTCTTAGAAATGAGAGCAGGCTTGTGCGCAGCAATGGGGCGTGTATAGTCTGTAACTTTAACTTTAACTTTACGATGCTGATAGACAACCAATATATTTAACTGAAGGGCTTCTCTCATATTAACAATTTTGTATACAAGGTACTTAAGTTATATTCTGATATGGTCTCTCATATTACATATATTGTAAATCGATACGCTAGGCGTGGCAATTCCAGCAAAATATACGGAGATAAATTTATAAAGAATAGAAAAAGGACAAATTCAATACAATTCAGAACAAACTAAGGTTCATTTTCTCAAATCATGACAGGTTTCCTCTTCCTTGAACAAAACTGAATATTTGTAAATTCCTCAACACGTCACCGGCTTTATCGGCAAATTATTTACTGTTCAGGCTGCACTCACTACAAATCTGTTACTACACAGACTGTATGCCCTATTCTGGAATACTGTCCAAAGACATTAGGAAAGTGCTCAATAAGATTGCCTTCAAAAGACTCGCTGGTCACTCTTTATGAAGACAGCAACATTAAGGCATCAAAATGTTTTCTAACATATATGTCCGTTGTTCTTATTATTATGTACCCAGATAATGTCGTGAGGCGAAACCGATCGGTTCTTATAATAAATAAATTGAAATAAATATCAGCGGAACAAGTACACATGTCTATCCAAGTCACCAACATTTTCTAACTTTATTTGGATTTACTTTTCTTATAATTAATATTATTAATTATTTTCATTTATGTATTTAATTGTATTCACACTATATTCATGCAATATATGTACTCGTACTAGGGATTCAAATGTATATCATTAATTAATGGTTAATTTCCCGTTGTTAATTATTAAATTGATTAATTTATAAATTGACTTGTAAAATAATATGTTGATATTTAAATCAAGGCTACCTACCACTTTATTTTCACAACGCCATGGGTTAACTGATAGTCCGAGATCCCAGGGCCACCAGACGCCACTTATTTTCTGACGAACGAAATGTGTAAGATTGAGCAGTGTTAGTATGTAATATGATCGCATGCATACCTGCTAGCTTGGCCAGAGGGCTATTTTCCATGTATCAGGTCATCAAGATACGTAAAAACATTGCTCACCTCACGTTAATTCTCCCAGCTGATTTTTACCTATATGTTAGATAACATCGTCAAAAATCAGTCATCAATACTCCCAGACACTTCCGTTGGCAGTATCGTTTTGCAGACGTTTTAAAGCTCTCAAAAATTACTCAATTTTACTTACATTCTGAAACTCCATTTTCATATATATGTTAGCCAGACAACTATTTTAAAACGTTTTACAAGAAGGCAGACCGATTCAAGGCGTCAATCATCCCCTAGACCCAATCATACACAAGTGACGTCTGGTGGCCCTGGGATCTTGCTTTATGACTGAGAATGCCGCCTGCCATTAAGTCCATCTTTTCTTACTTCACATTAAGGTATATGCAATAAATTTATTAAAAATTAAATAAATAAAAATCCAATTTATTCTTTTGTAGTCGGTCAAAAATAACCTAAATGTGAAACAGGGATATTAACTACCTATATAAAAATCCAAATTACGTTTCATTTCATCTCTTCGGTAAATTGTAAATACAGACTCAAATGATATTCCAAACTTTATAATCAACAACTTTAGTAATGGCTACAGTCCCCTAGACAATTTTCTCATTTATTATATGAATTCTTTTATTATTATCACACAGGATAATGCCCTTTGGTAATTAAACTTTGACACTTGTATACATAGCACTGAAATATTTATAAAAGTTTAATTTGGAGCTAAACAACTTAATTTGGTTTCGTAATGTGACCTTTGATTTTATAAATTTCAGTTTAATTTAACATTTGAGTATTATTTGATTCACAAACATCATTAACGTCTACGATTGCTTTTAAATGAGATATAGAGTTCAAGTTTTCAAAAGGTTAAAGTGATTTTCAAGGTCTTTCATGATATATCTATAGACAATTTCTAATTTGATAACATAGGAAAATATGGTGTAGGTGACTATAAAATTAAGATTTTTTATAATCCAATTTTTGGCAGTCTCGAGACGAGTTTGGCGGTAGTGATTACGGGGATAAAGGCTAAGCTAAAAATTTTGCAATATAACTAAGTCATGCAGATTTCTATTCTATTCTATTATACCCACGGGATGAAATATGGTGATGGATTCTAGGTTCAATTAAACATATTATATGCGTATCTACGTTACCATTACCGTTACAGCCTATTAAATTCAACTGATGAACATAGGTCTCCTCCATAGATTGCCTTATAGGGGGATATTTGCCATAGTTACCCATCTCCTGATTTTTTTCCATCTGTCGCCTCTTACGACACCCACGGGATGATATGGGATAGTGGATATTCTTTTTATAATACCAATATCTCGCAGTTGCTAATACAAATAATATGTATTGATGAATCTTGCATTTGACAATATCATACCATATACAAAAAGTCAACAATGCCACGGCCGACTAACATCCAACGCAAATATTCATCCATGACAGATGACTTGTTTGTTCCGCGTGCCGGATAAGCGGGTGCCACTTAACAGTGACATTTAAAGCGCTGCTTTTGTGTCGTAATTAATCAATATCAGAACAACATAGTTCTATGTGTACGAATCAGCCATTGACACTGACGCAGCATTAACCCGCACAATACGTGGTATAGCACAATAGAATTGATAGAACGATTAATATTGTGTCAGCTTTATTAAGTGATTTCGATGAAACGTGTTTGTGAACGCTACTGAAAGTAATAACCGATGTATTTATATTAAAAGTAACCTGCATAAGAGATTTAATGTATATAGTACTCGGTTCATGATGTCTCTTTCAATTTTATTAGTATAACTTAAATTAAAATGTTATCAGTCTCGAGCATAGTTACAAAGTAAGCAGTCTTTTCGTATTCTCCAGGATACATTTCTGAGGGTGTGCGCAGGTATTGGCATGACATAATTTCTCCTTCATCCACCAACATACATTTTTATCAACGTAATGTCCTCCTCCAGACCAACTTCGGTTACAGCGGCTAGTTTCAACGGAGACTAGCCATCTGCGCAGGATAGGATTATAGTACTCAGTGTATGCACAAGCACATGTGCACTCTCCATTCATTCACTCTCATAGTCCTATGGGACGACAATCCGACACGACTGGAGAAAGACCAGGCTTTAAGTGCTTTCAGAGGCACGCGAAAAACTCAATAACTGATTTTTTGTGGCACCACCCGAATTGAACGGAAGTCGACATTCGGACCAATTAATTTGCTTCTTTGTTCGTAATGCACATCTTTTATGCACACATCGTTCGTAATAGACATCGCATCTGCATTTAGATTTTTAATCAAGGATATATGTAGATGTCCATGGGCCAGAGTATTCACTTACGGTCAGGTAGAGTGTGTGCTCGTTTGTCACTCTTATTCTTTAAAAAATGCGTACAGCAAAGGAGTGAAATAAGTCTCCGGTATGTCTTTTCATTCAATTAAAATGTGGGCGTCCTCAAGGTAATGGCAATAAGGCATTTGTTAATCTAAGTCAGCGCGGTTTACCATTTTCGGTTACATCACCACTTACAAGTAGCTGCGATAGTAGTCAAACACTGGCTTTTAAAAGTTAAAGAGAGACAGAGGGAGAGAAAGAGAGAGAGACCTAAAAACCACTTACAGTCTATCTAATGAGTAATAAGTAAGAGTAGGAACTAATAAAACACAGAAACACTTTCATCCAAATTTAAATAAAAGTTATTGCTAGCTCAAACTTAATCCCAGGCAGAAGAGGAGCTTTGCTATACATCACAGCCTTTCTACTATAGAAGAAGATCAACCGTCGTAAGCAAACTGCTACTGGCTGGTTATAAAAAAAGTTAAAAAGTTAAAGTTACAGCATATATACGTCCCACTGCTGGACACAGGCATCATCTCATTTCTGAGAGGGTTATAAAAGGCGAAGAAGAAATGAGCCAGTAGCCTTATGGCACTATGAGGATAATAGAGATTGTGAAACTGGTCGTGGATTAAATCCGCCGTTAGACTACTGTTGTCAACAGCATTTTTAGCTTAGTTGGAATAGTTAACGAGAATAATAATAAGAAAAAAGAAATATGAGAAGAGGAAAACAATTTATGTCATTTTAGAAATAAAGAATGATAACACTTTTATACTTCTTACACTTTAGGGACCCTAACTAAGTGACAACAAAACGTCAAACAATCCCAACGCTCGACAGAAAACGACAGCACAATAGCTGCATCTCGACAGTGATTCTCAATTCCCTAGGTGTTGCATCGACATTCTAGTAATAAAGTTTGAACTTTAAATCGATTCCTCCTTAACTTAGACTTTGTAATAAAATTTAAGTATCATAAAATACTACCAAGTAACATAAAGTTTTATTTTGATTTTAAAACAAAATAAATTTTGTTTAATTATACATTTGCATAGGCGAGTACATCACGTTATTTGTATAAATATAAGGGTGATTAACAAGCACAATATCAAACCGAAGGTAGGTGGATACTTTGACCCATAGAACCTTATACTCCCTACCTAACTCTGAGCAATATAAAATAGATTGACAACAACATATTGATTCATAAATTACTATTCTTTCTACTATACATAAAATAAAACTCAGTTTTTCCATTTGTCGTTTTGAATATCACTTCAAGTGCAGGAGTGTATAATAATTTAAATGTGAATGTGATTTCTCTTTGGTAGAGCAAATAGGAATTATAGCTAAAGAACTAGCAGTAAATATGTTACGTACGTATGTACGTATCGCCCACATAGCATCAGATTTGACCAAAAATCCTCGCAAAAGAAGACCGATTCCTACAAATGCAGATTCGTAAGGCTACTGATATTTAAAAAAAAACATCTTTTTTTATATAAAATATAGGCTTTGGACATTTAATCAGCATCATCATCATCATCATATCATATTTTATTTATTTATTTAAAAACTTAAATGTAATACCTTAAGGTAAAGGGTACATAGGGCGGACTTAATACCATGTGGCATTCTCTACCAGTCAATCCTGGGTGACAAAGACAATTGTTGGCAGGTGCGAAACATAAAGTGTACATATATTAAAATATAATATATAAATATTACATACATACACAACATATATTTAAATATACATACATATTGTTGGCGTCATCTAGTTTACTTTATATAATGCATTTTCTAAATTTACCATCCGTTAAATTCCTATATTTCGGGCGTTCATATCCCCTCACCCGCACACCTAGTATGTATGATATATCGCTGAGAACGCCACGCAAATCAGTCAACTGAAGGAGAAATAACCGCGCCGCGTATTAATACTTTATAAGACATATATAATCAAATTAGTGATTAGTCAAGTTTTGTGTCCGCAAAAGAGAGGAAGAAGCGTTAGGTCGTCTACCTTGGTGAAACCTGCCTCCAGAGCGTGGAAGATCTACGAGGGCGGCGGTGACAAGGTAGGCATGCAATTTATTTAACGAACGCCCTTTCTCTCAACCAGCATCCTTTTACAGTCCAGGATCGAATACCACAAGCTTCGCTATTTAAATTCTCTCTCCACCACATATAACATATATTTACATACAATAATACATACATACATATATGTAATGTGTATACATGCTTATAAACTTTATAAATAAATATCCGTATAAATATATAAATAAATAAATATTTGAAGAAAAAAAAGGAAAAATAATGTCAGTTAGTAATTGCCCTCAGGTAATGTTGTCGTAGAAGTAATTTAAAGGAGTTTTTATTTTAAATTAAATTTAAAGGACCTGAAAAAATTAGACCTATGCTGTGATAACCTTATCCTCAGATGGTTTGATTGTCGTGATGTTCGACCGTCGATCGAATAAAGAAAATTAAAGTTATTTTAAAATTGAATAAAGTACAACACAAAACTCATTATAATGCAAGATTCATTATCTAATAACCTTAACGAGGTACACTAAATAACACTAAGAAAGAAAATGGACCTAAGTCTAGACATAATAAAATATCAATACTTAGTGAAGCACACGTAAGAGCTGAGCCTGTCTTTGTTCATTCTACGCATGAAGAAACTCAATCTACCATAATAAATACGTATTTTATTGTCGTTATTGCCACTCCGGTTTTATTGTTGAGAATCATTTTCATTTAAATATATGAGTATTGGCGTTTGTATCGAATACTGAAGATCGCGTTACCTAGAATACCTGACTTATATAAAATATTGCGGGTCTTGGTTTACATTCCAGTCGGGATAACATATATATGTCTGGATTACAAGTCTGATTACTTTTAATGATCCTAACCAATAACAATAAGCATTTTATCCGACACAGGTAACTTAGGAAAAACGATTGCCTATATGTCTTGCGAAATTAATTACATTTATTATATTCCACCTCCTCATCGACCGACAGTATGGGTTCCACCATAATCGGTAGACTAGTACCTTCTAGCGTATGCCACACATATATGGGGCGAGGCTCTAGAGAAGAATAGGGAAGCAATTGCTGTTTCCCTTCGTGTCTCGAATGCTATTAACACGGTCTGGCATGCTAGCCTTTTAGGCAAGCTTTTAGCGTACGGCTTATCCCCTAGTCTGATCAGCTGGGTGAAAGACTTTTTGATCTAGTCCGAAAGAGAATCTATAGTACATCAAGTGAATCTCTCACCGCAGGCAGTCTCCGAATGGGGCGATTGAAATTCACCGACCACCTTCAGTTGCTGGGGGTTGAGATTTCTTCAAACCTGAACTTTGGGCAGTTCATTGAGTCCAGTGCCATGACGGATCCGTGGCGCAGTGGCTTAGCAATGATTAGCAGCGTTAAGGGCCGCGGGCTCAAATTCCGCACGGAACCTGAACTTTGGGCGGTTCATTGAGTTCAGTCATTCGGATTAAACCGTTTGCTTCGTCATTCATAATGCGTATAGCAAAAGAGGAAATAATTTACTACCATCTGTCTTTCCATCCGATAGTAAAATGGGTGTCTTCTAAGCAATAGTGAATAGCGCGCTTTACCATCTTCGGCTGCATCACCATATACCATCAGGTGGGGTAGTAGTCAAGCACTGGCTCACAGTAAAAAAAAGTCGGAGAGGTACACCGTGGCTGATATTAGTCCACAGTTCGTTATTAGGGGCTACATCCACGCTGCAGCAGAATTATGACTGCAGCACAAATGGGTCAGTTTGACGGAGGAAGTGTTGTGTTATCACAGAATACCAACGTAAAATAGCATGCAGTAATAGTAGGTATTACATTTTAGTACTCCCGGGGTAAAAACGCATCTGTAGGTATTTTGATTCTTGATTAAGCCTCAGGAATCCCTTACCATCAGATGTGCTTTGTCCTCATTTTTATATCACTACTTTTATAAAAAACGAGTCGACTAAAGATGTTTTCGATGAACTTATATTACCTCGGTCGATTTATATCGGACGGATGTCGTGATTAGTTTATTTTATAATTTATATTTTAAAACTCTGGAACTCCTTGCCTGCAGATGTCAGAAAAGCACCTAGTACGGTTCCTTCAAGGGTGTACGTGAATATTTTTAGAACAACATATTGTTAATCTATAGTGTTGTGTAAAAGTAAAAAAGTAAAGTTACGGCCTATATAAGTCCCACAGCTGGGCACAGGCCTCCTCTCATTTCTGAGAGGGTTATTAGGGCAAGGAAATGTCCGCCGCGCTGCTCCAATGCGTGTTGGCGAACTTGGCATGTCTTCGAAATATTTTTTTTTGATTTCTCAGACATGCAGGTTTCCTCACGATGTTTTCCTTCACCGCCGAGCACGTGGTAAATCAGCACTTAAAATTGCAATTAACAATTTCATTGGTGCCGGCGGGGATCGAACCCGGTTCGTAGTTCGTAGTGTCGTGTAGTTGGCTGCTTTTATTAATATCAATGTAGATAGTTACTTATATAGTATTTGTATGAAGTTCATATATTTTTTATGAAAGAGGAGGCAAACAAGCATACGACTCATGATGGTAAGTGATCACATTAACATCCGGAATCGCGGGTGCATTGCCGGCCTTTTAGATAGGAATAGGCTCTTTTTTATAGAATAAGTGTGACAAACGAACACACATTAAGTGGATATTGTGGCCTATAGACATTAATTTACATGTTAATTAAGTTAGGAATCAAAATGCAGATGTGTTGTCACCCCTGAGGACTAAGATGGATTACCTAATTTTCACTAAAAAGGGTCTCCGGTTTACTCTCACTATACGAAACACATAATTTGTATAACAATATTATTATTCCTCAGTTACTATATTGTTTTATTATTATTTCTTCATTTTTTTGCTCTACTCAAAATGGAGAATTAGTATATCATACAGGCACACAAAATAGTCAATATTGTAAAATTTCCGGTATTATCAGGGACGCGAACCTACAAGCAAAGTCCAATGATTTATAAGAGTCATCAATACATTTCACAGCCTGTAATAATACTCTTTACTCTTCAGACGGGACACAGCAGTACGAGCACTGCTGTTTAGCGCCAGATACAGATAAGAGGGTAGTACCTATCCATACAAACTTCTAGGCGGAAAAATCCTTTCCTACCACCTAATAATGTATTTCTATAGTACAGTATTCGTATAGTATACCACGTAATTTATACATACATACATATACATAAACACTCACGCCTGTCACCTAGAGGGGTAGGCAGAGACTATGGACTTCCCACGATCCTGACACACCTCTCTCGTCTCCTCCACATCCATATACCTACGCATACACGCTCGTCGGTTAAGGGTACTCTTAATTTGGCCCATTTTCAGTATATCGCCAATTTGGTCGATAAACCTTCGTCTAGGGCGTCCCTTCCCGACTCTGCCGTTCACCTCTGCCACATAAATTTGCTTTGTCACTCTTTCCTCATTTCTTCTTTTTATATGACCAAACCACCGAAGCATTCCTTTCTTAATCCTGGTCAAAACATCATCTTGCAAACCACAGTCTTCTTTTATCACACAATTTCTCACTCTGTCATTCAGATTCAGCCCTAACATAGTCCTTAATGACCGCATTTCTACAGCATTTATTCTACTCTCATGCTTCTTCTGCTACACCCAACTTTCACTACCATACATTAAAGTAGGGACTAACACAGCATTGTGAATTGCCACACGTGCCCTTTTGGACACATTCTGACTTTCCACAACAGAGTGTAGAGCCCCATTTCCTTTATTTCCTGCGTTCACTCGTCGTTCTATATCCTTATCATATCTACCATACCTGCTAAATACATATCTCAAATACACAAACTCATCTCTACTTGCTCGACCAATTCCCCTTCTATTCTTATTTCACATATCGTTTTACTTTCTTCTCTTTCAAAAACCATAATTTTCGTCTTACTTGCGTTCACTTTCATTCCCCTTTCTTTAATCAACTGTTCATTAATGTAACCATCATTTGCAACTCGGCCGCCGACGACGCGAGTATGACTTGATCATCGACATGCAAAAGGCATTTGACGGTTAACTCACCCATTCTTAACCCGCATTCTTCAACTTTCAAATTTTCAACAACTGTCCATAAATAGGTTGAACAGCCACGGGGAAGCCACACAGCCCTGTCTGACCCCTTTATGGATGCGAAACCAGTCCAAGTAGGCCCCGTTGATCCTACACAAGCACTGGAGTCCCTATACAGAGACTTCAATGCCTGTATCAAACCAGCCCTCAACCCAAATGAGTTCAGTGTTTGCCATAATACATCCCTATCCACTCTGTCATAAGCCTTTTCCAAGTCCACGAACGCACAAAAAACCTTTTGGTTTTTGGCCAAAAACTTCTTCGCGATCATGCGCATGGAAAAGACCTGATCCGTACATCCCATTCTCTTTCTAAATCCCGCTTGCACATCCTAAATTTTTCCATCAGTATCTTTCATAACTCTTTCAATTAGTACCTTAGCATACAGTTTTCCCACAATGCTAAGAAGACTGATACCACGGTAGTTTTACAGTCCTGCTGCGATCTTTTCCTTTATATAGTGGGACTATCACGGCTTTGCACCAGTCTCCAGTACCCTTAAGTTCCCAACATAAATTAAACAAGGCGTACAGCAGGTCTGCCACCACTTCTCTCCAGCCCTTAGCATTTCAGGTGATACTCTATCATATCCGGCTGCCTTACCTGCTTTCATACTTTTCATTGCTTTCATTATTTCATCTATACTTATCTCTCTATCTCTTTCCTCTTCTTTCGGAATTTCTATTTCATTTAATTAAAAACGTCTCATCACTCATAAACACGCTTTCAAAGTATTCCTTCCATCTCCTTAAACTTGTCACTTCGTCATTCAGAATACAGCCATTCTGGTCTCATATACCATCCATTCTAGGCTGTTTTGAATGTCCCCTGGCAGTTCTTACGAGTTTCCAGAACATTTTAATATTTGCCTGGAAGTTATCCGATATTCTTGTATCATTCTTATCCGTTCTTTCTTGCTTTTTCCTTTCAACTACTTCTTTTACTCTCTTATTTAGATGTCTAAAGACTGCCTTTTTTCTTTCAATATCATCATTCACACCGCTAGAATAACAAGCCTTGGTTGCCAGTAAAAGTAGCCATGCTCTCTTCTTTGCTTCAATTTCCATCCGAATCTCATCATCCCACCACAACGTATTGTTTTTCCTTTCATTCGTTCTCTTACTTACACCACATACTTCGGTGGCTGCATCCACCAAAACTTTCTTAACATTATTCCATACAGTCTTCAGGTCTAAATCATTCATACATATTTCATTCAAACCATTTATATTCTCCCTCAGTCTACATTTATACTTCTCTTTCACACCTTCATCTTGTAACCTCTCTGTTCTTATACGCTGTAACGCAGTGGTAGACACAGATGTCCGATGCCGCCAATGCTTGAATAGACCATTAATTCGGCATAAGACCAAGTAATGATCCGTCCCTACGTTGGACCCCCGGTAAACCCTTGTATCTACCACTGCGTTCCTCATTCTTTCATCCACAATTATGAAATCTATCATGCTTCTATCATCACCTCTTTCCCATGTATACATGTGAATCTTCTTATGATGAAAGAAAGTGTTCGTCACAAAAATATTCTTTTCCTCACATACGGTAAGGAGGCTTTCACCATTCTCATTTATACTTTCATCACCAAACGTTCCCAATATCCTTTTATAACCAAGCCTCTTCACGCCAACCCTTCCATTAAAATCTCCTAATATAACAATATTTTTATTACCCTTGCATTTCATTTGCACCATCCTTACCATCTCCCAAAACTGCTCTCGGATATAAGTGGGCTTAGACATGTCTGGGGCGTAGACCTATTAAAACAAACAACTTCTTTAAGCCCACTTTCATTCGTATCCATAGCAGTCTCGGGCTTACACTTTCATACTCTTTCACACAATGACCCATTCTTTCTGAAAGGATGATACCGACTCCCTGGCATGCCCGCTCGGTCTCGTCTACACCAGACCAGTACGCGGTATACATGCCATGTGTAGTGGCATCCTTTCCCTTCCGTTTCGTCTCATTTACACATAACACATCTATTCCTCTATCATACATCTTATCGCATACTTCATCCATCTTATCATTCATTGCTCCACATACATTCAGCGTAGCCAGACGGGCTTCTGCAATCCACTTTTTGCCCCTCCGGGAGACAGAACGTGACGGGTGGCGAACCTCGTCGCCGGTTTTCCTCCCGGAGATTCTTCACACCCCTGTCCCATTAAAGGGGCGCCGGGAACTCGGGGCCACTTCTTTTAGTTTGTGCCTCATGGTGCGAAAGTAGGGGGTGGTATTTTTTTACGCCGTTACCACACTGCGAGGAGCCAAATCTGTATTTTCGGCTTTGTCGCTTGTTTAGCACCACCCGGGGGACACGTGTAGGGTGGGCCTAGGGTTAGGTGGTCGAAGCTTACGGACGCTAGCGACTCATCCGTCGTAAATTATATGAATTTATAACTGTAAACGTAATTTATATGAATTTATAACTGTATCTTTAAAATTATAATTTATAATATTTATTCTTTATACAAAAAAAAAAAAAACATGCGTGAGTGTCGTGGAACACTCGGTTGGAACAAAGTTCCTTTCCTGGTATATTATTATTGATAAACGTATTATATTATTGATTAACAAATACAAATAAATGAATTACTAGCGTCTATTAAAATGAAGCGTCATTTAAAACAAAACACTATAGAGAGGGTCGTGACGGAAAAATCTTACACTTTTTGTCGCCTAGCCTCCATCCGCCAAATCCGTACCGTCCGATAAGGAACTTCGTTCCAAAACCAGTTTGAAATGAAAGCTATCTTTCGTCATGATAATTATTGTAGCTGTAAAAATGGTATCCATTCTAAAAATAGTAACAAAATCTTTACAGATGTAGTAGCTATCACAGTAAAACCTGCAACGCCGACACCTGCTTAATTGACGTTTATCCAACCCATCGTATAAAGCGATTCGAGCAATAATTCATGTTAGATACGCTGTCAATGCAAAACCGAGCCACGTTTAGTTAGAAACAAATATTGCATGGGATTCAACAATTTCACGTGTGTATTTTCCCACTCGGATTAATGTACATTAATTAACGTTATGTTTTGTGTTTTTACTCTTTATTAATATTATTATTTAATTTTCTTATATTAACGCGAACACTAAACATGGAATAAAACTAATTTTACTGATTTTATCGCGTTTAATTTTAACCTTTTTAATGCCCGACGTTTACAGACAATTTACAAACAATTTTACTAACAATTTTTTCTTGTGTCAAAGAAATAAAGTTATTTCATTTCATTTCAATGAGGGCATCCACGACTTTTTCTGCCACCAGGGCGGCGCCACTAGAAAGTGAGGTATAATATTTGACAGATTTCATAGCGGGGAAGTTAATTTGTTCGGAAAATGTAAAGTTTATTGTTTCTTTCTGTACTATTAGCTATATTTTATATTAATAAGATTAAAAATAAATAAACCAAACCACAGATATTAATAAAAGTAGAAAAATTAAAAAAAATGTGCAAAAATTAAAGAGCAAACCACTGACGCATTGTTTTGTGTATTAATATAATACTCTAGAAACTAATAAACTTTTAATAAAAGCTAACTTCTCATTTAAATTACATTGTGTAACAAAAAACTTTACCTCACTGTCAACTAGCGACATCTGGGGAGCAGAAAATTATTAGCCCTCATTCATATAACTTCTTTTCATATCCGTTACCGTTAACGCCTATCAAAGTTCACTTCAGGACATAGGCTTCCCCCACTAATTGCCTCATAGGATAGATAGATTTGGATATCGGCCATAGTTTCTACGCTTGACAAGCGGGTTGGCAACTGCAGTTTTTATTTTTAGTCGTTATTAGAAAGATGCTGCTGCCCATCTCCTGATTTGTTTCCCTCTGTCGCCTCTTACGACACCCATGGAATGACATGGGGTAGTGGATATTCTTACACCGCCACTACACGGTAAGTTTTATTCCATTATTATTTAATTTACAATTCTACAATTTTAAGTGCCATTTTACCTTATTTAAAATTTTCTAAGTATAGAGTGCTTCGTAGCACCAATGGTCACAGTGTGTTTGATGCTCTGATATCACAATTAATTAACTTAGAACCCAGACTATGCGGACAAATGCGGTATCTTTAAAACCTTGCTAGTTAACGGCTCCGAGGCGCATTGAAGGCTTCGAATCCCGCACTGAACAAGTATTTGCATGGCCTACAAATATTTTTTCCTGGTCTGGCTGTTTGTCCTTGTGAAATGTATGTATGTATCTGCCTCCGCGATACAGTGAAGATGCTAATGTGGAGGTAACTTTTTTAAATGTATTCTCAGGCTTGGATTTCTTCTTCTTCTTTTCCTTCTCTTTTGTGAGTCCGTAGCAGTCTACTGCTGGACATTGGCTTCTTTTTTCATGCCGTGTGATGAGGTCTTAAGTATATGATGATACTTAGCTTAATAAGTCTTCTAACAAATCTGATGTAACGACTAGGTTCCATTATATTCTGAACATGTATATATATATATATATATATATATATATATATATATATATATATATATATATATCTTTTACATGGTTTCCTATCGTTGGTTTTGTAAGAGTACATTCAATATAAACGTCGTAGAGCCACGCTGTAGCTATATTATAGTTGTAGCACGAATGGGTCGGCTCGACCATGGTAGGACCTGAGACCCTTTTCACTGGAAACGAGGCATGTCATCTTAGTCCTCACGGGTGACAACGCATCTGCATTTTCATTATTGATCGAGCATAAATGTTGATATCTATAGGCCACAACATCCACTTACTATCAGGTGGACTGTGTGCTCGTTTGTCATTCTTATTCTATAAAAAAATCATTACTGCATCTTGTAGAAGGCTTTTATACTTAATGATTCCTGCGGCGATTTTCAGAATTTTAAGCTCAATTCAAGGCAATTAGGAAGCTCGATTCAAGATGTAGGCAATTCTTTCATGCAACATTAATTTCGTAGGAGATCCTACAGAGGCTGTTGATGTGTTATGTTTGTGCCTGTTACAAGATTGAATCAGTTGATTACAGTTAAATTCCTTTTAAGGGATAAATAATTGATAGCACTCGTTTACAACATGGATTTGGACTGATTACACAATCTCGTAAAGTAATTCAAAGCAGCCTCCATCGTTTATTTCACTTAAAACAATAGCCTTAGTTGAGTTGAAACTTTAATGCGGGGTTTCTATATTTCAAAACGCTTCGTTTTCTTTTACGAACAGTTTTGCAGTAAATGGAGTGCATGACATCTCCTTTGTTTTAAAGAAAATACCAGTTCAATTATGTATGAACCATTCAAAGTTTTTTTCATTTTCAGTTATCCTAAGTTGCTGAATGTATATAGTTTGTATTATAAGCTGTATTTACATGCAACTCTTAAGTAATAAAACGAATCGTTACGGAGAACGAAACGTTTCTTGAAAATAAGAATTAGGCAAAAGTGAAACCACTTTTAAGTATCCTCGATTTAACAAATTAAAATCAATGACGCGATTTTGAGCTTGTTAATAACAAGTATAATAATATGCTGCTGATTTAGACTTTAAAATCAGTAATTTATTTATTATTTCGTTATTATTATAGAGTATATTATCATATTTATTTATTTTTTCATTCAATTCAGTAATACGATTTTTAGAATAACGGTAACAAACGAGCACATAGTCCACCTGATGGTAAATGGATACTGTGGCCCATAGTCATCTTCATTTATCTTCAATTAAGGATCAAAAAGCCGATGCGTTGTTACCCGTGAGGACTAAGATAGAAAGTCTCTTTCCAGTAAAACACGAAACACAGCAGCATTAGGCTGCTATTTTACGCTGGTATTCTGTGAGAGCGTGGTCCTCCCGGTCGAGCCGACCCATTCGTAGCTACAACCATAATATGAATTTAAAATCAGTTATTTATTCATTATTGCTGTATTATATGCAGTACACACTTCTGCCACAAACTTTCCGGTTGGCTGGTAGAAAATGCCATATAGCATTAAGTCCGCCGTTTGTAACTTTAGTACAATAAAGTGTATAAATAAATTAAAAAATTTATATAGTTTTTTATTATTATAAAGTATATTACTCCATTAATTCATTTTTTCATTCAATTTAGTTATAAGAATAATGAATATTTCACCTATAAACGACAGAAGCATCTAAACCTCACGCCTTAAAAGGTTAAAAATCGCATATTTCCTCTGTCCCTAAAATCTTGGCGGCCTCTGAGGTATTTAATTAAAATTAAGAGGTGTCATGGTTACAGTTGAAAATATAATCCATAGCGTAATGTCCCCATTAACTTTCTGATGTGAAACATCTATTGGCGCACCTTGGCAGTAAATCCTACTTGTAAGCCGTGACGGCAAACGGCATGACGTTGTCTTATGCCGTCATGCTCTCTCTACGCCACCGCTCTTGACTCCCTCGTGTTTGCGTGCGCGTATACTATACACTTTGTTGCTTCTCTGTGTGAGTTGTGTACTGCGAGCGCCTTTCTATTCGGCTATAGTATACTTGACGCATTCATCAATTCATTATTTCTCGTATACATTATGTATTTCTTTATTATTTCTCGTATACATTATGTATTTCTTTTTAGTACTATTTTATTTATTGTACTCCATATTTCTTTATTACTTTTCATTAATTATAAATATATTCCGGTCGTCTCGGACGGCCAACTTTTTTTATGAATATTTAAGAGAAGACAATAATTATTTTTTTAAAGTTAGTAAAAGTAAGTTGAATGTTAGTAAGCCATATGAATAACATAAAATAAATAAAATAAAAATTACTTTTAATATAATGGATTTCCGCAAAGTAACACCTGATTCTATTAACATTTTTTAAACAACTAAAAAGACTAAGTAATCAGAATTACATTGATTGTTATAAAGACAATAGAATTCTCGTTAAGTGAGACTAAAACTGACTGAAAAAAGAGAGACTGAAAATTACATCGTATTACCTATTAAATAAACAAAGAAATATTTGTACATTGACGTTACATAAAAGATCTACCTACTCTAATTAGAAAGCACCGCATAAAGGGAAAAACTGGTGAATAAAATAAAGGTGCGTAATGAGGAACAAGGGCCCATGTAACTAGAAACGTGACTGACAACTAATTTACTTTGAAATAAAAGGTAAGGTAATTAATTGATATATTTTTGTGTGATGCGGAAAAAGACGAAGTGACGAGTACTGTAGTAAATTATCAATTATTGATTATTTTCAATTAAACTAAATTAAAGAATTTTATCGCGTGAAATTTAACGAAATAAAATCCCTAAAATTAGTATTAATCAATATCTTATAATCAAATAAAATTTAATTTTTAATCATTCTTCTTTAAAAAATACATTTCCCCACACTAGTATTTTCTCCTGTATCGTGGAGGCAGTTAACAAACGTAAATTGCACAGGGACAAACATCCAGACCCGGTACAATTATTTGTAGACCATACAAATACTTGTTCCGTGCGAGATTCGACCCGCGGCACCCAGCGCTCGCCGCATGCCGCTTAGAAATAGCTAAGTCACTGCGACACGGGGCCCTCAAACGATCGTCAAAATATAAGAAACCTATTTATAGTACAGTATAGTATATTATAATATAGTATGATATAGTAGATTATGAAACATAGACGCTTGACAAACAAAATTTTAATTTATTACTGTTTGGAAGCGGGGTGATGGTTACCGTTACCGTCACAGCCTATTAAAGTCCACTGCTGAACACAGGCTTACCCCATAGATTGCCTCATATGGGACATTTGTCATAGTTGCCACACTTGGCAAGCGGGTTAGCAACCGCAGTTTTTGAAATGAAACTTCTTTATCGAGGTAGTGGAGAAATTTAGTACGGTATTAAAAAAAAATCACGTACTTTTGTAACGTTTCACCGCCGGGGCTGCATAAGCAATAAAATAAAAGTAGAAGAATATGTCGAAAAAGAAGTTTCACTAAGTACGTGTGTACACAATTACATGCAGCACAATTGTTTTACTTTTAGTCGTTATTAGGAAGACGCTGCTGCCCATCTCCTATTTGTTTCTCTCTGTCGCCTCTTACGACACCCATGGGATGATATGAGGTAGTGGATATTCTTACACCGCACCGCCACTACACGGTGATTACTTAAAAAAAATATTTTCGACACCTAAAAAACTCAAAACAGTTGATTGACTCTTATCTATGACTAATTGCAGAAAACCTTTAAAATTGGGATCATAGATTTGATTAATAGATTGGGTTAATAGATTTTATTTGAGCTCTGGTCGCGTAATAACTTGAATCGATTAAAACTTTATCACTATGAAACCACTTAAGTAAGCAAAAAGATGCGCGGTGCCATTACATCATACAAAATGGAAAAATACTTTAGAAGGTTAATATGCTTAATAATTAGTACCCTCATGTTAGGGTTGGATGAAACATTATGTCTGAAAACAAAGTTTTCATTTCATTTCGTATCGGGAAAAAAAATTACTCTCAGATATTTATTAGAATCAGGCGTTACTTTGCGGTCAGCCACCGCAGAATCTACTTCACGTGAGAATGCCTCGTGTAGTGACGAAAGACGTGTCGTATTATGGACGATGGTGTGTCTTTCCTATTATAGTGGTGCTGGGATTAGTAGTGACGTGGATAATGTACGCAGGTAACCACCGGCTTACCACCGGCGATTTTGCCGGACCGATACGACTTAGAGACATTCAAGTAACGAGCTTACTTCTTTTTAAAAGGCCGGCAATGCACCTGCAATTCTCTTGGTGGTTAGATTTTCATGAACGGCACTCGATTTTTACCATCAAGTGAGCCGCATGCTCTTTTGTCCCCTCTTATAAAAAAAATACAAATGAAGTCACATTTTTGGGTTGGCAACGAATGCGTTAATATATTATTACACTCATATCATCATAAATCACGGAATTAAAATAGACAAGAGATTTGAAAGGTCAGGTTTTGTCAGTAGATGTAGCAGTAGTTAGTATATTATGCGCTAATAATAACGATTTATTAAATGGCAAATAGCATATTCCTGTTACAGTGTAGTGAGTACTGTTTTCGCAAATTAAAATATGTATACTCTTATTCCATAAATAACTTTAAGCTAGGGTCATAAAACTACAATTACAATGAACTTTCAGGATATTGCATTGCAGTAGCTTCGTTTTTATGCACAACGAACGTAGCTTGCTGTTTTGAGAATTATTAATTGAAAATTAATAGCACCTGTAATTAAACTATATGACGAACAAATATAATTAAATTATTCGACAAAAACCGACATTTTAATCGAAAAAAAAGGTATTTATACTGAGAACTCGCATAAATATTGTAATTTATAAACATTTTATAAAGAAAAAATTTTTTAATTATATATCTATATTATAATAAAACTAACACGACGATTTCTGTACATTGAACATTTTTTGATATTTGAATTGCGGTATACTATATGATCGTTACAGATGCTAAAACATTTTATTTTTGGAAACGTTGTCTGTCTATCTGTTTGAACACGCATCACGCAAAAACCTGGGAACCGATTTGGTAACTAGAGATTTGGTAGGTAGATTTGGTCTAATATTGTTCTATAATAGGTACGTAAGTAACATTTTACTTAAATGACGCAGAACAGGATAATGATTCACGAGTGTTTGCGCAAGCATAGGTGCACTTCTCTCATAGTCCGATGGGACGGTAATCCGACACAAATATAAAGGGATCAGACGCAGAATCAACGGTTTTGTGTTTTCTGAGGCCCATGGATAAAATACCGCTAAAATCACCGCTCAGGGCTGCTACTGAAAATTTCTCGATAGAAAACCCAACTGATTTTGGGCCTAATCACACTTATTATATATTTAAAGGTCAAAAAACTTTCCTCGATTGTATTTAGTTTTATTTTTAATTTTTTGCAGGATGAGACATATTATAGATTCGTAATTTCATTTGAATTTTGTTAATGTAATTAGGTCCTCAACTTTAGATGGGCATACCATTGTAGTTTTCATTTCAAATATTTTAAATATTAATAGCAATATGGTGCCTCATAACATAGTACAGATAATTGGTGATAAAGCTTGACATAAACAAATAAGAAGTTGGAGCTTGCTTATTTCGGGCAATCTCTTATTTGTTATATAGAAACCAAGTGTTGGCTAGAGAAATTCGGTAGAAAATGATGTATTACATTATTGCGGTCATTTTGTTGTTTATTTACAATAATAAAAATAAAAGCGTATAGTTTGCCAAATTAGTTTCTTGGTTCAATAGTGGGTCCTTCTATTATTTCGTGTGTGGGCCCGTCTATTTGTTCGTTCGTTCGATTAGTAATTTGTTTTTTCGTTAGTTTGTCTGATTGACTGACGAACTGAATGTTTCTATCCAGATTAGTGTCTTTCTAGATTTTCACGACACTTAAAAGTACAAATAAATCATCATCAATCATCATATGAAAAGTACTAACTCCACTCGAACGACGTCGCGGTCACTGCTAGTAAAAATATAAAGAATCAAGGGCATTTACTTACATAAGATTAAAATATACTACATTTATTACCATGATAAAGAGAAACTAAAATTAAAACCTTAAATTATATACAGTCCTACTAAGAATGCTTTTCCCCGCTGAATGGCTATACTTAGCCTTTGAGCAAGAACGATCCAGCCCTCTTATCGCTGATACAGTTCCTTTAGGAACTTCACCGCTCGTGGTCCCCACGGACAGATAGTCTTTAAAATAAAAGGCACAAATATGTAGTCATCTCTCAGAGTCATACTTGCACCACTTAATCAGTTCAGCCGCCTCTGATGATAGGTTAAAGAAAATAACCTTAAACGTTCTGTTAAAATCATTATCGTTTATTATACGACATTGAATAAAAATAACAAGGTTTCTACCTGTAAACGCTATCTAACTTTCAAAACATGTAACTTTTTTTTATACAATCAAAGACATTTTGGCATCGTGCCACATGAGCAATAAAAACAAATTGCTTTCCATGAGTTGAATACTCGTTAAGATAAAAATGATAACAATGATATTATTTCACATTTACATAATATACATATTATGAACTTTAATAAAAAATTAGGTTAATTATTATTTTGAATTTATTTTGAAATGAGGATATCCGCAGTAGGACCACAGTAACCGACATAGTACAACAGATTAGTAAGCTGAAGTGGCAATGGGCCAGTCATATAGCTCGAAGAACCGACGACCGATGGGGAAGAAAGGTTCCCGAGTGGCAGCCTCGTACCGGTAGACGAAGTATAGGACGGTCACCCACTAGATGTAGTAACGACCTGGTAAGATATGCAGGAAGTTGATGGATGCAGGTGGCTCTGGCGTTATTTTGAAATTATATATTATATATAATGATGATGATTATTTTGAAATTATATTTTGTGATCAACCATAAAATTATTCCAACGCAACACATAACCACATGAGTAAGGAAACTGTACCGTATTCTTTACTCATGTGACATAACTACCTACTTTCTGGAATCTACCAACGTCTGGGAAAAAGGTAGACAACGTACTGGCAATTCTTGGAACGCCTTTGAAAGTCGCGGTGACGGTGATCACTTACCATAAAGTTGCATGTATATATTTACCTATGAGGTTCACTAAGATACAAACTCAACATCTGAAAACAGTAGAACCGGTCTCTATTATTGACTGGACCAACGACGATCAAGTTTGAGTCTAGGCTTAAATTTTAACATTGTGAAGTTTGAGCTTAGCACTGGAATTCATAGTCAAAGTGTGAACAATCCACTGAAATCCACTCAGAATTTACCTTGAGGTTGAATGTTGAATCGATCTTCTATGTCTTTATAATACAATTACTGAAGTACTTTTCACTTACTTGAAGAGTTTCATGCAATATTGTCTTTCTTTTAATAGAATCAGGCGTTACTTTGCGGAAATCCAAGTCACTTAGCGGTCAGCCACCGCAGAGTCTACTACACCTGAAGATGCCTCGTGTAGAGGCGAGACACGTGTCGTATTTTCGTTGGTGGTGTGGCTTTCCTAGTGTAGTGGTGGTGGGAGTAGTGGTGCTGGGATTAGTAGTGACTGGGAGAGTGCACGCAATTGAGGGAGGGCGGGAGGTGCTCTTCAAACTAGGTAAGAGACATAAAATGATGTGTCTTACCTAGTTTGAAGAGCACGTTAGTTAGTATTGTTGAGCGGATATTGGCAAAGTAAATTTTTCCAACCTTAATAGTCTTTCTTTTTATTTTTTATGATATTTCACTTTGACAGTTTATAAAAATTAACAACAAAGTAAGGTTAAATTTATACTCCTGATGATTTATCTGGTTATTTTCACAAATTACTTTTATATAAACTGAAAGTTATTTCACAAGGTACTTATGATAATGTGCAAATTTGTTGAAATTATAGATTCTATTTGTACAAATCATTTGACGGAAACAAAAATACCTAATATTTATTGCCGATAGAAAAGCAGATATTAGTCCCTGATTGATTCTCGGGTTGATTATACTTTTTGTAAATTTGCTACAATTCTGCCAATGCCTGTTTTACGATATACGTGGCTAGGGCCAAATTTACTAGATATACTTAATTGACAAAATTAGAAAAAAGGGGTTTCTTTTGTCTACGAAATGCATAAAGGTTGAATTTGCCACATAATGCCTGTATAATCCACTATTGGAGCCGCAATGTTGACTATATGTATAATGTAATTGTAATTCGTGTTTATTGTACTAACTCTAAAAGTTGCATGGAAACATGTTTTATCACAAATTACGTTACAGAATATTTAACAAATTTCCTTTTTGGTAACAATGTTCAGTGTTGTCACACATGTACATGATATATCTTTTCACAACTAAAATGGGATTTAAATAAGTGTAATAAAATTTTATTTATATTTACAAATAACAATTCTATAACTATAACTTATAACTATAAATTCCAGTGTAGGCCTCTGAATACCGGCCTAAATATATCAAAATAGAGAATGCTGACAGATATCAGAGTTCAAACTCCTGTGAGACAGATCGCAGTAAGCTCGAACCATCATCTCTGAATACTTGTATAAGGACCTAAAAATGTAAAGATTATAATATATAAATTGAAATTTCGACTTCCGAAAAACGGAAACATTATAACTACCTACTTCCTAAAAATAAATGTATTTGTCTTATGTTTTAATTTTGTAAACAAATTAAAATAAAATTGCAATATTATTATATACCTAATAGAAATAACTGTCTTTTATTGAGCAGAGAGGAGCTGAGAGGGTTATTGCATCAAGACGTGCATAACCATTTTTAGGGCTCTGTACCCGAAGGGTAACCAACGGGACCCTATTACTAAGACTCCGCTGTCCGTCCGTCCGTCTGTCCGTGAGTAAGTCTGTCAGCGGGCTGTATCTCTTGATCTGTAATACGTAGACAGTTGAAATTTTCACAGAATGAGTATTTCTGTTGCCGCTATAACAACAAATAATATACAAGAAACGTGTTTTACGATGGAACCCTTAATGCGCGAGTCCGACTCGCTCTTGGCCGGTTTTTAAAAGTTCTGTCCGTCTGTCTGCCTGACCGTTCGGGCTGTTCTTTTGAATGGTTCAACCGATTGTACTGAAACTTCATGAATAGTTAGAGAACAATATCAGGAGTAATCTAGACTAATATTATAATAAATACCTTTTTGTTTCAGGTAAAAGGAAACGAGTGCAAGTTTTAAAAACGGGAAAATACTTAAACAAGATATCACAGGTGAAAAGATAATTTAACGTAAAAATGTTTTTAAGTTGTACTATCTTCGTTTAGAAAAAATTAAATGCTTCAAATTATACAAGGCTATATACCTTTATTAAATGGACCGACGACTTCAGAAAAATTCGCATTAAAATATCTGATCTGACTTTGGCAAGAATTCCACTTGTAATTGAATTTTACGGCATTAAGCAGTAGCTATAAGCTTGGTAATGTTAACTTTTGTAAGAAATCGTCCATTCCAGGCACACTGCCGCTTTTTTATCATCGTTCACAAAACAGGAGTCGTTCCATCGCTGGCAGTAACAATAATCGTTACTGCTTTCAACTCTACCTTTACCGTGGCGTTAAAAAATAACTGGAAGAAGCACAATATTATTTTAAGATTTACCATCTTTTTTTATTAATGTATAACAAAATCCGATAATAAAGGGATATTATATTTTGTGCCTCTAAAATATTTTAAAAATCGAAATATTAAAAAAATGGGTTATTCAAACATCACATCTCAGATGTCTGGACTCCGCCCCTTTGCTACGCTTGATATTATGAAGCCTTCAATCAAATGGTCTTCGAGGCTTTTGGGGAAAGTTTTAGAGACAAGCAAGAAATAGGCTTCGTTAAGATAAATCAGTACACTTTTCCATCTTCAGCCGACTTCACTGCATACTATCAGGTAGAATAGTTGTCAAGCGCTGGATTATAATAGTTTAAAAACCCGAAGCTGTAGACGTGATTTTTTTTTAAATATAATAAATAACCTCACAACATTCAGTATGCCTGCCAATTTGGAAAAGAAAAGGATTACGCACTGGCAGTTTGTATATTTACATGAACCATTTCGAGTCATTTTGGAATCCACATTATTCAAAAGCTATTTATAGACCCCCTGTATACTTGGAATTCCAAAATTTATGATTAAATCTTAAACAGTTCTTAAGGTCTAAATAGAGCCATTTTTATTACTTACTAATTTACCGATTCACTGTCTAACTCATCAAAAATGTAGGCCACTTATAGGTTACTAGAAATTTGGCATTAAGGTATAAATAGGCAAAACAAGGTATAATTTGGGCGCATACAAATGAAAAATTCATTGTCGCCAGGCGTTGGCAAAACTATTGGTGCAGTTAGTTTCAAGTAAGCAATTAAAAACTTCCTTAATAAGGCACTTCCATAAAGTTTGTTTCTGTGTGTGTATGAGAGAGAGAGTGAGTGTATGTATCGCTGTTGTGAAAAGAGCTTCTGTATTCAAACTTTTTGTTATTATCCAGTTTGTCAACGATTTTTTTTTAGGTTTATACTTATTTTGTGAATAAATTTATGAATTATATTTATATATATATATATATATATATATATATATATATATATATATATATATTTTTTTATAAAATAAGGGTGACAAACGAGCACACAGTCCACCTGATGGTAAGTGGTTGCTGTTGCCCATAGACATCTACATCTATCTTCGTTAGCGAATTTAAATGCAGATGCGTTGTCAGCCGTGAGGACTAAGATAGAATGCCTCTTTTCCAGTAAAAAGGGTCTCCGGTTCTCCACACTCACCATACGAAACACAGCAGCGTTAAGCTGCTATTTTACGTTGGTATTCTGTGAGAGCGTGGTCCTTCCCCGGTCGAGCCGACCCATTCGTGCTACAACTATACTACTAATATAGCTGCAGCATGGCTCTACCACGTAAAATATATATATATGTATATATATATACATATAACTTAGTAAATTAAATATATATTTACAGAAAATGTATTATATTGTCGTCTAGAAATAATTGAGTTAACTGTAGCGATAGGTTCAACAATATTTTTCTCCTTTTATTTATTAAATTAGGGTTATATGGTAAGGATAATGTAATATAACCCTATAGATCCTATGACTTAAGCAACTGCTTTGGAGCGTCGTGCCCGTTTAGATCTTTTATCGGCAAAACTTGAAAAGAACTTAGCCCCTTTCAATTTTTGTTTTTGGTAGGATACAATTCGCTCCGTAATTTTTGGAACCGTGTCATCTTATAAGCTTACTTACCGATTGTGTCGTCACGAAGAAAATATAATCTAGTTACAATTATTTGCCATCAGAAACATACATAACCTATATATAGGCCGTAGAATACTGAATGCACTGCATCTATAGGATTTAGCTTGTGGGAGAATAAGATAGAATACAGTATACAGTGTTTCCATCTCTATACATACAGTGTTTCTATCTCTTTCTCGGTCTCTTTTTCTGATGGTTTCACATCTACCGCGTGTGAAAAGCACACATGTTTTATTTAGATTTGCTGTTGCAACGCACACGGCACGCGGACGGTGCAAACGTATTTAGTGTACTCTGGCCCTAAGTGCTTGTTTTATCGCTTCCAGTAATTTTACATTTCAACAGACAGTTGGCAACGGTAGTATGTATACGGCGTCGAGGTGAAATGTAGTCAAAATGCCAAGTTCATTGCAAGTCAACGCGGTTTTGCGAGTTATAGGCGTTGAAACAAATGCCGCTTCTAGTTTTAGTATTAGATGGAGCAGGAATTAGTAGCGAGCGTTACGTTACTCACTCAACATACTAATTGCTTGTGCGGAGTTACAACACTAACGAGTGGATTATTTAAATTAGATACATCGCATCTCTCGAATGCTGAGGTGCTTCAGGTCGACATGACTCGCTTGTGTTTTTGTCGTACGAAAGTTTCAAACAATAAAGATTTGTAGCAGTATAACTACTACTATAAGGTTTGTGACATTCAATTTTAATGTTTAACATAAATTGTTGTTGACAAACGCATGTTTCATGTTTTTTATTTATCATAGAATAAGAATGACAAACGAGCACACAGTCCACCTAAAGTAAAATTAAAATATTAGGTTTTACCGATGAAATTGCCGTTATTTTTGAAATAAGTGAACGTAATTTTTTTTTCTATATATTTTTTATTTCTATTAATAAAGTAATCACCCATGTACTCGATGCATCTTTGTCAACGAAGTGACAGTTTATTGATGCCCTTCTTGAAGAAATCAGCTGGACGGGAGGAAAAATTCTTCAAAGGCATTTTTTACTGCCTGTCGGGTATTTAATTTTTTTCTCGTTGAAAAGTTATCCAAACTCTGAAAAAAGTAGAAGTCTGTAGGCGCTAGGTATGGTAACTACGGCGGATGACATAGAGCTTGCAATTCCATCTCTTGTAACTTGGAGACCGTCTGTTATGCAGTATGAGGTCGCGCGTTGTCGTGCAGGAGCAGCAGGGACGAGCGATTGATCAAAGCTGGTTGGAGACGTGCAAGCTTCTCCATCATTGTCTTTAGTTCTTCATAGTACACATCTGCAGTAATGCCCATTCCATTTGGTAAGAAACTGCGATAAATCAAACCGGTGCTAGACCTCCAAACAGTTACCATCATTATTCTAGGGTAAGTTTTCGTTAAGGGAATTGTTTAGGTGCTGAACTAGGATCCAACCAACTTGCCGAGTGGTTGCGATTGCCGAATCCATTTTTCGTCGCAGATAACAATGCGGTTCAAAATTTTTTCGTTTGTGTCCCTGATGAGCAGTGCAAGGTACATACGTCTCGACACGCACTTCGCTTCTTCGCCCTATGGGGCACCCATTTGTCAAGCTTTTTCACTTTGCCAATTTAACGCAAATGAACCAATATTGTTTTCATGCAAACGTCGAATGTTGCTGCTAATTCAGCCGTAGATTTAGTATCATCAGCTTTCACAATCGCCTTTAATTCAACATTGTCGGCAAAAGTTTTCGGACGACCACGGGGTTCATTTTTCACGTCGAAATTTCCTGAACGAAAGTGGGCAAACCAATAACAGTGGTGCGTTCGTTTGTAGTACTCGCTCCGTAAACATCGTTGATGTTGCGTGCCACTTGTGCCGCGTTGCTGCTACGACGGTACTCATATTCCATAATTACTCACATTTTTATCGTATTCATGATGACGAAAAAGGTTCAAATGCGATAAAACATAACGCTTATCAATAAAAAATGACTAATTTAAAAAAAGGAATTCCATGTTTTTAAAATTAAATTAATTTGAAATTATAATTCTATGCCAAACAAGTTATTTTGATTTGAAATAGCCAGTATTGCAGAACGGCAATTAGATAGGTAAATACGTAAACAAAGGTTTGCCGCATTCGCTTCTTACTCTATAATTCAACGAAAATATTTTGCTTCATAAATTACTTTGATTTTTAAATCAAAGTAAGTATTTTAACCGTTTTCAAAGCAAGCCTGATCCATACGACATTTTATCTTAATGTATGCTACATAAATAGTGGATTTATTTGCAATCTAGTGGAATACTGCAGTCTACAGCTTAAACATACTCCGAATAATTGTGATGAAACGATATAATGTTCGAATTTAAAAGACCAACCAGTAAAAGTTAGTAGTGACTGCATTCTGAATTGTATATATTGTTTTCTAGTACATTTATATGTTTTATGTGTTAGAACCATGCTTTAGCATATAGGAGCAGCACGAACATGTTGGCTTGATCAGGGAGGGACCACGCTCACAAATAATACCTTGAACCAATATGTAAATTGTATGAAATATAAAATAATAAATTGGAAATATGTATATTAAGCTAAGCAGGTCCCTTTTAGTTTCTTCTTTCTTTCTTCTGTATCAGCTCGTGAAGATCAACTGCTGGAGATGGAGCTATCCCATTAAAGGAAAATTTGTTTTGGAAACCTCGCTCAGCATGTAAACGAGATGTTTATAAACCCATCTATTTTTTTATTTAAACTTTTATGCACAATAGAAAAATCGTACATATGGCGGACTTAATGCCTTAAGGCATACTCTCCCAGTCAACCATTAGGCTAAGCAGAGATAAACATATGGGAGGTAGTGCAGCAAAAGTAAACTAATAATGAGAAAAAAAGGTAATGAAGTTCGAATAAACCGGAATATATGTATATACATAAATACATACATAAACACTCACGCCTGTCACCCAGAGGGGTAGGCAGAGACTATGGACTTCCATTTGGCACGATCCTGGCACACCTCTCTCGCCTCCTTTACATCCATATATCTACGCATACACTCACGTCGGTTAAAGGTACTCCTAATCTGGCCTTTTTTCAATATAACGCCAATTTGGATGATAAACATTCGTCTAGGGCGTCCCTTTCCAACTCTGCCGTTCACTTCTGCAACATAAATTTGCTTTGTCACTCTTTCCTCGTTCATTCTTTCTACATGACCAAACCACCGAAGCATTCTTTTCTTAATCCTGGTCACAACGTCATCTTGCAAACCGCACTTTCCTCTTATCACACCATTTCTTACCTTGTCGTTCAGATTCAGCCCTAGCATACTCCTTAATGACCGCATTTCTACAGCATTTATTCTACTCTCATGCTTCTTCTGCCAGACCCAAACTTCATTACTACACATTAAAGTAGGGACTAACACAGTATTATGAATTGCCAAACGTGCCTTTTTTGACACATTCTGACTCTTCATAATAGCCCCATTCACTCTATTCCTGCGTTCACTCGTCGTTCTATATCCATATCATATCTACCATCCCTCCTAAATAAACATCCCAAATATACAAACTCATCCACTTGCTTAATCAACTCCCTTTCTATTCTTATTTCACATAACGTTTTACTTTCTTCTCTTTCAAAAACAATCACTTTCGTCTTACTTGCGTTCACTTTCATACCCCTTTCTTTTAATGATCAGTTCATTAAAGTAACCATCATTTGCAACTCGGCCGCCGACGATGCAAATATGACTTGAACATCGGCGTACAAAAGGCATTTGACGGTTAACTCACCCATTCTCAACCCACATTCTTCAACTTTCAAAGTTTGCAAACAACTGTCCATAAATAGGTTAAACAGCCACGGGGAAGCTACACAGCCCTGTCTGACACCTTTTTGGATGCCAAACGAGTACACCCCGTTGATCCTGACACAAGCACTAGAGTTCCTATAAAGATACCTTAATGCCTGATGAACGCTCAAAAAACTTTCTGGTTTTAGGCCAAAAAATTCTCCGCAATCATGCGCATGGAAAAGACTTGATCGGTACACCCCATCTCCTTTCTAAATCCAGCTTGCACATCCCAAATTTTTTCATCAGTTTCTTCCACAACACTTTCAATTAACACCTTAGCATACAGTTTACCCACAATACAAAGCAAACTGATACCACGGTAGTTTTTACAGTCCTGCTGTGACCCTTTTCCCTTATATGTTGGAACTATAACGGCTTTGCACCAGTCTTCCGGTACCCGCTTCAGTTCCCAACATAAATTAAACAAGGTGTACAGCAGAATTGCCACCTCCCTCTCCAGCCCTTAGCATTTCGAGTGATACTCTATCATATCCGGCTGCCTTACCTGCTTTCATGCTTTTCATTGCTTTCATTATTTCATCTACACTTATCTCCCTACCTCTCTCCACTTCTTTCAGTGTTTCTATTTCACTTAATTCAGACGAATCTTCACTCATAAACACGCTTTCAAAGTATTGCTTCTATTTTTTAAATTCAAAACTTCATCATTCAGCATACAGCCATTCTCGTCTCGTATAGCATTAATTCTAGGCTGTTTTGAATTTCCCCTGGCAGTTCTTACGAGTTTCCAGGACATATTAATATTTACCTGGAAGTTGTTAGATATCCTTTTATCATTCTTATTCTTTCTTTCTTGATTTTTCCTTTCAAAAACTTCTTTTACTCTCTTATTTATATGTCTAAAGTCTGCCTTTTTTCTTTCAATTTTATCATTCATACCGCCAGAATTACCAGCTTTGGTTGCTAGTAAATCTAGCCATGCTCTCTTCTTTGCTTCAACTTCCATCCGTACCTCATCATCTCACCACAACATATTATTTTTCTTTCATTCGTTCTCTTACTTACACCACATACTGTGGTGGCTGCATCCACAAAAACATTTTTAACATTATTCCATACAGTCTTTAAGTCTAAATCACTCGTACATAATTCATTCAAACAACTTATATTTTCCCTCAGTCTATATTTATACTTCTCTTTCACACCTTCACCTTGCAACCTCCCTATATGTATATATTACGTCCTTACATATGAAATTAGCGTTTTGTCGTACTGACCACTTTGATCTGAAAGATCTCCTCTTTGGTTAAGAATTCCAAATTCAAATTTATAAATTCATTTAGCTGGTACATTTGAGTTTTAAAAACAGTCGTTCATTTGTTTTTTCCTCATTATTTTTTTCTTTGGTGTCGCTTATTACCGCACAATGGAAAACATGAAATATCGGTATTATATACATATATACCTATATATATCTATGCCATGATAATTAAGGAAAATATGTAACGATAGAATCATTATCTAGGAAAAAGCGTTAATTCACACTTGCAATGCTTTAATAAAATGTTCACGATCTTTGTTTTTAAAAAGAAACTTGTTGGAAGCTTTTTCTACTGTCAAGAGGTATTTCGTTCCTGAGTCTTATAGCCGTACTGTCAAGAGTCTTATAGCCGTAAGAGCGAAAGAGTGGGACATATAACCAGTACGGTGTAAAGGCGTTACCAACTTTAGGTTATCCGAAGAACGGAGAAAGCAATTATGAGTATCTCCTAGGTACTGAAATTTAGATTTCAAGTACTCAGGAGCACAAGGATCGTTCAGGATAGTGAAAAAAGTGCAGAGTATTCTAACATATCTGCGCTGACGGATAGGCAGCCAGTTAAGCTGAGTACAAAAAGTACAAAAAGATGATACATGGTCATATTTACGAAGACCGTTAATGTATCTGATGCAGTTATTGAGAGACGATCCAATGTGTTAAGATGCTGTTGGGATAAGTCTGTTCAACACACATCTACATAGTCAATTATCGGCAGAATAAGAGATTGAACAAGCAAAACTTTTGTAGCGGTAGGAAGAAAATTTTCAGGCGATAAAGAGATCGCAATGTTGCAGTAACTTTGCAGCTTACCTCCTGGATCTGCTTGTTCCATGAAAGACAGCTATCAACGTACAGACCGAGATTCTTAAAATGTGTAGAGTATGGGATAACATTGTTGTTGTAATGAAATAAACGGCAAAGTGGAGATATCTAATTTGTATACGTATCTAGAGCTACCTAAATAATCGCTTGACTTTTAGAAGGATTCACATTAATTCCAAACACCGGGGGCCATTCATTATATCTATAATGTAAATCTTCGTTTAGTAACGCTATTGAATTATTAATATTGGATGGTTCCGCTTGTGCATATAATTGTAGATTATCGGCATACAGATGATAAGAGTACTTGAGGTTTAATGTGATAAGATTAATAAAAATTGAAAGCAGAAGAGATGAGAGAATACCGCCTTGAGGGACGTCGGTTAATACATCACTCCAATTGGAGACATTATGGCCAGAACGCACGGCCTGTTGGCGCCCTCGAAGATATGATGAGAACTAATCCTGGGCAGAAGACGAGATATATAAGTGTGAGAGTAGAGCTAGCAAGATAGAGTTGTCGACAGTATTAAAAGCGTCAGAAAAATCTATTTAAATAAGAACTGTTAATTTGGAATTGTCCATACCCTCTTGAATATCTTCATTGACCTTGAGAAGGGCGGTTGTAGTGCTATGGCCAGGGCGAAATCCAGACTGATATGATGAAAGAATCTTTTTTTTTTGAAAATAGACGTAGAAATTTGTTTATGAGCAACAGCTTCTAAAATTTTAGATAAACATGGCAGGATAGAAATTGGTCCAAAATGAGAAATAAAATTGCACTCGGAGGATTTTGCAAGAGGAATGACAAAGGCTTTACGCCAAAGTGTTTGGAGAGCACCATAGTTCAACGAAAAGTTAATGATATGAGTTAAAAAACGGACAAAACAGAATCAATTACGTATATAACCATTGTTCTACTCACATTATCACAACCAACAGCTTTAGATTTGATAGACAGAAGTTCTTTGCGTATCTCGTCTTCTTTAACAGGATAAATAGTGAAAGAGTCATGAAAATAAGGAGGCATTGAAGATAAGGATGAAATAGCATTTTCTAGAACTATTATAAATAGTTTTAACAGACAAAAAATGACTGTTGTAATCATCTGGAGAAAAAAAAAACTCTATTAGGGGCAAGGTGTGTTTTCTCAAATCCAAGAGTATTAAGAAACTTCCATATATCAGGTGAAGATGAAGAAAGCACTTGTTCATGGATATAAAGGCGTTTATCAGCTCTCACCATCTGATTGCATCGATTTCTCGCAACTTTATATGCCTTCCACTTTTCGTCTGTGCGCTTCCTCTTGAAGGCACGGAATGCTCTGTCACGCTTTGCCATGGCCATTCTTACCCCTGCTGTTATCCATGGAACTGGAGGGCGCTTAAGTCTGACAACACGCTTGGGAGCATGTTTATCAAAGAGTTTTAGCATGTTTCCGTTCGGGATATTGACTTTATCATCAACTGTAGATGCAGCAAACACAGAAGACCAGTCAATTTCATCAGCATCGCGCTTAAGCTTCTCAGCATCCAGTCTAACAAAACTACGAATAGAGACAGATACTGATGTAGGCTTGGGAGACGTTAATTTGTATGAAAGAAAGAGCAAATCATGCCGTGAAAAAACCAGAAGCAGAAAGTTGGCCGTAGTTGGCAACATGCTCAACAGACGAGACGGATATATGGTCGATCCATGTGTATGCAGAGTCAGTATTATGATGTAGCATTTAATGGCAGAATAGTGAGATTATGCGACGCCATGATCGACTTCAGTTTGTTTGATTTGAGAGAAGCCACTAAAAGGTCGGTGTTAAAGTCTCCCATGACAATATGATGTGTGTAAGCAGAACGGAATGACGACAAATTTTCTTCAAAACGGAGAAGTAGTCCACTTTAGATGGACAGAAGACGACTCAAGGAATAATTTAACACTCTTGACATTTACATTAACAAAGATGTATTCCATTGAACTAGAATAAAAGGATGGAGAAGTATCTAAAATTTTGAAAAGTAATTCGTTACGTAAATAAATAGCGACACCTCCGCCTCTTTTGCCGGTACGATCATTACGGATTAAAATAAATCCCGGAGACTGTAGGATGTAAAAGTAAGTTCTGGTTTAAGCCAGCTTTCAGATACGAAAATAACGTGACATGTTGTTAAAATAATGTACCCAGAAGCTCCGTGTAATGTTGAGGAATACTTTGTGCATTTAAGGACAAATATGAAAACAATTCAAGGATTTTTGAAGTTCATTACTAATTAATGAATGCAAAGTTACAAGCTCATCCAAAGCATCCACAAGCAAAAGAGAAGAAGAACTGTTACAAGTAGAATAAGAAGATTCATCATCTGACATTAGTAAAAAATATATATGATAATAATTAAATATATAAATATAAAAAACATGTATATCTACGTACATCACCCTCCGGCCAACTGTTTACAATTTTATAACAAGCATATGAGAAGAAAAAAAGTAATTACTTTCATTAAAACAAGAACAAATCACTAACAACACAAATAGAAAGAAAAAGTCAAAAACAAATTAAGCATTAAATTAAAAATAAGCCACTATTATCTAAATTAAACAATATTTTAAAACAAACTTCAGAAACGTAAATTGAAACAGCAAAAGTTGTTATATAATCTATGTTCACAGCAATGACATAGTGATTGTGTACTCTAGGTTTTCACTAGTTTAGTTGTCAACATAGATTATTATAAATAGTTGCCAATGTCGAATGTCAATTGCCATCAGAGAAAAAGATACCTACTTAAAATTATTAGGACAAATGATAACACAACAATAGCTTACTTATTTGAGACACGAAATTAGTATAAATTTAAAAGAAAGTAGAAAGCAGTATGAGTTATTTGTTTCGCTTTACGCGTTTAGACCTCACTGCAGACTTAGGTGCAATGTTACTCTTGCTATTTTCTGGGAGGTTGTTATCCGTAAAAACAGAAGGAGTATCCACTGCAGATTTTTCTTGCTGAGCGATAAGCTTATCGAGGTCTATATTGTCCGTGAGCCGGTGAAGTTTACCGCTAGATAGCTTAACGTAAATGTTACCATCGAGTTACCACACTTGTCTGATTCCGAACTGACACACTTGACTGAACGACTACCTGACTCATAGATGGGCGGAGGCAGTAGAGTCCAAGGGTGAGGCATTGGGCGTTAGTTTGGACATTGCGAAGGCTTTCAATCAGGTTTGGCACATAGCGCTTCTTTCGAAGCTCCTTCCTATGGGCTTCCCGAGAAATTGTGCAATTGGATCACCAGCTTTCTCGCAGATTGGAGCATCAAGGTCGTTGTAGACGGTGCATGCTCCGACTACAAGCTTATTGACGCTGGTGTTCCACAAGGCTGCGTGCTATCACCAACGCTGTTTCTTCTGCATATCAATGATATGTTGCAAACCTGTAGCATTCATTGCTATGCGGATGACAGCACTCGTTCTGCTCTATACACCGGCCGTGCCAATATTTCTCGGGAAAACGTCGCCGAGTACCGGAACAAACTTGTGTCTGAAGTCGAGTCTTTGCTGAACAAAGTCTCGGATTGGGGGCGAATAAATCTAGTCCAGTTTAATCCTCAGAAGACACAAGTTTGCGCGTTTACCGCTAAAAAGAACCCCTTTGTCGTATCTCCTCAGTTTCAAGGCACTCCCCTTGTTGCCTCAGCCAGTATCGGAATCCTCGGCGTCGACATATCGAGTGACGTGCAGTTTCGTGGTCACTTGGAAGAGAAGGCCAAATTGGCCTCTAAAAAGTTTGACGTGACAGTATTTCATGCCGGCACAACGCCTGTAACTTTACAAGGCGCAGGTTCGGCCTCACATGGAATACTGTTCCCATCTCTGGGCTGGGGCTCCCCAGTGCCAGCTCCTTCCACTTGACCGCGTCCAGCGCAGAGCGGCTCGAATCGTCGACGACCGAGTCCTTTCCGATCGGCTCGATTCATTGGCGCTGCGAAGAGATGTTGCATATCTTTGCATTTTCTTTCGCATTTACCACGGGGAGTGTTCTGAGGAATTGTTAGGATTAATCCCAGTCACCAAATTTCACGAACGCACATCGCGGCAGAACTCCCGATACCATCCAAACCATCTGGATGATTGGCGGTCCACCACTGTGCGATTTAGAAGATGTTTTCTTCCTCGCACAACTTCCTTGTGGAATAGTTTACCACCAGCGATTTTCCGGACCGATACGACTTAGGGACCTTCAAGAAAACAGCCTTCTCCTTTTAAAAGGCCGGCAACGCATCTGAAATTCCTCTGGTTCCCTGGTGTTGCAGTTGTTCATGGGCGGCGGTAGTCACTTACCATCAGTGAGCCGCATGCTCGTTTGCCCCTCTCCTATATAAAAAAGGCTATACGCTGACAAGTAAAAACTCTGCAAAACATACGGAGTACCCTTGAGCTGAGTTTTCTTGGCCCAAATGTTTGATCTTATGCGAAGATCACTAAACCGAATCAGAACAGGTCTTGTACGGCTCTCAGAAACTGCACCCAGACGCAGGCAAACCACAATGGAACTTTAAGAAAATTCAGGTTGTTGGAGATTATTCTTCATGATACTAACTACTGTATCCGCAACATTTTCTTCATTAGTGCATTCGGGGACGCCATCTATCGGAAGCCTTGAGATTTTTCTCCTCGTAGTCGGCTCTTACGACACCCATGACAAGAAACTTTTGTGATGGATAATCTTACACCGAGATCACAAGGCAATAAGTTTTGTTATTAAACGTTATTATTACAACAAAAAAAACTTAAAAATAAAACCTGTTAAGAAAATAAGCGACATTAACCTAATGGTATATTAATAGTATAGTTGTAGCACGAATGGGTTGGCTCGACCGGGGAAGGACCACGCTCTCACAGAATACCAGCGTAAAATAGTAGCTTAATGCTGCTGTGTTTCGTATGGTGAGTGTAGAGAACCGGAGACCCTTTTACTGGAAAAGGCATTCTATCTTAGTCCTCACGGCTGACAACGCATCTGCATTTAAATTCGCAAACGAAGATAGATGTAGATGTCTATGGGCCACAGCAACCACTTACCATCAGGTGGACTGTGTGCTCGTTTGTCACCCTTATTCTATAAAAAAAAAAATGGTATAATGCGGACTGCGAACTCAAAAGGTCGTGCGTTTGAATCCGCCATTCGACTATTGTCGTGGACCACTCCTGACACAAGTATTTTAAGCTTACCAGGAGTGATTAATAGGGGAATATTAGTAATGTTAATAGCATTGCTAATATAAATAAAAAATAAAGCCTACAAAGCGGTAATGTTCCACCGCTACTGAGTGGGCTAAGCTCGATGGCAATTCAATTACGCGGCAAATTAAACACAACGTTGTATACGCTGCGGGTTACGGATAACAGGGTTGTCTGATTAGACCACATGTCATAGATAAGCACTCCATGTTTGGAGTGCTTACTAGATAATAGGGTTCCCATTCTGTCTAGGAGTTTTTCTGTTCTTCTTCTTCTCTCCTTCCATCCTTACCAATTTCTGCCGCCAATCATATGCATAGGTACATGTACGTATTTGTATAGGTACAGATAGTATAATGTACACTGTATATTATATACTGCGGTTGCCAACCCGCTTGCCAAGAGTGGCAATAATGGCAAATATCCCCTTTGAGGTAATCTATGGGATCGGCCTATATTCAGCATTGGACTTTAATAGGCTGTAACGATAACGGTATAATGTAAATATATGTATAAACTATCTCTCTTTTTTATTCATTTTGAAAATTTACATTAGAATAACAACACTAGGATTTTCTCCTGTATCGTGGAGGCAGCTTGCATACATAAGTTTCACAAGGACAAACACCCTGACTCGGAACAATTATTCGTAGGAAATACAAATATTTGTTCAGTGTGGGATTCGAACCCGCGGCCCTCAGCGCTGCAACTCATTGCTATGCCATTACGCCAAGGAGCTGGCAACATTTACATTGTTTCTAACGTTTATAATATACATCTTAGTATGATTATATGATTATATATGCATATTCATATTATGTGAACAAAGATATTTTTAACGTAGTTGCTTGCATTTTACACCCTTATTATCTTCTCTGCTTAGCCTGGAGGTAGACTGGTAGAGAATACCTTGTTGCATTAAGTCCACCTTGTTGTACTTGGTGTACCACTAAAGTTATGAAAAACTAATATTATTACATGTGGTAAAATTAAATATTTTTACAACCGATTTCAATATAAATAAAATGAGAACATCATCAATGTAGTCGAAGTCATTTAAATATTTTTAGCATTACTAAGGATAGCTCAAAAACTACTGGTCAGATATTGATCAAATTTATATAGGACCATATGAGAAGCACCAGCTTTCAAATAAAAAAAGAATCATCAAAATGGGTCCTCCTAGAAAAAAGTTCTGTGGTAACACACAAAAAAAACAGGCGAATTGAGAACCTCCACCTTTTTTTTGAAGTCCGTTAAAAATACTGTGTGTCTATGCATTTCTGTTTTTAGAGGCGATAGCTAGGTATTTTTGTGTAATGGTGGACGCTTTTATTTATAAGCTACCGTAGCCATTTATTATACTTGCATGAGCCAGTAGTAAATCGTAAATGACTTTCAGTAAATATTCTCGTAATTTATAATGTTTAGAAAATATTAAATTCTATTCGATTGTATTCCAATCTGTTCTATTTAATTCTGTTCTGTTCCATTTTCTTTCGTTCTGTTGATATTCGATGGTACTGCCATTACATTGCGTTATATTCTTTCCCATTCTATTGAGGAACATTCATTTTTTATATACATAAAAAATGAAGCTTCCCTATAGATATCAGATCATTCTTAAAACACAATTATGTTTTATCATTAATATTGCAGATTAGTTACGAATGTGTTGAAGTAAGTCCAATTAGTATTATTATTATAATCTATATACTGTGAAATATCTACATCTACTTATTTATATAATTTGTTTGGTTATGTTTGAAATTGATAACACTAATGCTTAATAATGTCATACCGTTTATGTTTTTTTTTTGAAATAGCTAGAGATATTTTGACGTAATAAATAACCATAAAGGTTTCTGAAAGTAATGTAACTTTTAAACTGCTGGTACTATAACTAGTTGAGTCATCCCTTGGGCGTTATTACGTGTGTTTACAACTTTTAACGTTCGCCATTACACTCATTGTTATCATTAATATAGCGGTACATTATTTCCCTTTACTTTCTTTAACTTTTGTATTACCTACATATTTCATTTATTAACCTCATATGAGAGGATTATCATGCGAAGAATTTATTATGTTATATAACTTATATTTATGTCGTTTCTGTCCTTCATTTTAATTTTTAAGTAAAGACATTATAAGAGCTCGAAGTTACACGAAAATGACTGACGCTCTAAAAGGCTAATGCTATTGTAATCAATACAATAAGAAATGTACTTACCTTTACAGTTTATCAAAAGTCCACTCATAGAGGACACTCTGAGTCCACTGCTGAACATAAACCTACCCCATAGGTTGCCTCATAGGAGGGATATTTGCCAAAGTTGCCAAGCTGTTATCAAGAAAATTCTGCTGCCAATCTTTTTGTTTACATATTGCGCCTGTTACGACGCCCACGGTATGATATCATACACGGTAGTAGTTATTCTTACACTGCCACTACACGGTAAAAAAGTACCGTTACAACATAATACAATATTTATTTATTTATTAAAAACTTAGTTGCACAAAAAGTACAAAGGCGCGCTTAACGCCTTAGTACATTCTGTACTGGTAAACCTATAAGAATATAATAACATACTAATAGAATATGTTGGTTACTACGCCGTGTGGACGCGTTACAAATTAACCCGTTGTTTAATTTCATACCGTATGTATCGAAAGCAAATATAAGATAGGCCATAAAGATAACATGACCTCCAGTGTTCATCATTATAATTATCATCGTTACAATCTATCCAAAACCCACTGCTGAATATAGTCCTCTCCAACAAATTGACCCCACAGACCATAGTAGCCAACCAGTGGGATGGCAACCGCAATTTTTTTATCATTGATCCGCTTTCGGAATAATAATAATAAAACCTTCCTCCAGTTTTACAACTAGACGTGGTATTAAAAGCTCAAGCCAAGAACTAGCTTTATAAGATTCAAATTATAAGACAGAGAAAATCTAAGAGATTAATGGGATTAAATTTTATAAAGATATCTTCTTAATAATACATACCATAAATTGTCAGAGCATCTCAAATTTGTGAAACACTTAGTTACAGTCAAGTATTCAATCTAATTATTTCTTGGCTTGTTTAAGTATATTAAAAAAGACAAATAATAAAAAGGCCTATTTAAGATCTTCTCCAATTTAAAAGAATTTGACTATGAATCATTTCAGGGTAGTATTTCAAATGTACATAAAAATCGCCCTCAAAATCCATTAGTTCGCAAAAAATGGAGATATAGCAGTGAGGTTCTATCACAGAAAATTAAGGAAATAATTCGTAGTTATCATGATCTTTTCTTTAGGCAAAGGCAAAGAATCATCACATGTTCCTTACATTTTATAATAAGTATCTGTAATGAGCGCTCTCATCGCTTCCCGCTCCCACATCAAAGCCGCAATGTAAACAGTGCTGTACTTAATTTGACGCGTAATGGAATTGCCCTCCGGTCTCTCCGTACACTGCACGGTGAAGCTCTTATATGCAGGCCTCAATTTCATAAACTTTTTATTATTTATTTATTCATAGTTCAGCTAAATACACCTAGTATGTTAGTGCACTAATTAAACAAGGTGTTGGTGAATTGACAGAGATTATTATAAAATTTTATTATTAAACAACCTGGAACCCATGGTGTTCCAGTGTCTCACCAGGGCAATATTGCCTTTCATATAGAAATTAAGAGGCTGCTGGTACTGTTTCGCAAGCGACGCATGAAAGAGGCTATTCTTTTGCATAATATTACTTTAAATCTGCCTTTGAAAACAAACGTGACGCCGCAAAGCGTGGCAGCCCCAAAAACATCCTACATTAATTTAATTGTTATATTGAATACGTAGTGCATTGAGAGATCGGCAAGTACACTTCTTCCATAGGCTGCAGGTGTAGAATGTCTGACAGTAATCTCTGAATAATGTTATCTTAACTTCATTCGTACACCTAGAAAACCTGCGGGAAAGCATATTACACCTTACTACCAACGCTCTACGTACCCGTTCAACATCTAAGCCATCAGAGAGATCCTTGGTGACCCAGTGTCCTAGATATCTGAATTTGGTGACTCTACTCAGAGTAACTCCTCCAAGTTTAACAACTTAGCTCTTACCAAGTATCCTAAAAGAGATAACCGTTTATCTTTTATGAATATTGTAAGTAAAATAAAGTTACATCCTATATACGCCCCACAGCTGGGTACAAACCGTCTCTCATTTCTGAGACTATTATGGAGCAATTAGTCCACTTCACTCTTCCAAAGCGTGTTGACAGACTGCAAATCATGTCCTAGAAATATGTTATTCTTCAGTCAGCAGGAAAACATCTTGAGGAAAACTGCATGTTTTTTCACCGCCGAGAAAGTGATTAATCAAAATTTACAATTGCAACTAATAAATTCAACGGGAAACGAATCCGGGTTATTCGCATACTGAGACATTTACGGCGGGCGCTTTGCTGAGCTATCACGGCTCATGTTATATTACAACAATATTGTAGTTAAAGTTTTAAGTTAAGGAGCAACGCCTGCACCTTTAATGGTTTGGCTTAACCATGAAAGGAACATACTTTCACAGAAAACCGACGTAAATTTGCAACATAATCCTGCTGCGTTTCTGATGAGGAATAAGAGAACCAGAGACTATTTTACCTGATAACGAGGCATTCAATCAGAAATAGAATAGAAAATAATATTTTTATTTAATATAGATTACAAGAACACTTATTGAAATTCATTTAAGCTTTACCACTGGTTCGGAAAGAAAACCTCCGTCCTGGGAAGATCCAGCAATAAACCCAGTGGGACTTTTTTTTAAATATATTTACAATATAATATTTTACACAATTAAGTATGAAAACATAAAAAAAAAGTACGGTAGCGGTCATACTATTCCCAGGGGTTATTATCAATCACTCTCTAGTTGTATAATAATCTTTATCAAACAATTTTTGCCTAATAAAAGGATCAGGAGTAACAACGCCTCTGCAATATAATGTTGTTTAATCGATGACAGATATTGGTGTCTATGGGCCACATGACATCTACTTATCATCGGGTGTACTATGTGCTCTTATATAACCCTTTCTTGTATGAAAAATGTGTTGACCAGAGAGAATTTATTCGAATTGTATTGGCGTTTGTGATCATGTAGCATATAACAGCCTTTGTATTAAAAGACACGGACTTTTAAATTTATAGAATGATTATATTAAGTATTTAAGCATACTTACGTAAATATGTATAAACAACCGAATTTTAATATTGATAAGATAGGCTCCGAATATCTCTGGTGGACAAAATTCTTAATGAAGAAATCCGTCGAATAACTAAGATTAGAAACATAACCTTCCGTCTTTGCAAACTGAAATTGTTGACGTCTGATGTAGAAGTGACAATATTAAGCTTAAGTCTTATGGAATGGAAACCGTGCAAGCAAACTAAATGGGGGGTGGCCCATACCTAGGTAAGACGATCTGAAGTGAGGTCTGCAAGTAGTAACTGGATGTGAAACTGGAGACTGGGCTAAGTGGCGAATTTTCTTAAGAGAGCATTGGACTGCCGTAAGGTGGTAGTGATGATTATTATGCTGATCTAAATCTCATAGTACTAGTCACTTCAGAAAAAAAATCAGTAAACGAACAAATTGTAGCGCGCTGAATTGTAGGTTCACGATATACGAGATTGTATTTCGATTCTATTAAAAATCCAATCCAATACCATACACAACTTTACTAACTCATCGTGGAAAATATTCTTCGTATAAATCCCAATCCGAAAGTTATTACCTTCGTTCTACTGCTATAGAACAATAAAGCTAAAAAAGCAATAGCTCGATTCGTGTCGAGTGTTAATAAAAAAAAGGAATTTTCCAACAACACTGTATCTAATAGAGGCGAATTGATGGCGCGTGTGACGAACGCGGAATGTCGTTTCAGATGGCGCTAGTGTACAAAATTGCTTGAAAAAACTATACTGACACATACGATCACTAATCGACGGTTCCGTAGCGCAGTGGCTTAGCAATGAGTTGAAGCTGAGGGCCGCGAGTTCGAATCCCGCACGGTACAAGTATTGTTTGGATGATTGGTCTGGATGTTTGTCCTTGTGAAGTGCATGTACGTAAACTGCCTCCTCAATACAGGAGAAAATCCTAGTGTGGGGGTAACGTTTTAGAAAGAAAATAAAGACAGAAAGAATTGTATACGGAAGCTATTTGGTTGGAGAAGTAGTACGAACTTTTAGAACAATCTTAGAGACTCAAAAAACTATAACCATAATTGTGTAAACGTATATCCGAGTAATAAAAATATTTCTAGTCCGGACACGAGGCGGCTTTGCAAAATCTTTTCTGATAAATAATGTTCTCATTAATTAATGTTGACAAGAGACGTTGTGAGATGGATGTTGTGCGTAGGAAAATAAAGGTTCACCTATACTCCTAGATTTCGTTTTAAGAAAGGTTAACCACACTAGAAAATTCTTCGTGGCTTAGTGGAGGTAGTTGACATCTATACATATAAATAAAATTGAAGTATCTGTCTGTAATATTGAAATAACTGTCTTTCATTAGGCTGAAGAGGTTAGTTGAATGCCATTAGACATGAATAACCATTTTTAAACTTTTTTGTCTGTCTGTCTGTCTGTCTACCTGTCAGGGCTAATCTTCAGAATGGGTGAACCAATTGTAACGAAACTTCACGAACTGATAGGGAACAATTCCAAGAGAGGTCCGAAAAACTTGAATATTTGTCTGTAATGCTTGTCTTTGATCTAAATTACGCCTCTTTAATAAATCCCATCCAAGCTAAGCCGGGCGCGTCGCTAGCATTAAATAAATTTAGCATTTGTATCAAATACTAGATAGCCGTTGATACAAAATATAAATACTATATGCATGACACTATTACTTGGAATAGGTATAGGATAATAGGTATGAAATAATAGGATAATATTTAAAAAAACACTGCCAACTTTCATGGCACCGTCGTAACACAGCCATTTTAATAATTATATTTTATTAAATTACAAGTCGTACCCGTTCTTGTACGCATTGCTGTGGCTCAAAATGGTTTTTATAAAAGTATGTACTTAAAAACTCGCGTGTATACGATTGCAACGTTGTGTTAATATTTCAAAGCAATGAGGGCTTAAACAAACGCATAAAAGTAAAAGGATTTGAAAAAGATTTTATAAGATGTGCAAAAAATTATAGTGCCCGATTGTGTGTGCAAGCTCAGGTTCACTCTCTATTCCCTCATATTCAGGGTCGAAACACCGCCAACGCCCCTGGCTGCTACTGAAAATTTTTGAACGGAAAAACTCAATGGCTGATTTTTCAATGACCCAGAATTCGAATCCGGTACCTAATTTTTATAAACTTATTACAAGCTAGTGCTTGACCACAATCCCACCTGGTGGTAAGTGGTGATGAACTCCTAGAGGTTAAATCGCATTGTATTAGCGTAACAAAAGCCTTGTAATCGGACAGAAAGACATACACCAGCAAATAATCTACGCCTTTGTATGGACATCATGATCTGTAACCCCGTTTACGATCACTTGACCTACGAGGCTGTTATAACCCTTAGTAATCGACCCATGAACAGTCCACTGCAGGACATCGGTTCTGGCAATATAGGGAATTTCCCGTAATAGTTCATTTTTACCCTTATTCTATAAAAAAATATAAATGGGAAGTGACTGAAAAATCAATTTCACGTGTCATTGGCATCAGGTTTAATGCCACGGGAGCGGACAGGTTAATTAGCTTTGGAAACGATATTCCGTGCCACCGAAAATTATTCGACGTCATTATCTAAACGATCACGCCACGGTTTGCGGCGCCAGTTACTGTCATCGTCATTATTTCGCACATTTAAGAGAATGTTTTTGAAAATAAGCTTGATTTGAAATGACAAAGTTCTCATTCTCAAAAAAAAAAGCTTTTAATGAAGGTAAAAACTGACTTCAAACACTAAAAATAATTTCCTCATTATAGCTCCTGATGTCGGAGCTAAGATATAGTGTATGTATCGAAGAATCAAAGCCCCGAATTATTTTGTCATTTTTTTTTAGTTTTCAAAATCGGTATTTACTTTTTATTATGATTTTAGTATGACATTCGTCCCTTTGGAGAGAGGTTAAGCCCTAGTGTGGGATGCTACTTGCGTAGACACTTTGGCGGCCTCTCATCTCAAGAGTACCTCGTTTAGATGCGGGCGGCATCAGAGGCAGCTGAACTAAGTAAGTGACGCAAATATGAGTCTTTGAGAAATGACTACATATTTGTGACTATATATTGAGACTATCGGTCCGTGGGGTCCACGTGCTGTGAAGTTCTTAAAGGAACTGTATCAGTGACTGGCCGTCGCTGCTAGTGATAAGAGGTCTGGTTCTTTTCTCGTTCAAAGGCTAAGTATAGCCATTCAGCGAGGAAACGCAGCCAACGTTCTTAGCACGATACCACGGGGACTATATGAGAATTTAAATTGTTAGTTTTAGTTTTAGTTTTTCTTTATTATAGTTTTTTTAAATATTGTGTGTAACCTTTTCGTTAGATTTAATTTTATAGTATGTTTTAACAATGCAAATAAACTTTTTATTAATAGTTTAATTTTTTATCTTATGTTTTCTTCTTCATTAGTCCGTTCTAGAAAAAAATTGGTTTAATCATCACGCTTAGTAGGCGTTAACGATTGCAGTTCAAGACATCCCGCACCTGAGACAGCTTCCTGTCGCCGGTCTGGATATTTTATGTCTGGCGAACACAGATTGTATAACGCCGTTAGTAAACCGTGTAGTGGCGGTGTAAGAATATCCACTATCCCATATTGTCCCGTGAGAGTCGTAAAAGGCAGAGCGAAACAAAACAGCATATGTTCAGCGTCGTCTTCCTAACAACAAATAAAATTAAAAAACTGTGTATTATATTTGTTTCTGTTAACGATAGTATGTGGCTAATGCAGCCCGTGAATATCTTCTATAACTTCAAACAAAAAAAAGTTCCCGTGTGAGGAATGAATAGCAATCCTCTTCATTAAGTTTCTATCTAAGCACCCCCTATTCATAATGAAAAATAATGCCTGCTCGTAAAATCTGACCAATAATAATAATACAATAACATTATTCTACATTATTAATTCTCCAAAGTTACCAAACGCGTAAAGCTACGCAAACTGGAAGTAGGAGGACCCGTACGGAAACATAATTGAATGGTGAAGTGACATGTGACAGGAGCAAAAACACTTGACCGGCGTGTAATAACCCTTATTCCCACTTCCCATGCCATTAGGAATCCGATCTCAGTTATGTTTTAGTTTTACATGAGAGAAAATGATGAAGGTAATAGCGGTTATCTTACTATGTTAGTAAGTATAATATAAAAAATTAAAATAAGTTTATATAAAAAAATATTTGCTAAAAATAAATATTAAAAAAGATTAATATAAAAAATCGCTATTCTTATCTTTAGAGCGTTAAACATGTGACATTTTTAAACGACTTCAAAAAGGAGAAGGTTCTCAATTCGAGTGTATGTCTTTTTTTTTTGTATGTATGTTACGCGATACCTTCGCAGATTGTGGACCGATTTTAATGATTATTTTTGAAGTTATACTTCTTTTGGGGCGTTTGGGAAAAATCATGAGAGTAAATTTTTACGATGCGCGCGCACACCGACACCTAAAAACGACACCATGAAGTTGTTACGATGCGTGCGCACACCTAAAAGCGACAACTTCAGTGGGTAATTGTCTCTCAAGTTTTCGTGGGAACTGTTAATCTGTCAAGTCTTTGACTTACACATGAGATAGTTCAAAGTCACCTTTATAAAAAGCTCTAAAGAGTATGTTAACACTTAGAAAGGACCCCTCAGAACCAAAGAGTATTTAATCACTACGTTTAGGCAGAACCATAGTTAAGAATGCTCAGAACAATACTTTTTTAGATGTTATTTATAACAATTATACAACTAAAATTTTATTAGAATTAGTTTCGTTACTAAATTACGTTTCTCTAAATTAAGAGAATTTACTTCAAATGACGAGGTTCCGCTTTTACCTACGCGTCGCGTTTACTTCACATACTTTAGTCTATTTCCTTCGCCGCGTGAGTGTAAGAGGCAAATATAAATTTAAAAAAAAATTAAGTGGGTACAAAAGAAAGTTTGTTGTTAGTTTTTTTTATAAAGGTAAGTATTTTAATTATACTGTTTTTAAAAGTAATTTGTTTACATTTTGCTTCGTAACAATTTTATACACTTTATAAAATTTCCATTTTAAATACTATGTCGTTCACGTATCACTTTATATTTAATAGTCAGAATTAACTGAAAATTAAATTTGTTTTTTTTTAAATTGTGAGTTATCACTATAAATCATGTAAAAAACACAAATTTTCATATTCCATTAAGTCCAATATGCGAAAATTACGTTTTATGTTATAATTTCGATATATAGTGAACATTATGGCGAAATTGTTTTCAATAATAATTTAAAATTAAAAATTTTGTACAACCGACTTCAATATAAATTATTAAGAATAACTCAAAAACTATTAGTCTGACCTTGATCAAATTTATATGAGACTACATGTGAAGCACCAGCTTTCAAAAAAAAAAAGATTCATCGAAATCGGTTCACCCAGAAAGAAGTTAGGAGGTAACACACATAAAGAAAACATACGGTCAAATTGAGTACCTACTCCTGTTTGAAGTTGGTAGAAAAATGGCGTTGGTCAAAGATAGCGTAATAAAGTATATGCCTATGCGTAGACAGAGAATCCAATAGACGGCGGGGTCGCATAACCGCTATTCTACCTTTCATTCACGCATCACAGTGCTGCCACTTTGGCAATGTTACCCACAAAATAGGGAGATTTTGTTTGTGAAGCGTACGTCAGAATTTTTAGACCACTTTATGCACATGTTATTAGGATAGGATAATTAAATCAAATGAAACAAATACGTAATATTAATAACAAATATTAAAACATATTTATTTGTTAAGAAAATCATAATAATTACACTTATAGGTATTGATAATTCCAATTTAATTATAATTGTCCTTGAAATAAAACTAATTTAGGTTTCATGATGTATTCTTATTTCAAAATATCTTAAGGCGATAGCTTTAATGCGAAGCATTCTGTGATTGTCATTATACGGAAATCTTTATTGATGGGATCGATCGAGTTAAGTAGATTGCTATCCTTTTCATTCACAAGAGCTTTGGCCTTAAAGTCTTCAAGAAATTGTTCCAGATTTGCCACTTTTCTTTTAGACGCCTTGCTTTCTGACGAAGAGCGTGCACCATTCTCAACCTCTTCTCCGACAGATTTTGCTGCTGTTTCAATCTCTTGGTAAGACTTCTTGGCGTACCCAGTGCCTGAAACAGAAAGTTAAAATGTTTTAATCCATTAATCATATTAGCGGCTGTTATTGATCGCAAACAAGAGATTTTCAATTGTGTTCGTAATGTTAAATGTCACCTATACCATATTCAGCAAAACCAAATACAAAATGTAAACAAGGAAACCAATGACTCTCAAAAACAACGACAAATAATGCTGTACGTAATGCCAGCTAATCAGTCAGTGAGTAGTTCAGTTTCTTTTACATATACAAATTTAAAGGTAAAGATAACATACGCCACTGTTCAGCCTCTGGTTTTAGTGTTTGATCCCTTAGCCCACTTGTATTACAGTTAGGTACCACCAGTTTTTGTAAGCAACAACACAATCTTTTCAAAACTTAAAACCTACCGCAAATGTGCTTGGTAGTTCCATAACTAGATCATCAATCTGATGCCCATTTTTAGTAATTTTAACGTCCCCCTGGAAAAATATAAAAAGTTATAGTTATTATTACATGAGAACTATAACTTTTATATTAATTCTTATCACTAGTACAAGTGTTTAGTTACCAAGGCAATGAAAATTAAAGATGCGCCGTATTTGGTTGTTTCATCACTAAATCATCAGGCTCAGGTTGTGTTACAATTTTCAATTTTCTTCTATGTATTTAGTGTAAAAGAAACGATGTCTTTTAAATTCCCTTTTATTCTATCATAGTACATCATATTATACTTACACACTTTAGTTAACCATCTACTATATAAAAAACACAGTTAGAAGATTTAAAATATGACCATATTTAAGCATACAAATCATTATTGTATAAAGTCTTGGGACAGCATTACGAAAAAATTCAGTTCTTGTTCTTTTTCGGACTAATAAATTCCTTTCAAAGTTCTTGGAGCAAAGCCGAGAGTATTTAGTAGGCTCCCAGTTCTTCTTACCGGTTGCTAAAACTCATTTTCTTTTTATTTCCGAATCAATTGGGAAACGGACAAATAAAAAAAAACATCAAGATGAATAAATTTGAATGACATAATAAGCACAGGTACGAGTATATTAACACAATGGTAAATATGTAGTATAATACATTAGGTACTCTCACTGTAATTGTAAGCGATGAGGTCGCACCTCGGGTAATTATAAACTTTAGCTGACAACATAGGTTTGAGGTTATAATATCGCTAAATAATAATAATATCATCATAATTTATAGAAAAAAATGACCGTGAACGTAGCTTTAATTAATACTTTCATGTAAATCGTGATTCAGAAAGTTATTTAAATACATATTCATGAAATAAGTTTACTTACGCGGGAAATGTAATGCCTTCAATTTTTCGTTCACTGCGGCTTTTACAGCCCATAACACTGTACGATATTATTACGATATTTATTTGCAAATATATTTTTGAACAAAATAATAAACATTGAAACACGCCGTGACATTTGCAGTGTCCGCCACTAAATTTAATGCCAAACGGGTACGGGAATAAGGACAATAATATATTATCTATATCTCTTTCTTACAAGTGCTAATATGATATATGCGTCCTTTGTTTTGAAAATGAAACAAAACACATCACGCTGTCTATTGGATTCTCTGTCTACGTGCCTATGATTTAATTTATTTTTTATTTTTTAGAGGCTCCTACTGAGTATATCGATATACGTATTTCTTTTCTTTACGAAAATCGAGTGTTTCTATGTCCTTTTTTCTTTCTTCATAGCTATTTGATTTTAACATATAGATATTGAATTTTAACATAATATGGCAATTCGTCAGATTTGCCTTAGTTGTAAATGTGACATAATATAATGTTTGAATTTTTTTCTTTTCAGTAAACTTGTTTGGTTTTGTTATTTATTACTGTTTTAACCATTGAACTAGTTTACGCAACTTTTGTTTAATAAATTGTTTGATGTTGATGTTTGATGACTTTTTTTTTCACACAAAAATATTTTTTCAAATAATAAAACTATCCCTTCCCTCTCCTTACAGTTTCCTTCCATTGCTGATCATGGGCCATGGAAATAAAGGGAAGCATAAAATTTTACTGCCACAAATATCACCCACATTTGCAACGCTGCCCTAAACATCCCACGGAGCATCCGCTTTCCACCGAGATTAAATTTAGTAAAAATGTTCGTCTGTTTTTCCTCCCACATTTTTTTCTTAGCACTATTAAAAAAAACACCGTTAAAGCCTATAAAAACCCCCGCTGAACATAGGCCTCATGCCTCATAGAGGGTATATTTGTCATAGTTGCCATGCCTGGCAAGTGGGTTGGCAACCTCAGTTTTTTATTTTTAGTCGAAGACGCTGCTGCTCATCTCCTGATTTATTTCCATCTGACGCCTTTAGACATGAGTGATATATAACATCACGGTGGAAAAGTTCCAAAATAACGTTGTTCCTTCGCGCCGCCACCGTACTATTTTCTGCGTCACTCCTGTCACTGATTTAACCAAACAAAATGAACTACGCCTCTACACGGTAATTGATGATTTTTCACTACATTTCGTTTATCGACAAATCGTCTTGCAATCGTCGTTACTCTAGCGCTCACTTGACCTTCATACAAATAATTCGATATTTTAAATGTTGATTTATTTTTGGACAAGAACATAGTAATGACTCTAAGTTATATTTACCATCATTTTAAAAAATTGTCTTTTGCCTAACCTACTATACTCTTTGGCTTGACCATAGTTCTGACTAAGTTTGTCCAATAAAATGTCAAGGTCTGAGAGGTTAATATTCAAATATATATGAATCTACAACACGTGTTTTATATATGTTATTGTATAGTATGTAAGCTATATTGTAGGCTTATGAAAAAACTAATATCTGACAGTTGTTGTCATTCAATAAAAGGTATAAATTTAATTTGTGTTTTAGTGCTGAAATCCCCATAAATACACAATATTTAGCGACGAGGAACTTATTCACGCATTATTGAGTGCAATAAAGTTAAATAGTTACAAATAAATAATGTCAAATAAAGGAAACGTGCTGTTCGGCAACAACCTCACATTAGATCACCACCTAAGATCATTACATGCTAGAGTGGGATATTTTTAAGAGTCGATTTATCCAGTTCTGTATGGCAAATGATTATCATGACGACATTGACAAATCAGGAGTTATGAGAAGAGCTTTTTTGCTCACATCATTAACAGAAGATACATATCGCCTAGTAGGCGATTTAGTTTTTCCGTTAAAACTAGAAGACTTTGCTTATAAGACTCTTATTGAAAAGATTAACAACCAGTTTTCCTCAAAGAAATGTATGTTTGCGGAAAGAAAATGTTTTTTGTAAAGCGGAACAAAGACCAGGCGAAGACTTAACTGAATGGGCAGCCCGGGTTCGTTATCTCGCACAGTTTTGTGGTTTTAAAATAGAACTCGAGACGGCATTAAGAGACAAGTTTGTGCTAGGATTGGCGAATGCCGAGGAAAAAGAAAAGGTTTTATTGAAAACATCGATAGCTTGACATTCAACAAAGCGTTGGAATTAGCACAAAGCGTACGATGTGCTCGAGTTGCTGTTCAAAGGTCATTGCGAAATGAAGGACTAGCCATATCATCAGCGGCACCGCAACCCGTTTTCGCTTTCCGAGGCCAAGAAAATTCTGTTCGTCAAACTACAGAAAAAAACATATCTTACTTGATTTGTGGATATAAGAACCATACTAAAGATAAATATCGATATGCGAATTATTTTTATCAAAAGTGCAATAAAAAAGCCATTTAAAACGTGTTTGTAAGAGTGTAGAGGTATTTCAAACGATTTTTATAATATAGGGTGTTTAAATGGTATACCGATGAGAGCGGTCGATCTAAGGCAGAGTACGATAATTCAAATCATCTGATACCGCCAGAATTACCAGCTTTGGTTGCTAGTAAATCTAGCCATGCTCTCTTCTTTGCTTCAACTTCCATCCGTACCTCATCATCTCACCACAACATATTATTTTTCTTTCATTCGTTCTCTTACTTACACCACATACTGTGGTGGCTGCATCCACAAAAACATTTTTAACATTATTCCATACAGTCTTTAAGTCTAAATCACTCGTACATAATTCATTCAAACAACTTATATTTTCCCTCAGTCTATATTTATACTTCTCTACACCTTCACCTTGCAACCTCCTATATGTATATATTACGTCCTTACATATGAAATTAGCGTTTTGTCGTACTGACCACTTTGATCTGAAAGATCTCCTCTTTAGTTAAATTCCAAATTCAAATTTATAAATTCATTTAGCTGGTACATTTGAGTTTTAAAACAGTCGTTCATTTGTTTTTCCTCATTATTTTTTCTTTGGTGTCGCTTATTACCGCACAATGGAAAACATGAAATATCGGTATTATATACATATATACCTATATATATCTATGCCATGATAATTAAGGAAAATATGTAACGATAGAATCATTATCTAGGAAAAGCGTTAATTCACACTTGCAATGCTTTAATAAAATGTTCACGATCTTTGTTTTAAAAGAAACTTGTTGGAGCTTTTCTACTGTCAAGAGGTATTTCGTTCCTGAGTCTTATAGCCGTACTGTCAAAGTCTTATAGCCGTAAGAGCGAAAAGTGGGACATATAACCAGTACGGTGTAAAGGCGTTACCAACTTTAGGTTATCCGAAGAACGGAGAAAGCAATTATGAGTATCTCCTAGGTACTGAAATTTAGATTTCAAGTACTCAGGAGCACAAGGATCGTTCAGGATAGTGAAAAAGTGCAGAGTATTCTAACATATCTGCGCTGACGGATAGGCAGCCAGTTAAGCTGAGTACAAAAAGTACAAAAAGATGATACATGGTCATATTTACGAAGACCGTTAATGTATCTGATGCAGTTATTGAGGAGACGATCCAATGTGTTAAGATGCTGTTGGGATAAGTCTGTTCAACACACATCTACATAGTCAATTATCGGCAGAATAAGAGATTGAACAAGCAAAACTTTTGTAGCGGTAGGAAGAAAATTTTTCAGGCGATAAAGAGATCGCAATGTTGCAGTAACTTTGCAGCTTACCTCCTGGATCTGCTTGTTCCATGAAAGACAGCTATCAACGTACAGACCGAGATTCTTAAAATGTGTAGAGTATGGGATAACATTGTTGTTGTACGAAATAAACGGCAAAGTGGAGATATCTAATTTGTATACGTATCTAGAGCTACCTAAATAATCGCTTGACTTTTAGAAGGATTCACATTAATTCCAAACACCGGGGGCCATTCATTATATCTATAATGTAAATCTTCGTTTAGTAACGCTATTGAATTATTAATATTGGATGGTTCCGCTTGTGCATATAATTGTAGATTATCGGCATACAGATGATAAGAGTACTTGAGGTTTAATGTGATAAGATTAATAAAAATTGAAAGCAGAAGAGATGAGAGAATACCGCCTTGAGGGACGTCGGTTAATACATCACTCCAATTGGAGACATTATGGCCAGAACGCACGGCCTGTTGGCGCCCTCGAAGATATGATGAGAACTAATCCTGGGCAGAAGACGAGATATATAAGTGTGAGAGTAGAGCTAGCAAGATAGAGTTGTCGACAGTATTAAAAGCGTCAGAAAAATCTATTTAAATAAGAACTGTTAATTTGGAATTGTCCATACCCTCTTGAATATCTTCATTGACCTTGAGAAGGGCGGTTGTAGTGCTATGGCCAGGGCGAAATCCAGACTGATATGATGAAAGAATCTTTTTTTTGAAAATAGACGTAGAAATTTGTTTATGAGCAACAGCTTCTAAAATTTTAGATAAACATGGCAGGATAGAAATTGGTCCAAAATGAGAAATAAAATTGCACTCGGAGGATTTTGCAAGAGGAATGACAAAGGCTTTACGCCAAAGTGTTTGGAGAGCACCATAGTTCAACGAAAAGTTAATGATATGAGTTAAAAAACGGACAAAACAGAATCAATTACGTATATAACCATTGTTCTACTCACATTATCACAACCAACAGCTTTAGATTTGATAGACAGAAGTTCTTTGCGTATCTCGTCTTCTTTAACAGGATAAATAGTGAAAGAGTCATGAAAATAAGGAGGCATTGAAGATAAGGATGAAATAGCATTTTCTAGAACTATTATAAATAGTTTTAACAGACAAAAAATGACTGTTGTAATCATCTGGAGAAAAAAACTCTATTAGGGGCAAGGTGTGTTTTCTCAAATCCAAGAGTATTAAGAAACTTCCATATATCAGGTGAAGATGAAGAAAGCACTTGTTCATGGATATAAAGGCGTTTATCAGCTCTCACCATCTGATTGCATCGATTTCTCGCAACTTTATATGCCTTCCACTTTTCGTCTGTGCGCTTCCTCTTGAAGGCACGGAATGCTCTGTCACGCTTTGCCATGGCCATTCTTACCCTGCTGTTATCCATGGAACTGGAGGCGCTTAAGTCTGACAACACGCTTGGGAGCATGTTTATCAAAGAGTTTTAGCATGTTTCCGTTCGGGATATTGACTTTATCATCAACTGTAGATGCAGCAAACACAGAAGACCAGTCAATTTCATCAGCATCGCGCTTAAGCTTCTCAGCATCCAGTCTAACAAAACTACGAATAGAGACAGATACTGATGTAGGCTTGGGAGACGTTAATTTGTATGAAAGAAAGAGCAAATCATGCCGTGAAAAACCAGAAGCAGAAAGTTGGCCGTAGTTGGCAACATGCTCAACAGACGAGACGGATATATGGTCGATCCATGTGTATGCAGAGTCAGTATTATGATGTGTAGCATTTAATGGCAGAATAGTGAGATTATGCGACGCCATGATCGACTTCAGTTTGTTTGATTTGAGAGAAGCCACTAAAAGGTCGGTGTTAAAGTCTCCCATGACAATATGATGTGTGTAAGCAGAACGGAATGACGACAAATTTTCTTCAAAAACGGAGAAGTAGTCCACTTTAGATGGACAGAAGACGACTCCAAGGAATAATTTAACACTCTTGACATTTACATTAACAAAGATGTATTCCATTGAACTAGAATAAAAGGATGGAGAAGTATCTAAAATTTTGAAAAGTAATTCGTTACGTAAATAAATAGCGACACCTCCGCCTCTTTTGCCGGTACGATCATTACGGATTAAAATAAATCCCGGGAGACTGTAGGATGTAAAAGTAAGTTCTGGTTTAAGCCAGCTTTCAGATACGAAAATAACGTGACATGTTGTTAAAAATAATGTACCCAGAAGCTCCGTGTAATGTTGAGGAATACTTTGTGCATTTAAGTGACAAATATGAAAACAATTCAAGGATTTTTGAAGTTCATTACTAATTAATGAATGCAAAGTTACAAGCTCATCCAAAGCATCCACAGGCGAAAGGGAAGAAGAACTCTTGCAAGTAGAATAAGAAGATTCATCATCTGATATTAGATAAAATATAAATGATAATAATTAAATATATAAATATAAAAAATGTATATCTACATACATCACCCTCTGGCCAACTGTATACAATTTTATAACAAGCATATCAGAAGAAAAAGAAGTAATAACTTTCATTAAAACAAGAACAAAACAGTAACAACATAAATAGAAAGAAAAAGACAAAAATAAATTAAGCATCAAAATAAAAATAAGCCACTATTACCTAAACTAAACAATATTTTAAAACAATCTTTAGAAACGTAAACTGAAATAGCAAAAGTTAAGTTATATAATCTATGTTCACAGCAATGACATAGTGATTGTGTACTCTAGGTTTTCACTAGTTTAGTTGTCAACATAGATTATTATAAATAGTTGCCAATGTCGAATGTCAATTGCCATCAGAGAAAAAGATACCTACTTAAAATTATTAGGACAAATGATAACACAACAATAGCTTACTTATTTGAGACACGAAATTAGTATAAATTTAAAAGAAAGTAGAAAGCAGTATGAGTTATTTGTTTCGCTTTACGCGTTTAGACCTCACTGCAGACTTAGGTGCAATGTTACTCTTGCTATTTTCTGGGAGGTTGTTATCCGTAAAACAGAAGGAGTATCCACTGCAGATTTTTCTTGCTGAGCGATAAGCTTATCGAGGTCTATATTGTCCGTGAGCCGGTGAAGTTTACCGCTAGATAGCTTAACGTAAATGTTACCATCGAGTGACCACACTTGTCTGATGCCGAACTGACACACTTGACTGAACGACTACCTGACTCATAGATGGGCGGAGGCAGTAGAGTCCAAGGGTGAGGCATTGGGCGTTAGTTTGGACATTGCGAAGGCTTTCAATCAGGTTTGGCACATAGCGCTTCTTTCAAGCTCCTTCTATGGGCTTCCGAGAAATTGTGCAATTGGATCACCAGCTTTCGCAGATTGGAGCATCAAGGTCGTTGTAGACGGTGCATGCTCCGACTACAAGCTTATTGACGCTGGTGTTCCACAAGGCTGCGTGCTATCACCAACGCTGTTTCTTCTGCATATCAATGATATGTTGCAAACCTGTAGCATTCATTGCTATGCGGATGACAGCACTCGTTCTGCTCTATACACCGGCCGTGCCAATATTTCTCGGGAAAACGTCGCCGAGTACCGGAACAAACTTGTGTCTGAAGTCGAGTCTTTGCTGAACAAAGTCTCGGATTGGGGCGAATAAATCTAGTCCAGTTTAATCCTCAGAAGACACAAGTTTGCGCGTTTACCGCTAAAAGAACCCCTTTGTCGTATCTCCTCAGTTTCAAGGCACTCCTTGTTGCCTCAGCCAGTATCGGAATCCTCGGCGTCGACATATCGAGTGACGTGCAGTTTCGTGGTCACTTGGAAGAAGGCCAAATTGGCCTCTAAAAGTTTGACGTGACAGTATTTCATGCCGGCACAACGCCTGTAACTTTACAAGGCGCAGGTTCGGCCTCACATGGAATACTGTTCCCATCTCTGGGCTGGGGCTCCCCAGTGCCAGCTCCTTCCACTTGACCGCGTCCAGCGGGCGGCTCGATCGTCGACGACCGGGTCCTTTCCGATCGGCTCGATTCATTGGCGCTGCGAAGAGATGTTGCATATCTTTGCATTTTCTTTCGCATTTACCACGGGGAGTGTTCTGAGGAATTGTTAGGATTAATCCCAGTCACCAAATTTCACGAACGCACATCGCGGCAGAACTCCCGATACCATCCAAACCATCTGGATGATTGGCGGTCCACCACTGTGCGATTTAGAAGATGTTTTCTTCCTCGCACAACTTCCTTGTGGAATAGTTTACCACCAGCGATTTTTCCGGACCGATACGACTTAGGGACCTTCAAGAAAACAGCCTTCTCCTTTTTAAAAGGCCGGCAACGCATCTGAAATTCCTCTGGTTCCCCTGGTGTTGCAGTTGTTCATGGGCGGCGGTAGTCACTTACCATCAGGTGAGCCGCATGCTCGTTTGCCCCCTCTCCTATATAAAAAAAGGCTATACGCTGACAAGTAAGAAACTCTGCAAAAACATACGGAGTTCCCTTGACCTGAGTTTTCTTGGCCCAAATGTTTGATCTTATGCGAAGATCACTAAACCGAATCAGAACAGGTCTTGTACGGCTCTCAGAAACTGCACCCAGACGCAGGCAAACCACAATGGAACTTTAAGAAAATTCAGGTTGTTGGAGATTATTCTTCATGATACTAACTACTGTATCCGCAACATTTTCTTCATTAGTGCATTCAGGGACGCCATCTATCAAAGCCTTGAGATTTTTCTCCTCGTAGTCGGCTCTTACGACACCCATGAGAAGAAACTTTTGTGATGTATAATCTTACACCGAGATCACAAGGCAATAAGTTTTGTTATTAAACGTTATTATTACAACAAAAAAAACTTAAAAATAAAACCTGTTAAGAAAATAAGCGACATTAACCTAATGGTATATTAATAGTATAGTTGTAGCACGAATGGGTTGGCTCGACCGGGGAAGGACCACGCTCTCACAGAATACCAGCGTAAAATAGTAGCTTAATGCTGCTGTGTTTCGTATGGTGAGTGTAGAGAACCGGAGACCCTTTTTACTGGAAAAGAGGCATTCTATCTTAGTCCTCACGGCTGACAACGCATCTGCATTTAAATTCGCAAACGAAGATAGATGTAGATGTCTATGGGCCACAGCAACCACTTACCATCAGGTGGACTGTGTGCTCGTTTGTCACCCTTATTCTATAAAAAAAAAAATGGTATAATGCGGACTGCGAACTCAAAAGGTCGTGCGTTCGAATCCGCCATTCGACTATTGTCGTGGACCACTCCTGACACGAGCATTTTAAGCTTACCAGGAGTGATTAACAGGGGAATATTAGTAATGTTAATAGCATTGCTAATATTTAAAAAAAATAAAGCCTACAAAGCGGTAAAGTTCCACCGCTACTGAGTGGGCTAAGCTCGATGGCAATTCAATTACGCGGCAAATTAAACACAACGTTGTATACGCTGCGGGTTACGGATAACAGGGTTGTCTGATTAGAGCACATGTCATAGATAAGCACTCCATATTTGGAGTGCTTACTAGATAATAGGGTTCCCATTCTGTCTAGGAGTTTTTCTGTTCTTCTTCTTCTCTCCTTCCATCCTTACCAATTTCTGCCGCCAATCATATGCATAGGTACATGTACGTATTTGTATAGGTACAGATAGTATAATGTACACTGTATATTATATACTGCGGTTGCCAACCCGCTTGCCAAGAGTGGCAATAATGGCAAATATCCCCCCCTTTGAGGTAATCTATGTGATAGGCCTATATTCAGCATTAGACTTAAGCTGTAACGATAACGGTATAATATAAATATATGTATAAACTATCACTCTTTTTTATTTATTTAGAAAATTTACATTAGGATAACAACACTAGGATTTTCTCCTGTATCGTGGAGGCAGCTTGCATACATAAGTTTCACAAGGACAAACACCCTGACTCGGAACAATTATTCGTAGGAAATACAAATATTTGTTCAGTGTGGGATTCGAACCCGCGGCCCTCAGCGCTGCAACTCATTGCTATGCCATTACGCCAAGGCTGGCAACATTTACATTGTTTCTAACGTTTATAATATATATCTTAGTATGATTATATGATTATATATGCATATTCATATTATGTGAAGAAACATATTTTTAACGTAGTTGCTTGCACTTCACATCCTTATTATCTTCTCTGCTTAGCCTGGAGGTAGACTGGTAGAGAATACTTTGTTGCATTAAGTCCACCTTGTTGTACTTGGTGTACCACTAAAGTTATGAAAAACTTATATTATTACATGTGGTAAAATTAAATATTTTGTACAACCGATTTCAATATAAATAAAATGAGAACATCATCAATGTAGTCGAAGTCATTTAAATATTTTTAGCATTACTAAGGATAGTTCAAAAACTACTGGTCAGATATTGATCAAATTTATATAAGACCATATGAAAAGCACCAGCTTTCAAATAAAAAAAGAATCATCAAAATCGGTCCTCCTAGAAAAAAGTTCTGAGGTAACACACAAAAAAAGACAGGCAAATTGAGAACCTCCACCTTTTTTTTTTGAAGTCCGTTAAAAATACTGTGTGTCTATGCATTTCTGGTTTTAGAGGTGATAGCTAGGTATTTTTGTGTAATGGTGGACGCTTTTATTTATAAGCTACCGTAGCCACTTGTTAAACTTGAATGAGCCAGTAGTAAATCGTAAATGACTTTCAGTAAATATTCTCGTAATTTATAATGTTTAGAAAATATTAAATTCTATTCGATTGTATTCCAATCTGTTCTATTTAATTCTGTTCTGTTCCGTTTTCTTTCGTTCTGTTCAGGAACATTCATTTTTTTTTATAGGATAGGGTGACAAACGAGCACACAGTCCACCTGATAGTAAGTGGTTGCTGTGACCCATAAACATCTACATCTATCTTCAATAAAGAATCAAAATGCAGATGCGTTGTCACCCGTGAGGACTGAGATGGAATGCCTCTTTTCCAGTAAAAAGGGTCTCCGGTTCTCTACACTCACCATACGAAACACAGCAGTGTTAAGCTGCTATTTTACGCTGGTATTCTGTGAGAGCGTGGTCCTTCCCCGGTCGAGCCGACCCATTCGTGCTACAACTATACTACTAATATAGCTGCAGCATGGCTCTACCACGTAGAGCCACGCTACATGTTTTTTATATACATAAAAAATGAAGCTTCCCTATAGATATCAGATCATTCTTAAAACACAATTATGTTTTATCATTAATATTGCAGATTAGTTACGAATGTGTTGAAGTAAGTCCAATTAGTATTATTATTATAATCTATATACTATAAAATATCTATTTCCACTTATTTATATAATTTGTTAGGTTATGTTTTAAATTGATAACACTAATGCTTTTACGTGCAATGTCATACCGTTTATGATTTTTTTTGAAATATCTGGAGATATTTTAACGTAATAAATAACCATAAAGGTTTCTGAAAGTAATGTAACTTTTGAACTGCTGGTACTATAACTAGTTGAGTCATCCCTTGGGCGTTATTACGTGTGCTTACAACTTTTAACGTTCGCCATTACACTCATTGTTATCATTAATATAGCGGTACATTATTTCCTTTACTTTCTTTAACTTTTGTATTACCTATATTTCATTTATTAACCTCATATGAGAGGATTATCATGCGAAGAATTTATTATGTTATATAACTTATATTTATGTCGTTTCTGTCCTTCATTTTAATTTTTAAGTAAAGACATTATAAGAGCTCGAAGTTACACGAAAATGACTGACGCTCTAAAAGGCTAATGCTATTGTAATCAATACAATAAGAAATGTACTTACCTTTACAGTTTATCAAAGTCCACTCATAGAGACACTCTGAGTCCACTGCTGAACATAAACCTACCCCATAGGTTGCCTCATAGGAGGGATATTTGCCAAAGTTGCCAAGCTGTTATCAAGAAAATTCTGCTGCCAATCTTTTTGTTTACATATTGCGCCTGTTACGACGCCCACGGTATGATATCATACACGGTAGTAGTTATTCTTACACTGCCACTACACGGTAAAAAAGTACCGTTACAACATAATACAATATTTATTTATTTATTAAAAACTTAGTTGCACAAAAAGTACAAAGGCGCGCTTAACGCCTTAGTACATTCTGTACTGGTAAACCTATAAGAATATAATAACATACTAATAGAATATGTTGGTTACTACGCCGTGTGGACGCGTTACAAATTAACCCGTTGTTTAATTTCATACCGTATGTATCGAAAGCAAATATAAGATAGGCCATAAAGATAACATGACCTCCAGTGTTCATCATTATAATTATCATCGTTACAATCTATCAAAACCCACTGCTGAATATAGTCCTCTCCAACAAATTGACCCCACAGACCATAGTAGCCAACCAGTGGGATGGCAACCGCAATTTTTTTATCATTGATCCGCTTTCGGAATAATAATAATAAAACCTTCCTCCAGTTTTACAACTAGACGTGGTATTAAAAGCTCAAGCCAAGAACTAGCTTTATAAGATTCAAATTATAAGACAGAGAAAATCTAAGAGATTAATGGGATTAAATTTTATAAAGATATCTTCTTAATAATACATACCATAAATTGTCAGAGCATCTCAAATTTGTGAAACACTTAGTTAAAGTCAAGTATTCAACCTAATTATTTCTTGGCTTGTTTAAGTATATTAAATAAAACAAATAATAAAAAAGCCTATTTAAGATCTTCTCCAATTTAAAAGAATTTGACTATGATTCATTTCAGGGTAGTATTTCAAATGTACATAAAAATCGCCCTCAAAATCCATTAGTTCGCAAAAAATGGAGATATAGCAGTGAGGTTCTATCACAGAAAATTAAGGAAATATTATTTTCTTTAGGTAAAGGCAAAGAATCATCACATGTTCCTTAAATTTTATAATAAGTATCTGTAATGAGCGCTCTCATCACTTCCCGCTCCCACATCAAAGCCGCAATGTACACAGTGCTGTACTTAATTTGACGCATAATGGAATTGCCCTCCGGTCTCTCCGTACACTGCACGGTGAAGCTCTTATATGCAGGCCTCAATTTCATAAACTTTTTATTATTTATTTATTCATAATTCAGGGAAATACACCTAGTTTGTTAGTGCACTAATTAAACTAGGTGTTGGTGAATGAACAGAGATTATTATAAAATTTTATTATTAAACAACCTGGAACCCATGGGTGTTCCAGTGTCTCACCACAGGGCAATATTGCCTTTCATATATATAAATTAAGAGGCTTCTGGTACTGTCTCGCAAGCGACGCATGAAAGAGGCTATTCTTTTGCATAATATTACTTTAAATCTGCCTTTGAAAACAAACCTGACGCCGCAAAAGCGTGGCAGCCCCAAAAACATCCTACATTAATTTAATTGTTATATTGAATACGTAGTGCATTGAGAGATCGGCAAGTACACTTCTTCCATAGGCTGCAGGTGTAGAATGTCTGACAGTAAGCTCTGAATAATGTTATCTTAACTTCATTCGTACACCTAGCAATCCTGCGGGAAAGCATATTCACCTTACTGCCAACGCTCTACGTACCCATTCTACATCTAAGCCATCAGAGAGATCCTTGAAGACCCAGTGTCCCAGATATCTGAATTTGGTGACTCTACTCAGAGTAACTCCTCCAAGTTTAACAACTTAGCTCTTACCAAGTATTCTAAAAGAGATAACCGTTTATCTTTTATGAATATTCTAAGTAAAGTAAAGTTAAATCCTATATACGCCCCACAGCTGGGTACAAACCGTCTCTCATTTCTGAGACTATTATGGAGCAATTAGTCCACTTCACTCTTCCAAAGCGTGTTGACAGACTGCAAATCATGTCCTAGAAATATGTTATTCTTCAGTCAGCAGGAAAACATCTTGAGGAAACCTGCATGTTTTTTCACCGCCGATAAAGTGATTAATCAAAATTTACAATTGCAGCTAATAAATTCAACGGGAAACGAATCTGGGTTATTGGCATACTGAGACATTTACGGCGGGCGCTTTGCTTAGCTATCACGGCTCATGTTATATCACAACAATATTGTAGTTAAAGTTTTAAGTTAAGGAGCAACGCCTGCACCTTTAATGGTTTGGCTTAACCATGAAAGGAACATACTTTCACAGAAAACCGACGTAAATTTGCAACAAAATCCTGCTGCGTTTCTGATGAGGAATAAGAGAACCAGAGACTATTTTACCTGATAACGAGGCATTCAATCAGAAATAGAATAGAAAATAATATTTTTTATTTAATATAGATTACAAGAACACTTATTGAAATTCATTTAAGCTTTACCACTGGTTCGGAAAGAAAACCTCCGTCCTGGGAAGATCCAGCAATAAACCCAGCGGGAATTTTTTTAAATATATTTACAATATAATATTTTACACAATTAAGTATGAAAACATTAAAAAAAAAAGTACGGTAGCGATCACATTATTCCCAGGGGTTATTATCAATCACTCTCTAGTTGTATAATAATCTTTATCAAACAATTTTTGCCTAATAAAAGGATCAGGAGTAACAACGCCTCTGCAATATAATGTTGTTTAATCGATGACAGATATTGGTGTCTATGGGCCACATAACACCTACTTATCATCGGGCGTACTATGTGCTCTTATATAACCCTTTCTTGTATGAAAAATGTGTTGACCAGAGAATATTCATTCGAATTGTATTGGCGTTTGCGATCATGTAGCATATAATAACAACCTTTGTATTAAAAGACACGGACTTTTGAATTTATAGAATGATTATATTTAGTATTTAAGCATACTTACGTAAATATGTATAAACAACCGAATTTTAATATTGATAAGATAGGCTCCGAATATCTCTGGTGGACAAAATTCTTAATGAAGAAATCCGTCGAATAACTAAAATTAGAAACATAACCTTCCGTGTTTGCAAAATGGAATTGTTGACGTCTGATGTAGAAGTGACAATATTAAGCTTAAGTCTTATGGAATGGAAACCGCGCAAGCAAACTAAATGGGGGGTGGCCCATACCTAGGTGAGACGATCTGAGGTGAGGGTCTGCGCAAGTAGTAACTGGATGTGCGAAACTGGAGAGTGGGCTAAGTGGCGAATTTTCTTAAGAGAGCATTGGACTGCCGCAAGGCGATGGTGATGATTATGATGCTGATCTAAATCTCATAGTACTAGTCACTTAAGAAAAAAAATCAGTAAACGAACAAATTGTAACGCGCTGAATTGTAGGTTCACGATATACGAGATTGTATTTCGATTCTATTAAAAATCCAATCCAATACCATACACAACTTTACAAACTCATCGTGGAAAATATTCTTCGTATAAATCCCAATCCGAAAGTTATTACCTTCGTTCTACTGCTATAGAACAATAAAGCTAAAAAAGCAATAGCTCGATTCGTGTCGAGTGTTAATAAAAAAAAGGAATTTTCCAACAACACTGTATCTAATAGAGGAGCGAATTGATGGCGCGTGTGACGAACGCGGGAATGTCGTTTCAGATGGCGCTAGTGTACAAAATTGCTTGAAAAAACTATACTGACACATACGATCACTAATCGACGGTTCCGTAGCGCAGTGGCTTAGCAATGAGTTGAAGCTGAGGCCGCGAGTTTGAATCCCGCACGATTCAAGTATTGTTTGGATGATTGGTCTGGATGTTTGTCCTTGTTCACTGCATGTACGTAAACTGCCTCCTCAATACAGGAGAAAATCCTAGTGTGGGGGTAACGTTTTAGAAAGAAAATAAAGACAGAAAGAATTCTATACGGAAGCTATTTGGTTGGAGAAGTAGTACGAACTTTTAGAACAATCTTAGAGACTTAAAAAATTATAACCATAATTGTGTAAACGTATATCCGAGTGATAAAAATATTTCTAGTCCGGACACGAGGCGGCTTTGCAAAATCTTTTCTGATAAATAATGTTCTCATTAATTAATGTTGACAAGAGACGTTGTGAGATGGATGTTGTGCGTAGGAAAATAAAGGTTCACCTATACTCCTAGATTTCGTTTTAAGAAAGGTTAACCACACTAGAAAATTCTTCGTGGCATAGTGGAGGTAGTTGACATCTATACATATAAATAAAATGGAAGTATCTGTCTGTAATATTGAAATAACTGTCTTTTATTAAGTTGAAGAGGTTAGTTGAATGCCATTAGACATGAATAACCATTTTTAAACTTTTTTGTCTGTCTGTCTGTCTGTCTACCTGTCAGGGCTAATCTTCAGAATGGGTGAACCAATTGTAACGAAACTTCACGAACTGATAGGGAACAATTCCAAGAGAGGTCCGAAAAACTTGAATATTTGTCTGTAATGCTTGTCTTTGATCTAAATTACGCCTCTTTAATAAATCCCATCCAAGCTAAGCCGGGCGCGTCGCTAGCATTAAATAAATTTAGCATTTGTATCAAATACTAGATAGCCGTTGATACAAAATATAAATACTATATGCATGACACTATTACTTGGAATAGGTATAGGATAATAGGTATGAAATAATAGGATAATATTTAAAAAAACACTGCCAACTTTCATGGCACCGTCGTAACACAGCCATTTTAATAATTATATTTTATTAAATTACAAGCCGTACTCGTTCTTGTGGTACGCGTTGCTGTGGCTCAAAATGGTTTTTATAAAAGTATGTACTTAAAAACTCGCGCGTATACGATTGCAACGTTGTGTTAATATTTAAAAGCAATGAGGGCTTAAACAAACGCATAAAAGTAAAAGTTTGAAAAAGATTTTATAAGATGTGCAAAAAATTATAGTGCCCGAGTGTGTGTGCAAGCTCAGGTTCACTCTCTATTCCCTCATATTCAGGGTCGAAACACCGCCAACTTCCTGAGCCCTGACTGCTACTGAGAATTTCTGAACGGAAAAACTCAATGGCTGAATTTTCAATGGCGCGACCCAGGATTCGAATCCGGCACCTAATTTTTTTAAACTTATTATTATCTAGTGCTTGACCACAATCCCACCTGGTGGTAAGTGGTGATGAAGTCCTAGAGGTTAAATCGCATTGTCTTAGCGTAACAAAAGCCTTGTAATCGGACGGAAAGACCAGCAAATAATCTACACCTTTGTGTGGACATCATGATCTGTAACCCCGTTTACGATCACTTGACCAACGAGGCTGTTATAATCCTTAGTAATCAACCCATGAACAGTCCACTGCAGGACATCGGTTCTGGCAATATAGGGAATTTCCCGTAATAGTTCATTTTTACCCTTATTCTATAAAAAAATATAAATGGGAAGTGACTGAAAAATCAATTTCACGTGTCATTGGCATCAGGTTTAATGCCACGGGAGCGGACAGGTTAATTAGCTTTGGAAACGATATTCCGTGCCACCGAAAATTATTCGACGTCATTATCTAAACGATCACGCCACGGTTTGCGGCGCCAGTTACTGTCATCGTCATTATTTCGCACATTTAAGAGAATGTTTTTGAAAATAAACTTGATTTGAAATGACAAAGTTATCATTCTCAAAAAAAAAAAGCTTTTAATGAAGGTAAAAACTGACTTCAAACACTAAAAATAATTTCCACATTATAGCTCCTGATGTCGGAGCTAAGATATAGTGTATGTATCGAAGAATCAAAGCCCCGAATTATTTTGTCATTTTTTTTTAGTTTTTAAAATCGGTATTTACTTTTTATTATGATTTTAGTATGACTTTCGTCCCTTTGGAGAGAGGTTAAGCCCTAGTGTGGGATGCTACTTGCGTAGACACTTTTGCGGCCTCTCATCTCAAAGTACCTCGTTTATAGGCAGGCGGCATCAGAGGCAGCTGAACTAAGTAAGTGACGCAAATATGAGTCTTTGAGAAATGACTACATATTTGTGACTATATATTTGAGACTATCGGTCCGTGGGGTCCACGTGCGGTGAAGTTCCTAAAGGAACTATATCCATGACTGGCCATCGCTGCTAGTGATAAGAGGTCTGGTTCTTTTCTCGCTCAAAGGCTAAGTATAGCCATTCAGCGAGGAAACGCAGTCAGCGTTCTTAGCACGATACCACGGGGACTATATGAGAATTTAAATTGTTAGTTTTAGTTTTCCTTTATTATAGTTTTTTTTTAATATTGTGTGTAACCTTTTAGTTAGATTTAATTTTATAGTATGTTTTAACAATGCAAATAAACTTTTTATTAATAGTTTAATTTTTATCTTATGTTTTCTTCTTCATTAGTCCGTTCTAGAAAAAATTGGTTTAATCATCACGCTTAGTAGGCGTTAACGATTGCAGTTCAAGACATCCCGCACCTGAGACAGCTTCCTGTCGCCGGTCTGGATATTTTATGTCTGGCGAACACAGATTGTATAACGCCGTTAGTAAACAAATAGTGGCGGTGTAAGAATATCCACTATCCCATATTGTCCCGTGAGAGTCGTAAAAGGCAGAGCGAAACAAAACAGCATATGTTCAGCGTCGTCTTCCTAACAACAAATAAAATTAAAAAACTGTGTATTATATTTGTTTCTGTTAACGATAGTATGTGGCTAATGCAGCCCGTGAATATCTTCTATAACTTCAAACAAAAAAAAGTTCCCGTGTGAGGAATGAATAGCAATCCTCTTCATTAAGTTTCTATCTAAGCACCCCCTATTCATAATGAAAAATAATGCCTGCTCGTAAAATCTGACCAATAATAATAATACAATAAGATTATTCTACATTATTAATTATCCAAAGTTACCAAACGCGTAAAGCTACGCAAACTGGAAGTAGGAGGACCCGTACGGAAACATAATTGAATGGTGAAGTGACATGTGACAGGAGCAAAAACACTTGACCGGCGTGTAACCCTTATTCCACTTCCCATGCCATTAGGAATCCGATCTCAGTTATGTTTTAGTTTTACATGAGAGAAAATGATGAAGGTAATAGCGGTTATCTTACTATGTTAGTAAGTATAATATAAAAAATTAAAATAAGTTTATATAAAAAAATATTTGCTAAAAATAAATATTAAAAAAGATTAATATAAAAAATCGCTATTCTTATCTTTAGAGCGTTAAACATGTGACATTTTTAAACGACTTCAAAAAGGAGAAGGTTCTCAATTCGAGTGTATGTCTTTTTTTTTTGTATGTATGTTACGCGATACCTTCGCAGATTATGGACCAATTTTAATGATTATTTTTGAAGTTATACTTCTTTTGGGCGTTTGGGAAAAATCATGAGAGTAAATTTTTACGATGCGCGCGCACACCGACACCTAAAAACGACACCATGAATTTGTTACGATGCGCGCGCACACCTAAAAGCGACAACTTCAGTGGGTAATTGTCTCTCAAGTTTTCGTGGGAACTGTTAATCTGTCAAGTCTTTGACTTACACATGAGATAGTTCAAAGTCACCTTTATAAAAAGCTCTAAAGAGTATGTTAACACTTAGAAAGGACCCCTCAGAACCAAAGAGTATTTAATCACTACGTTTAGGCAGAACCATAGTTAAGAATGCTCAGAACAATACTTTTTTAGATGTTATTTATAACAATTATACAACTAAAATTTTATTAGAATTAGTTTCGTTACTAAATTACGCTTCTCTAAATTAAGAGAATTTACTTCAAATGACGAGGTTCCGCTTTTACCTACGCGTCGCGTTTACTTCACATACTTTAGTCTATTTCCTTCGCCGCGTGAGTGTAAGAGGCAAATATAAATTTAAAAAAAAATTAAGTGGGTACAAAAGAAAGTTTGTTGTTAGTTTTTTTTATAAAGGTAAGTATTTTAATTATACTGTTTTTAAAAGTAATTTGTTTACATTTTGCTTCGTAACAATTTTATACACTTTATAAAATTTCCATTTTAAATACTATGTCGTTCACGTATCACTTTATATTTAATGGTCAGAATTAACTGAAAATTAAATTTGTTTTTAAATTGTGAGTTATCACTATAAATCATGTAAAAACACAAATTTTCATATTTCACGAAGGCCAATGTGCGAAAATTACGTTTTATGTTATAATTTCGATATATAGTGAACATTATGGCGAAGTTGTTTTCAATAATAATTTAAAATTAAAAATTTTGTACAACCGACTTCAATATAAATTATTAAGAATAACTCAAAAACTATTAGTCAGACCTTGATCAAATTTATATGAGACTACATGTGAAGCACCAGCTTTCAAAAAAAAAGATTCATCGAAATCGGTTCACCCAGAAAGAAGTTAGGGTAACACATAAAGAAAACATACGGTCAAATTGAGTACCTACTCCTGTTTGAAGTTGGTAGAAAAATGGCGTTGGTCAAAGATAGCGTAATAAAGTATATGCCTATGCGTAGACAGAGAATCCAATAGACGGCGGGGTCGCATAACCGCTATTCTACCTTTCATTCACGCATCACAGTGCTGCCACTTTGGCAATGTTACCCACAAAATAGGGAGATTTTGTTTGTGAAGCGTACGTCAGAATTTCTAGACCACTTTACATGTTATTAGGATAGGATAATTAAATCAAATGAAACAAATACGTAATATTAATAACAAATATTAAAACATATTTATTTGTTAAGAAAATCATAATAATTACACTTATAGGTATTGATAATTCCAATTTAATTATAATTGTCCTTGAAATAAAACTAATTTAGGTTTCATGATGTATTCTTATTTCAAAATATCTTAAAGCGATAGCTTTAATGCGAAGCATTCTGTGATTGTCATTATACGGAAATCTTTATTGATGGGATCGATCGAGTTAAGTAGATTGCTATCCTTTTCATTCACAAGAGCTTTGGCCTTAAAGTCTTCAAGAAATTGTTCCAGATTTGCCACTTTTCTTTTTAGACGCCTTGCTTTCTGACGAAGAGCGTGCACCATTCTCAACCTCTTCTCCGACAGATTTTGCTGCTGTTTCAATCTCTTGGTAAGACTTCTTGGCGTACCCAGTGCCTGAAACAGAAAGTTAAAATGTTTTAATCCATTAATCATATTAGCGGCTGTTATTGATCGCAAACAAGAGATTTTCAATTGTGTTCGTAATGTTAAATGTCACCTATACCATATTCAGCAAAACCAAATACAAAATGTAAACAAGGAAACCAATGACTCTCAAAAACAACGACAAATAATGCTGTACGTAATGCCAGCTAATCAGTCAGTGAGTAGTTCAGTTTCTTTTACATATACAAATTTAAAGGTAAAGATAACATACGCCACTGTTCAGCCTCTGGTTTTAGTGTTTGATCCCTTAGCCCACTTGTATTACAGTTAGGTACCACCAGTTTTTGTAAGCAGCACAACACAATCTTTTCAAAACTTAAAACCTACCGCAAATGTGCTTGGTAGTTCCATAACTAGATCATCAATCTGATGCCCATTTTTAGTAATTTTAACGTCCCCCTGGAAAAATATAAAAAGTTATAGTTATTATTACATGAGAACTATAACTTTTATATTAATTCTTATCACTAGTACAAGTGTTTAGTTACCAAGGCAATGAAAATTAAAGATGCGCCGTATTTGGTTGTTTCATCACTAAATCATCAGGCTCAGGTTGTGTTACAATTTTCAATTTTCTTCTATGTATTTAGTGTAAAAACGATGTCTTTTAAATTCCTTTTATTCTATCATAGTACATCATATTATACTTACACTTTAGTTAACCATCTACTATATAAAAACACAGTTAGAAGATTTAAAATATGACCATATTTAAGCATACAAATCATTATTGTATAAAGTCTTGGGACAGCATTACGAAAAAATTCAGTTCTTGTTCTTTTCGGACTAATAAATTCCTTTCAAAGTTCTTGGAGCAAAGCCGAGAGTATTTAGTAGGCTCCCAGTTCTTCTTACCGGTTGCTAAAACTCATTTTCTTTTTATTTCCGAATCAATTGAAACGGACAAATAAAAAAACATCAAGATGAATAAATTTGAATGACATAATAAGCACAGGTACGAGTATATTAACACAATGGTAAATATGTAGTATAATACATTAGGTACTCTCACTGTAATTGTAAGCGATGAGGTCGCACCTCAGTAATTATAAACTTTAGCTGACAACATAGGTTTGAGGTTATAATATCGCTAAATAATAATAATATCATCATAATTTATAGAAAAAAATGACCGTGAACGTAGCTTTAATTAATACTTTCATGTAAATCGTGATTCAGAAAGTTATTTAAATACATATTCATGAAATAAGTTTACTTACGCGGGAAATGTAATGCCTTCAATTTTTCGTTCACTGCGGCTTTTACAGCCCATAACACTGTACGATATTATTACGATATTTATTTGCAAATATATTTTTGAACAAAATAATAAACATTGAAACACGCCGTGACATTTGCAGTGTCCGCCACTAAATTTAATGCCAAACGGGTACGGGAATAAGGACAATAATATATTATCTATATCTCTTTCTTACAAGTGCTAATATGATATATACGTCCTTTGTTTTGAAAATGAAACAAAACACATCACGCTGTCTATTGGATTCTCTGTCTACGTGCCTATGATTTAATTTATTTTTTAATTTTTAGAGGCTCCTACTGAGTATATCGATATACGTATTTCTTTTCTTTACGAAAATCGAGTGTTTCTATGTCCTTTTTCTTTCTTCATAGCTATTTGATTTTAACATATAGATATTGAATTTTAACATAATATGGCAATTCGTCAGATTTGCCTTAGTTATAAATGTGACATAATATAATGTTTGAATTTTTCTTTTCAGTAAACTTGTTTGGTTTTGTTATTTATTACTGTTTTAACCATTGAACTAGTTTACGCAACTTTTGTTTAATAAATTGTTTGATGTTGATGTTTGATGACTTTTTTTCACACAAAATATTTTTCAAATAATAAAACTATCCCTTCCTCTCCTTACAGTTTCCTTCCATTGCTGATCATGGGCCATGGAAATAAAGGGAAGCATAAAATTTTACTGCCACAAATATCACCCATTTGCAACGCTGCCTAAACATCCCACGGAGCATCCGCTTTCCACCGAGATTAAATTTAGTAAAATGTTCGTCTGTTTTTCCTCCCACATTTTTTTCTTAGCACTATTAAAAAAAACACCGTTAAAGCCTATAAAAACCCCCGCTGAACATAGGCCTCATGCCTCATAGAGGGTATATTTGTCATAGTTGCCATGCCTGGCAAGTGGGTTGGCAACCTCAGTTTTTTATTTTTAGTCGAAGACGCTGCTGCTCATCTCCTGATTTATTTCCATCTGACGCCTTTAGACATGAGTGATATATAACATCACGGTGGAAAAGTTCCAAAATAACGTTGTTCCTTCGCGCCGCCACCGTACTATTTTCTGCGTCACTCCTGTCACTGATTTAACCAAACAAAATGAACTACGCCTCTACACGGTAATTGATGATTTTTCACTACATTTCGTTTATCGACAAATCGTCTTGCAATCGTCGTTACTCTAGCGCTCACTTGACCTTCATACAAATAATTCGATATTTTAAATGTTGATATTTTTTTTATTTTTGGACAAGAACATAGTAATGACTCTAAGTTATATTTACCATCATTTAAAAAAAAATTGTCTTTTGCCTAACCTACTATACTCTTTGGCTTGACCATAGTTCTGACTAAGTTTGTCCAATAAAATGTCAAGGTCTGAGAGGTTAATATTCAAATATATATGAATCTACAACACGTGTTTTATATATGTTATTGTATAGTATGTAAGCTATATTGTAGGCTTATGAAAAAACTAATATCTGACAGTTGTTGTCATTCAATAAAAGTATAAATTTAATTTGTGTTTTAGTGCTGAAATCCCATAAATACACAATATTGCGACGAGGAACTTATTCACGCATTATTGAGTGCAATAAAGTTAAATAGTTACAAATAAATAATGTCAAATAAAACGTGCTGTTCGGCAACAACCTCATTAGATCACCACCTAAGATCATTACATGCTAGAGTGGGATATTTTTAAGAGTCGATTTATCCAGTTCTGTATGGCAAATGATTATCATGACGACATTGACAAATCAGGAGTTATGAGAAGAGCTTTTTTGCTCACATCATTAACAGAAGATACATATCGCCTAGTAGGCGATTTAGTTTTTCCGTTAAAACTAGAAGACTTTGCTTATAAGACTCTTATTGAAAAGATTAACAACCAGTTTTCCTCAAAGAAATGTATGTTTGCGGAAAGAAAATGTTTTTTGTAAAGCGGAACAAAGACCAGGCGAAGACTTAACTGAATGGGCAGCCCGGGTTCGTTATCTCGCACAGTTTTGTGGTTTTAAAATAGAACTCGAGACGGCATTAAGAGACAAGTTTGTGCTAGGATTGGCGAATGCCGAGGAAAAAGGTTTTATTGAAAACATCGATAGCTTGACATTCAACAAAGCGTTGGAATTAGCACAAAGCGTACGATGTGCTCGAGTTGCTGTTCAAAGGTCATTGCGAAATGAAGGACTAGCCATATCATCAGCGGCACCGCAACCCGTTTTCGCTTTCCGAGGCCAAGAAAATTCTGTTCGTCAAACTACAGAAAAAAACATATCTTACTTGATTTGTGGATATAAGAACCATACTAAAGATAAATATCGATATGCGAATTATTTTTATCAAAAGTGCAATAAAAAAGCCATTTAAAACGTGTTTGTAAGAGTGTAGAGGTATTTCAAACGATTTTTATAATATAGGGTGTTTAAATGGTATACCGATGAGAGCGGTCGATCTAAGGCAGAGTACGATAATTCAAATCATCTGATATTCTTCTCTGAAAGAAAGTGAAATAAATAATGAAACCTGTAATCTATTCTGCTGAAAATGGGTGTTTCAAAATATATAGTTCATAAATTTTGTATTACATTCATAACAATAAAATGATGTTCTCAATATCTTACTGCATACATTAAGAATTGTGTAGACAAAATAATTGTACAGAAGTTGAATTATTCTTCTATATATTATTGTTAAACTACATTATATGTAAGATTGCCCTTGCATTAAATAAGTTATATGAAATAAGTATGCCTTGTCTATTTGATTTGTTTGAATTCCAGGTTGATCTTCATCTTCCACGTAGATCATCTACATATCAGTACAGAGATATTGAACCTGTACCTAGCTTATCTGCTTATACTACATCAGTGGTGTTGAAGTGACACCAAGAAAGAGGGAAAGGTTAAAAATAATATCTAAATTAAAGAGAAGAATAATAGACAAAGAAAAAGGTTGAATAAAACTACTTTTACGGATTCTATCGCGTTTAATTAACTTATTTTTATTAATTCCCGACGTTTCGGATGCTTTACACGTTTAAAGATTTTTTTAAAGTAGTTTTATTCAATGTGTAGTGTTCGCGTAAATATAAGAAATCATTAAAGAAAAAGGTTAAAAATGGACATGCTCAAAAAAAAGATTGTATCGAACTTTTGCCTTCTCAGCATAATGATGTAAAATCGTTAATATATTTATTCATATCTTTATAAAGATAAAATAGGTTAAATTTACCCATCAAAAGACGTGATGGATGTATCTTTATTTCGTCAAACAATATTAACAGTAAATATAAAGTTTCAAAATCTTAATAAAAACAAATAATTTTTTTAAAACATTACCACCACACTAGGATTTTCTCCTGTATCGCGGGGGCAGTTTACATACATAGATTTCACAAGTACAAACATCCCGACCCAGAGCAATATTTCTAGGCCATACAAATACTTGTTCCGTGCGGGAATCGAACCCGCGGCCCTTAGCGCTGCGACTCATTGCTAAGCCACTGCACCACGGAGCCGTCAATTAATTGTCACCAGGATCTTAAATAATTTTTTGTTATTTTTGTTTTGTTACGCTAAAGAAGTATAACTTCCTACGTGCGTACATAAGTACACACACACGTTTTAACTAAATAGGTTTTACCTCAAGGGTAGTCCCATTAAATTTTGAAGAAACAATTCCGCCCCCAAGTGTGGAAAATAGGGGAAAGAATTTCATATTGGACTATTGTTTAAGGAATTTCATATGATACCTTTGCAGATTGAAAACCGATTTTAATTATTCTTTTTTTGTTAAATAGGTCATACTTTAAGGGTGGTCCCATATAAATTTGGAGAAAAAATTCCATCCCTAAGGTAGCACATAAATAACTTCTTTTTTAGCAATTTGAAGTCGGTTTTTACTTTTTATTAAAAATTATAATTATGTATTCGCGACACTTTCACCAGCTCCAGTACGTTTTTTATTATTTTTTATAGCATGGCGGTTATAAACAAGCACACAGTCTACCTGATGGCAAATGGATGATGTAGCCTATAGGCAAATAAAACTCAAGATTATATATCGAAATATTCATCGATATTTAAACAAAGAAAATGATATAATTTACATAAAAAATATTTAATGACAAAAGAGAAAAAACAGACGCTAACAGGCGAAAAATCGTTGTCATTTAAAAGTTACTTTAAAAATAATTCCGTTGACATAATCCGAATGAAATAAAGTTTCGCAGGTGGCGGGACACCCTCCGAGTATATTTCTTGAATAATGGCCGTCAAATTCGAGCCCTGTCCTATTAAAAGTTGCCAAGATTATGGGCATTAGCCTCGGGGGAATTTAACTTTTTCATAATACCTCGCATATTTTTCGGCTATTCAGTGTTGCTTTGGAGTTCAACGATGAAAAGGTGAAAGGTTCCTTTTTGCGAGAGCGATTGTCCGGAGTGGATTTTTCTCCGTAATAAAGCAGTCGAATTAAAAATACTTTATATCGTTTATTGCGTAATTGACCGATACTTAGTACATTCTAAACTTAAATAAAGCTTAAAACCAATGTTATGTATTCTTGAAACATCTGTTTTTAGATTTCATTGATTGTTAAATAAATAAAATAGTAAAGTAATTTATATACAAAATTTGACCTGCTCAAAGTTCATAAACTTTACAAAACTAAGTTTGTATAAAGAGGGTTATTATTTATATAAGGGAATTTGTGGATGATAATAACCCCTGGGAATGAAGTGATCGCTACCAAGATATTTCTAATTTGTTTTGTGTTGTTAATTGTGTAACATACATAATTGTAAGCTGTTATTTAAAAAAAAGTCCCGCTGGGTTTCTTGCTGTTTTTTGTTTCTACTTCTGCTTCTTCTTCTATTTCTGTTTCTACTTCTGCCCATAGGCCAACAAATTTTAAACAAAGTAGGCTAGAGTTGCATAATAATTTCTTATATTTACGCGAACACTACACATTGAATATAATTATTTGTGTATATTCAATCGTAATAATAATAAATCGTAATCTCCCGGACGCTGCCCAGCTATGTTCAGTGTTGAACTTGTGATGAACTGTAATGAATTAAAAAAACGAGATGATTATGCCATCTATTCATGTCTTAAGCTGCCTGCAGAAAAAAAAACCATGTCTTACATGTCGTGTTTTGAAATATAATCTAAAATAAATGTGGTATTATAGTTATAAAAGATTTACCAAGCAATGGATAATCTTGTTCTGTGGCGTAAGAGTTGAATGAGGGAAACGGTCTAAATATTTTGTTGATATTAATACTATAAGATGACGATTTCTACACATTGAATATTTTTTGAAATTTGAATTGGGGTACACTATGTTAACGATACAGATGTATGTTATAAATGCATTCATTTCGTTAGAGTAAGTAGGTGCTTAATTTTGAGGTGGGCATTGGATTGTTGTTATCATTACAAATATTTTTTTAATATTAAAACAATATGGTGACTCATACGACAGTAGGTACTAATAATTGGTGATGGAGTTTGCTTATTTAGGACAGTCTCTTATCCATTGTATGGGAACCAAGTGTTGGCTAGAGAAATTAGGAAGCAAATTGTGGATTACGTTATTCCGGTTATTTTGTTGTATTGGGTCATTGAATTGAAACCAAACATTGTTATAACTATGAAAAACTTTAATACTTATAAACACAGGTTATTATAGGTGACATTAAAGTTTTTTGTCATTGTCACGTCACGTTTCCGAAGCGGAGTGCGCTCACGAAAGGTAACAGTGACAAATTTTAAATCGAAGCGTCATTTGCCGACATGAACTTCGAAGAGACGGTCGTTGTCTGTGAACACATAAGATTAAGGAGAAAAAAAAAAAGCTAAAAAATTACTGGGTACACCCCCTTTTGGAGTGACAGGCTAATAAGTGGAAAGTTCTACACTATGTTTTATAAACTTCGAAAACATCCAAATAAATTTTTTCGATATTTCCGAATGAGTGTTAGAATGAGATTGATAGAATGAGACTGAGAGATCGTTTTCATGAACACTCATAATGTTTTCTTATATTTACGCGAAGACAACACATTAAATGAAACTAATTTTTACGGATTATATCGCGTTTAATTTTAACTTTTTAATTCCCGACGTTTCGGGTGCTTTACAGCACCCATGGTCACGGGGACGGACCGAGGTGTTTGACGTCCCGATGTCATAGTTAGCCCGGCTACCTTCAGTTTTTTAATATTAATTTTTGATTCGATCTACGCAGAATGAGCTTACAGTATCTTGAAGTCTAGCTGTGGTATACTTGGCTTTGGATTTAGTTTTATTAATTATAGGATCCCAAGCAGATAGCAGCACCCATCCATCTTCTCTATTGAAATTAGGATGTTTTTTAATTTCAATAGCCTCGCGAATCATCCTTGGTAGGAATCGGTGTTCTTTTGCGAGGATTTGTGGTCTATCAAATCTAATGTACTGGCGGGGACGATCTTGAACATTTTCACAAACTGCAGACTTCCCGATACGTCGGTGCTTCAAGTCAGCTATATTGTTAAGCACCCGTGACCATGGGTGCTTTAAAGCACCCGAAACGTCGGGAATTAAAAAGTTAAAATTAAACGCGATATAATCCGTAAAAATTAGTTTCATTTAATGAACATTCATGTTTTGCGTAGATGGTGACGCCATTTTGCACGTGCCAAAGTCTGTTCACAATGCAAATAGCGAAGGAACGACCCGGAGAGTGACAATTTTGTCACCCGTGAGCGCGCTGCTATGAAAAACAAACGGCGTGGTGACAATTTGGTCACGGGCTTGTTCGTCGGTCGGCGTCCAAGAATGTCACCCAATTGTCACGTCGTAACATGCGCGCCTCTTCATACATATCCACGGACTTGATATGAGTGACGAAACAGTCACGTTGACAAAAATCACCAGTGCACGCTAGCTCTTATCTCACAATGGCGGACAAATTGCAAACTTAACAACGCTGACAGTTGCCGTACTTCACGATGGTATAGTAACGTACCTAGTTATACATACATACATACATATTATACTTTTAAACAATCTGTTGTACTACTTATGTTGAGTCACGATCTTCGCATTATTTCATCAATACAACATGTTGTTTATTTATAATGTGAAACTCAAGCGTATAGTTTGCCAAATTCTTTTCTTGGTACGTTTGTGAGTCCGTCCGTTAGTTCGTTTGTGGACCCGTCTATTTGTTCGCTCGTTAGTTGGCCTTATTAACTGAATAACTGAATGTTTTGATCCATATTAAAAAGTACAAATAAATCATGAACAAAAGTATTATTTCCACGCGAACGAAGTCGTGGTCACAGTTAGTCGTTAATAAATCTGTATAGGGCTAGTGCCGATAAATAGTATAAGTTCATATTGCCAACTGAAATCTTTTTATTCTTCACCACTGTATAGGTGCCGGTTAGTAATCTATATATAAAATCGGTTATAAAAATTAGCTCCGTGGCGCAATGGCTTAGTAATAGGTTGCAGCGCTGGGGGCTGCGGGCTCGAATCCCGCACAGAACAAGTATTTGTATGGCCTACAAATAATTTTTCCGGTTCTGGATGTTTGTCCTTGTGCAATTTATGTTTGTAAACTGCCTCTACGATACAGAAGAAAATCCTAGTGTGGAAGTAACATTTTTAAAAAAAAAAAGAAGAAAAAGTAATAAATGTTTATATCATCATCATCATTATTGTAACACTTTACAAGTCCACTGCTGAACATAGGCCTCCCTCAAGGAATAGTTGTTTGCAATGAAATTTTGTTGTTGTTAGATTAGCACAACTGTTTTCCATTTTAGCGCGGAGTTTGAGTTACATCTGTTATTTAGATTAAATACAGTGCTGTTTTTAGTTATATATCATATCTAGTGTGTATTGCGAATTTCACAATGGACAAAAACATCAAACAAAAGTTTGTCTTAAATTTTACATCGTCAATAGAATTTCGTGTTAGGAGTCACTGAAAATGTTACAGAAGGCTTACGGTGAATCGACTTTATCAAAAACACGGGCTTATGAGTGGCACAGAGTTCAAAAGCAGTCGAGATATGATGGAAGATTTGCCTCGCTCTGGTAGGCCATCAATGTCTGCAACTGAAGTTAACATCGCAAAAGTAAAGGAAATAGTGACTGAAAATCCTCATTCAAGTTTGAGAGAGACAGCCGCCGAAGACAGCTGTCGAGAGATAGTCACGAGTGGATCCGTACCATTTTAAATAATCACTTGGGTATGAAACATGTTGCCGCTCGGGTAGTCCCAAAAGACCTGAATTTTCTTCAAAAACTCAATCGCATAAGAGTCGCTCAGGACATGCTAGAACGAGTCAATTCCGACCCAACATTCATGAAACGCATTGTTACTGGTGATGAGACGTGGGTTTACGAGTTTGACATGCAAACTAGTCAACAAGCTTCGGAGTGGCGCCTTCCAACTGAACCGATACCGAAAAAGGCACGCCAAAGTCGATCAAAAGTCAAAGTCATGTTGACTGTTTTCTTTGACTATAGCGGTGTTGTGCACTCGGAATTCTTGCCGGGAGGTCAAACGGTAAATAAAAAAAAAAGCGTATGGGGCGTTTAAGAGAGCAAAATAGACGAAAAAGGCCAGATTTGTGGAAAGAAAATTCTTGGATTTTGCACCACAATAATTCGCCTTCAAGGCCATCATTATGAACGAATTTTTGACCAAAAACTCAACAAATACCATGGAGCAACCACCTTATTCACCAGATATGGCTCCACCCGACTTCTTTCTTTTTCTAAACTCAAATTACCACTTCGTGGCACCCGTTTTCATTCGGTAGAAAGACATAAAGGAGAATTCGCAGCGAGAACTGAACTCAATTCCGGAAAAAGCGTTTAAAAAATGTTTCGATGATTGGATTATTCGTTGGAGAAAGTGTATCGTTTTTGAAGGAGCATACTTTGAAAATGATAAAATAAACTTGGATGAATAACTAACATATTGTGTATTATTGATCTTTTCCCGGTACTTTCTTGACAGAGTAGTATAACTTCTTAAATTTAATAAATAAGTAATATATTATATATAAGGTACAACAAAATTCAAATGAATATAATAAAAAGAATATACATAGTAAAATAAACATACTTAATATCTACTATAAAGATTATAAAATATAAAATAAAGAATTAATAGTAAGTATTAAACGGGTACTAATTCATTCATAATTACGGGGCTTTTGTTATTTATTAATTTGTTAACAGGCCCGTTAACCATTAACTTAATAAACCAAAATAATTAATTTAATTACTTGTACACTCTATTATCTAAATGGTCACCAATAGAAAATTTTAACATGTTATACAGAGATGTTCAAATTCAATTTCTCGAATTCCTCTCTGATGTAGTAGTTATCACAAGAAAAGGGCCAACCATCGCTAGTCTTTGTTAAGACTTACTAAGTCCTATACAAGGCAAATGCACACGTGCTTTAGAATTTATTCACTTTGATCGGTATCGTTTTTTTTTAATAATTAGGATATTCTGCTATCCGTATGATCTTTTCTATGATTATTAAAGTTGGAATGAATATATAAGAAAAAAATACCTGTTTATTTATTGATGTTCGGAAATAAAAATTCATTTGTCAAACGTCAACAGTTTTTTTTCTTCAATCTACTACCGTTTTAAAATGAGATTTCTCTGTTCGGTGAAGAAATGGTGGAAGAAAGGCGCAGGTATACTCTTTTGTCATTTTTAAAAGTCAATAATACAATATAAACGAAAAAGAATAGTCCCATAGGTAATCGAAGCACGTTCTGTTACAAAAAAAAAACTACACGAAAAACTATTATTAATTCAAAAAGGACGAAAAGAGATGTAATAAATAAGGTTAGAATAAACTCGCAATCATATCAGCACATGAAAATTGTGAAATGTTTTTTGCATTCAGCATTGTTATTTTGCGATGTGTGGTTTCCATAACATATGTGCTGAGTAGACGCCATCTTAACTCCTAACTTTTGTAAGTATATATTTTGTTTCTATAAATTTTTAGATCGTAATAAATTATTATTTTAATATCTATATTACAGAAACGACTTTTATGAAAAGCAACTTCATTGTGATTTTAATCAACATTCAAAGTTCAAACAAAATCAAACTTTATCACAACTCGAATAACAGCAAGAATAATGAAAGCATTTCTAGTTTGTTGAAAGAACGGAACCTCTGTTCAATACGCGATGAACCGTACTCTTCATTTTTTCTGTTACCTCTTTGGGAATATTCCGAAGCGGATTCCCCGTTTTTTAATATTTGAAATGAGCTCTGCTTTTCTTTGAATTTATTTAGTCCACAACTCTAACTCCGCAAAATATCTTTTCAAAGGTTAAGAACTGGCCCGTACTTTTTCATCTCTGCGTCTCGAGTGTTGTTTGCGAAGGATTTGTTACTGTCTACGTTGATTTATTTCTTTCTCAAATATTTTAGTTATACCAGTTACATTTTTTTTATTTATTCTTAAAAACGTTACCTCCACACTAGGATTTTCTCCTGTATCGTGGAGGCAGTTTACACACATAAATTTCACAAGGACAAACATCCAGACCCGGAACAATTATTTGTAGACCATACAAATACTTGTTCCGTGCGGGATTCGAACCCGCGGCCCTTAGCGCAGCAACTCATTGCTAAGCCACTGCGTCACGGAGCCGTCAAACATTATTAGATAATAGTTTCTATTATATGACCTTAATGTGTAATGGTATTCTTATGATATAATTTGATAATTCCAGTAGTTTGCCTCATAGGGGGATATTTGCCTTAGTTGCCACGCTGGCAAGCAGGTTAGCAATCGCAGTTTTTTAATTTTAGTTGTTATTAGGAGGACGCCTCTGCTCATCTCCTGGTTTGTTTCCCTCTATCGCTTCTTACGACGCCCACGAGACGATATGGTGTAGTGAATATTCTTACACCGCCACTCTGGTATACGATCTAGTTACGGTGTAAGAATATTCGCTACCCCATATTATCCTGTGGGTATCGTAAAAGGCGACAGAGGGAAACAAATTAGGACATGAGTAGAATAGAATAGAATAGAATAGAATAGAATAGAATAATTTTTTATTCAATATAGATTACATGTGTAATTCTTATTGAAAGTCATTTTTTACTTTACCACTGGTTCGAAAAAAAAACCTCTGTCCTGGGAAGAACCAGCAAGAAACCCAGCGGGACTTTTTTTTTTGATGAGTAGCAGCATCTTCCTAATAGCGACTAAAAATAAAAATAAAAACATGTGTGCAGTTCACACGCGGTAGAAGTGAAACATTCAAATGAAATGAAATATAAAACGAAAACATTTCACAGCAAATGATTTACTTAATTTGATAATTTTCAACCACATGTTCGGCATAAAATATAAGATAAAATTCTTTCGATACAATCCTTATTTTTAGAGATGTAGAGCCAAATTTTTTAGTTTATTAATTAAATCATAAGAATATATTCGTTCGACTAAAATTGCTTTGTCGCAGTGACGTTTACTTCATTCTCTAGGTAAATTCATTTTATCGAACAAAAATTGATTGACTCTCAAGGTGGTCCATAAATCGGTAAGATATGAAATCGTGGATTGTATAGGATAATTTTATTCAATATAATTAATTTTATTTATTTGGTAATAAATTTTAACATTTAAAAGTTATATTAGCCATTTTTAAAGCACCTAAGCACATAGAGGAGGCCGATATAATAGGAAACACTTTATATTGAACTAGATGTTCCCCGCGGTATCACCCGCGTATATCAAGATCTGAGTTGCGCGACATGGCACCTCGCTTATTTTCTTTCGGTTCTCATTGAGTGACTAGGCGTCGTTCGCGCGCCAAGCGAAGTGTTGAACTATTTAAATTTTTCATTATCTCTTAAAATATGCGTCCAAATAACATGCTATAAAGAGCAAAGTTTATCTTTATAAAATTGTCTTGATGATGAAGTAACTTTTATTCGTAAGGATTAATATGCTATGCCTACTAACAGCGCTTATAAATCACTTATGGCACAATGGCTTATGTATAAGAAATAGGACTATGGTATCACGGACTTTTTTTAGATGAAAGAAAGGACTATTCTAAGTCTATTTTTGTAGAACATAGTATCAACGTATCACTAACCATTACGCCAGCGCACGTGGATATAAGTAGTTCGGGAGCGCTTTTTTTAAATAGCTTATACAATTCCTCGCAAATTTGGCTATCATATACAAAGGCGACATTAAAATATATATATATATACAGGATATTTTGAAACGCCCCGAAAACGAAGACAGACGACAGTACTAACTATATCTTTAATGATGGGTGAAATATAAAATCGATCCTGATGAAAAAAAATCATCTTTTCACAACTTTTTATTAGCTTTATTCACGCTCCATCGTGTTAGTATAGTTAAATAAAACGTTAATTTCATTAATAAAAAAATCATGAAAATACTTAAACATAAAACTAGCAGTGGAATTACTGAATTACAATCAGCTGACTAGGGGTCAATATACGCGCGAACGCCGAATTCGCGCGGCCCGCAACTAGCGATGGTACCACAATACCTAATAATTTACAACACTTGTCTAAATACCTAACTTATCTACTTAACCTACTACTTTGCCACTGTGCTTGTCTCCACGTAGCCACTTTAATTCAAATTCACAGGTTAAATAAACCAAATAACTGGTTCGATTCCCCGCTAATGAAAAAATACTTAAATAAAATGTTAAGAAGGTTAGAGTCATGCTTTTTATCCATTGTGTAGGTATGTTTATTATTCTGATGTATTCAGTTATGTACCTATTCAGATCAGTTCAGTACTAAGTTATTTAAAAAAAATTAGGTATGAAACAGCTTACCGATCCTCCGTGGTCTTATGAGATTCTCCAAGGTACATTAACATGTTGCCGTATTCACGAGCACTATAAACCTACGCGTTAGGCATTATTAAAACAAAACAAAAAACACAAAACGTAACAACAAGAACAATATCATTAATTAATAAATAACAAGTAATAACGACAATAATTTAATAAACAAAACGATTGAACTATCGCTCGTGGTAGTCGACACGGAACTGTCTCAAAAACTAAAATTATTAATCAATCCCGCCAAAACAAATGCGCACATTGTAACGTCCTTGAAGCATGTATAAATTCCACAGCGCGAGGCGACACGAGGCAGCGTGTGTGTGAAAGGAAGGGTAGAGTGAGTAGTATACCTAACGCATTGTTTCGTACCGATCTAGATAAGAGTTCGGCGCCCGCGAGGATATTGACCCTATTGTCAGCTGATTTTCTTTTTTAAGTTTCACTGCTGGTTTTATGTTTAAGTATTTTCACGATTTATCGGGATCGAATTTCTTTGTGACCCATCATCATAGGTATCCTTAGTACCATCATCTGTCTTCGTTTTCGGGAGCGTTTCACAAACACCCGGTATATATATATATATAATTCACTCCTATAGACTCATTTGTCTCTTTTAGTGTCGCTTTTTCGTTTCATTTGTTTCAAATAACAACAATGCTAAAGAAATTTTGACTTCAAAAACTGCGTTCGCCAATCCGCTTGCCAAGCATGGCAACAATGTACCCCACCCCTCCCTTATAGGACCTATCCCATAGATTGGGGGCTATGTGGCAATCTATGGAGCAGGCCTATGTTTAGCAGTAGACTGTGGACTTTAATAGGATGTAACGATGACGGTAGATAGTTTATAATAGCTTATCCAGTTTATGGGCAGAAAATATTTAACTGCTCGGCAGAGCAAATATTCGCGTTCAGATGCATCGTTCCAGGCTGCGGGTTCATATCCCTCACGGAAAAAATAATTTTTATGGACTACAAATAATTGTTTTAGGTCGGGATATTTGTCCATGTGTAGCTAAAATATGTATACAACCTCCACTACACGTCAAAAATTCATAATGTGTATAAAAAGTTTTCTTTAAATTAATGCAGTATCGCTGCAGTTACCTAAATTGTGATTATTCACATTATTCGCAATACCTTAACTCTTCTAGCTAAGTAAAAATTTGCAAAAAACTAATTAGCAGAAAATGAGCTCTGCTATCTATTGATAGTCTTTATCATCACCCCATCATGAGTTCGCTGCTGTTCAGCCCCCTCTTCCCTACCACATCAGCTCCTCATGCCAGATAAATACGGTCCTGTGCTACTTGCAGACCTTCGAGATAGTAACTCTATCTGTAAGTACACTCGCATACAGTGATGAGGCTGCCACCTTTTATTTCCTATCGACTGTCGGTACTTTGAGCTATATGGCCATATTATATAAATCTTAAAGCAATACATGACAAAAGTTTTTTAAATGGATAACTTTCCCTGATCAAAAATGTTACATAAAATACCGTATAAGCTTCTAATAATGGGTCGTAAAATACAATCTCTATGAAAACGACATCCAGCCCCTAAGCGAATAAAATAAATCTGTTCGTAAATAACGCTGTTAAGAATATATATTTCCTCCTAAAACGTCGGGAATAGCAGTTGATGTTGGCAACACTTAACTACTTCGAAGTAAACGATAGGGGAGCGTTGCTAATAGAAAGAAAGACGGACAATCGCAACTTCGAAATACGCGCAATAAATTTAGACCCCATTAGTGACGGGTTGAAATTGTATCTACGTTTCCAAAAACGTAGGACGGGATAAAAATTTTCGCTAATAGTATATTATGGACATATTTAGACGACCATGTTGCTATGCGATTAGAGTAGCTGATGACCAAAAGGTCCTGGGTCCGATTCGGCTCGTAGAGTTTTTATGCAAGTCAATTTTTTGAATTATTACGGCGGCTTAAGAGGACCCGCAGTACGGTATGCAATGTCTTTTAAAAACGAAATTCCTGTGAATGTTGGATAGCTCCGAAATAACAAATGGAGTGTTGGCCGCTCCCCAGGCTTAACACCTTGCACGGCGGGAGATCTCCCCTTTTCCACTACCACGGCCAAACTTTTGACCCTATCGCAATATGAACACGCAACCAACAACTTTCGGAAACTACGACTTTCAAGAACCCCTACCAAGAAATTCCGAGAATCGTCTTCTGCAGTCTTTAGCTCCTGCAAGCCAGTCCAACTTGTCTTCATCTCGACTCACTGCAGATTTATAAGGCAGACTTCTAGTACTTGCTCTGGTCCATCGTTCTCACGACATCAGTTCCAAGTTGGCATCACTTGCAAGTGCGTAGTACGGCATGCATTACACACCGGAATATCGTTTGCACCGGTGTCACTTACCCTTACGCACACAGCATGCATTCCCCACCAGCATTAAGAATACACCGGCAATCGGGCTGCAATATCGACCTCCGGTCTGAGCAAGGGCGTGATGTTGCGGCGTTATCGACGCGCCGCAAGCGAAACGCACCGAAGTCTAAATTGCGCTATCAAAGTTCTGGAGTTAACGCGCTATATGTATTATGTAGGCGAAAGAGGATCATCCCAGATGCACTCATGATGGATGGCGCAAATATGCGTGCGTTACAACATAAAGTACAACAAAATATAATCAACAGATCGTTAGCAATTCGTCGCAAATATTTGGTACGCTTTCTCGATGATGTTAATTTCAAAAATCCTATAAAACCACAACGGTTGACACGTTACCACAGATACGACCACAGAGTACAACCTTACTCTTGATCTGGCCAGTATTTTATAGTCGTGCCTACACACTCACACACACACACACACACACACACACACACACACACACACACACACACACACACATATATATATATATATATATATATATATATATATATATATAGTCTATCAAGGTTTTATGTATGTAATTATAGTATGTAAGTATAGTATTCTAAGGTAATATCCGTATGTATGTAATTACTCTAAGGTAATATTCTCTAATGGAATGTTCCGTTCTGAAGGGTATAGAGAGCTAGTATAATAACAGGCTGTGAGGTATTCTATCTTAAACCTCAATGGAATAAATTGCCAGTATCGGTATTTCCATCCAAATACAATGTGGGCATATTCAAGTTAAGAGTGAATAGGCTTTTGTTAAGTCCACCATCTTCGGCTGCATCACCACTCACCATCAGGTAGGATAGTAGTCAAACGCTGGCTTAAAACAGTAATAAAACAGGTGAAAAATTTAAAATACCCAGACTAGTAACGAAAACCAGCGTTAAAGATGCAAGACGCCTGATACTGCAATCGTCAATCCACTTACCAAGCATAGCAATCAAGTGGCAGAGGCAATGTTCAAAAGTGAGCTATGATGAGGTGGTACGGAATAACTTTTGCACATGGTAGAGCCATGCTGCAGCTATATTATGGTTGTAGCACGAATGGGTCCGCTCGTTTGTGAAAGGACCATGCTCTCACAGAACACCAGCATAAAAAAGCAGCTTAATGCTACTGTGTTTCGTATGGTTTGTGCACTGGAGACACTTTTTACTGGGAACGAGGCATTCCATCTATTAGCGATCCAAAATTATTAACGTATTTATTTAATTAATGTTATAGTTTTATATTCAATCTATAATGATTTTGGATCGTCAAATGATGCAAGCGGTCGGTCATTCTATAGTTATTAGTAGGTAATCTAGGGTCTTTCTGGTCATTCTGGCTCGAGCGGTCGAGGCGAGCACACGCGTGCACATTTGTGAGAACTGAGTATAAGTATGTATTAGAAATAAATAATTGTAAAAGGTTATTCAACGTATTATTTGAAGACTTGAAGGAAAACCTCTAATACATCTTAGTCCTCGAGGGTAACAGCGTATCTGCGTTTTAATTTTTAATCGGGGATGTCAATGGGGCACATCATCCGCTTACCTCCAGGTGGACTGTGTGCTCGTTTGTCTTTTGTGTGGTTTATATTTTGTCCGTTGGACACGCAATTACTGAAGTAAAGCCCGCGCTGTGACTGTGAACAGATACAACACGCGCGTTCCCGCGGCCACTTCGCAACGCTCACCGCGCTGTCAGTCTGGCCAAGCACTTATATGTGTCTCCGTGTTTACGCATACATTTGTGACAAAAGTTTTGTCAATTGGGCAGGACGCCCACTGGACAAAAACTGTTTTTATCACGCTTTTATTAGTTTCATCTGTGTAAGTGTGTATGAATGTAATGACATTTTACAATTAAGTTTTCACCCACTTCCGTACGTTGAATAATTTGAAATTTTGCAGACGTGTTGAGAACCGATGACAATACAATATTTTCATTACTGTAACCTCGTGTAGTGGCGGTGTAAGAAACAGAAACAGAAACTTTTTTATTCAATATAGATTATAAATAATACTTATTGAAACTCACTCTTTTGTTTAATTATCACTGGTTCGAAAAAAAACCTCTGTCCTGGGAAGAACCAGCAAGAAACCCAGCGGGACTTTTTTTTAAAATAACAGCCTTACAATCATGTATCTCACACAACTAACAACACAAAAAATTTAAAATAGCTTGGTAGCGATCACCTCATTCGCAGGGGTTATTATCATCCATACATTCCTTAATATTATAATAACCCTTTTTATACAAACTTAGTTTAATAAAGTTTTTGAACTTTATTTTATTTTCTGGAATTTTGTTGTAAAAGCATATACATCGCCCCAATAATTAATTACTGACTCGATGGAGTCAAGTAACTGGTACTACTAGCTTGTGTCTGTTCCTAGTATTTACAGAATGAATATCACTTATTTTTGTAAAAGTACTTTTATTTTTGTGTACGTACATTAGAATTTCATAAATATATTGAGATAATTAATAATATTGATTAAGAATATCCACTACCCCATATCGTCCTGTGGGTGTCGTGAGAGGAAACAGAGGGAAATTGAAACAGGTGATGGGCAGCAGTATCTTCCTAATAACCACTCAAAATAAAAAACTGCGGTTGACAACCCGCTCGCCAAGCGTGTCAACTATAGTCAGCTCTTCCTTTGAAACGCAAAAGTGGTTCACACTAACGTTAAAAATTCAATATTTAAAGTGCTAAATTAATATTTAAAATTCGAGCCAACTACCAGGCGAACAGAAAATAAGGAGTGCTTAACAAATGTGCATTAGTGACTTTACTAACAAGTGACAAACATAAGTTGATATGTAGACAAAACTATTTTATTTATTATACATATTCTATTCATTTACTGTTGCAACTACATAAACTTTAAACTAAAGTAACTTGATATAAAATGTCTAAGCCTATAAGATCACCCCCTGATCGTAGCATGCAACATACCTTATCGGATTCTGATTCTGATGTTTCCAATATAGTTCCGACTCCTGCTACACCGTCTTACATTTCTAAACGAAACAAAGGACAACGCGAATCAAGCGACGAACAATTCTTCACTTAAAGATAAAATTCGAAATATGTTGGATGAATGGAAAAATACACAAAACTCGCTCATAAACAAACTTGTCTCGGATATTGCTGAAATAAAACAGCAAAATATACAGATTCAGCGCTCAAATGAAGAAATTGAAAAAGCTCTTGATTTCCTTAACAATCAGTATGAAGATATGAAGAAGAAGGTTGGTTGTCTTGAAAATAAAGAAAAGCAACACCTACTTCGGATAGCCGCACTCGAAGCGTAAATAGAAGATATGCATAGAGCCTCAAAGTCATCTACTATAGAAATAAGGAATATACCTATACCTGCACATTTGGAAACTAAAGCTGACTTGTGTAATATTGTCCAACAAACATGTAAGGTTCTTAATGTAAATGTTCAGGAACCTACTTAAGGATGTGTTTCGATTGAATGGTAAAACGGGAATAACCACAATCGTCACTGAATTCACATCGGTTATAGTGAAGAACAGTGTCATCCAGGGAGCAAAAACGTTCAAAAAACAGCATACTAATTAACGTCTCAATAGTGCTATGATAGGATTCAAAGAACAAGTAAGACTAATTTATGTATCTGAAGCTTTAACGAATAAAGGGCGAAGATTATTTTTCTTAGCAAGAAGCTACGCAAAAACAGAAGGCTACAATTTTTTTTGGACCAGCTATGGAAAAGTATATATTCGTAAAACGGCAGACTCATCTCATATTGAAGTCAAGGATGAGACGCAACTGCTAGATCTGAAGAAACAAAACTGACTAGGCAAACCTCTAAATTCTTTATATTTACTTAATTTTTACTCTTTTTACGGTTATGTTACATTTTATAAATATCTCATGTGTTCATTTGTTGTCTATATTTACGTTACATTTCACTTTGGCATATTATACAGGTATACTCTTATTGCTATTTAAACCAAAACACAAAACATTTACATCGGCTGCATTCGTCTCTAAATTTGCAAAGTCGGGTTAGTTAAAAATAATACATCATATTTTATCTCTTCTTTTTACATAAACGCTATGCTAATTATGTCACAAGTTCTTTTAAGTACGATCTTATAAGGAATAATAATAACAACACAACAATCAACGAAAAACATAGACCAAATTAGAGCGGGTGCGTCTTTCTTGTGTAGTCCAGAATCTTGCAATTCTCTTTTAAAACCGCAACTAGCAACGAACAATAATTTACAAATACTAACGCAAAATATCAGAAGCACCTCCAAAAATTTTACTGAATTTGAAATACTTCTAACAAGACTAGATATAGCATGTAATATGTATAAATTAACTGAAACTTGGATTTCTAAGGGCGTACATTTTCCGTCTCTTAAAAACTACAATACTGACTTTACAAAAAAAAAAAAAAATCAAAACGATGGTATCGTAGCGTACACTAAGCAAAGTTATTGCTGTTCTGTTGAAGAAAAATTCCTAAATGATGCCACGAGTTTAGCTATTGAATTTAACAAGGACACGGTTGTGATAGGCATCTATAGATCTCCATCAAATAAAAACATCGATAATTTTATAATATCATTATATAAATTACTTACAACTTACGCAAATTTAAGTAACATAATTTTAATGGGTGACCTAAACATAGATGTAAAACTCAATAATGAAGATCGTAACTCCTCAGACTACCTAAACTTACTAGCAATTCAAGGTCTTTTAAGTGGTCATACTTACCCAACTAGAGCTCATAATTGCATAGATCATGCGGTATGATTAATGCTAAACTCCCATCAATAAAAATCGTTTTAGAGAGCCCTTTGACCGATCACTCAGCGGTTATAACGTGTATAAGCTTCAATTACAAAACCATTGTATTAATATATAATGCCCACTGTAAAATTAACTATAAAGGAATTACTGAGGAACTTAAAACTAAAAATGTTGATGATCGAATAAATCCTGATGATGTAAGTTGGTCAGCTAAACAGTTGGTCAAAGTTTTAAATACTTCAATTTTAAATAACACACTTAAAATCTTACCACCTAAAAGAGTACGCTGTATAAAGTCATGGATCACCTGGCCTTGTCCGTTGTATAAGAAATCGAGATCGAATGCATCTTAAATGTAAAACTGACCCTAATAACATAATACTTAAAATTACTTACTCAAGGCACAAAAATTATTGTAATAATATACTAAAACGCTTAGAAAGAAACGTCGAAAGAAATGAATTAAATAAATATGCTAAAGACCCAAAAATCAAATGAAAAATAATTGATAAAGTAGCTAATAGAAATATTCAGAAAGTACTACTTATTAATCTACTTAAAATAGAAAATACACCAGAAGCAGCTCTAGACAAAATAAATAACTATTTTGTTAATGTTGAAAAAGAGTTATATGATAAAATTACACTTGAAGGCAACTCAAACATTCCTAAATGTAAACCAATACACACACCTGGTAACTCGATGGTTTTGTTAGAAACAACAGAGCAAGAGGTTGAATTTACACTAATGAGTTTGAGATCAGACAGTGCAGTAGGTTGGGATGGTATTTCTTCAAAATTATTAAAAATTATTAAAAACATTATTCTCCCACCTCTAACACGTATCTTGAACTTGTGTATTGAAAAAGGTACTTTTCCGGACGTATTTAAAATATCAATAATTCATTCTATCTACAAGGGAGGAAACAGCGAATACGTTAATAACTACCGCCCAATTTCAGTACTCCCCTCCCTATCCAAAATCTTTGGGAAAGATTTTGAACAAAAGATTAATATTTTATTTAGAAAAAAATAATATCTTATCCAACAATCAGTATGGAGAGAGCCGGTTGTTCAACAGCTGATGCAGTTTCTGATCTTACCGAATTTGTAGTTCAAAGAATTTGTAAGTCAAATAGATAGTAAAGTTAAATGTATTGGAGTGTTCTTAGATTTGGCAAAGGCCTTCGACTCAGTATCTGTTCCAATTTTGTTGAGTAAAATGGAAAAAGTCGGTATCAGAGGTATGGCACATGCTTTATTCGAGGACTACTTAAAAAAACAGGATTCAGAGGGTAACTATTGACGGCCATTTTAGTAATAATGCTCCTGTTAACTATGGTGTACCTCACGGTAGTGTACTCGGACCAACTTTATTTTTAATTTGTTTTAACGATTTATGTAACCTTAAATTGGATAGTTGCAAAATTTTTACTTAAGCTGATGACACTGCACTAATCTTTTATGAAAAAAGTTGGGATTAAGTTAAGATTCATGCTGAATAAGGAATGCAAGCAACGTTACAATGGCTCAATCAAAACCTACTTACTCTGAATATGTCTAAAACAAAATTTATGTTGTTTGCAAATAATAAACGAGCACTTACTACTGAAAATACATTTAAAATCAAAATACACACCTGCAAAAACAAAAACTCAATTCAATGCAAATGCACATCTTTAGACCGAAATAACACAGTAAAATACTTAGGCGTAGTGTTGGATGAAAATCTGACCTGGTGCCCTCATATTAATCAGTTAGCAGGGAAAACAAGAAGCTTGGTATAAATATATTCAAAAAACTATGACGCGTGACAGATTACTCATTACTGAAGACTGTTTACATATCATTGGCACAGTCTATTTTGTCTTACTCATGGGGTGAATCTTGTAAAACTCATCTCATAAAATTAGAAAGAGCGCAGCGTATATTATTCAAAGTAATAACATTGCAACCATTTAGCTATTCCACAGACAAACTATATTCAGAACGTGACGTATTGACGGTTAGACAATTATATATTAAAGACGCTGTTATATTCCAACATAAAAAACTTACATATAATCACGAATTAACAACCAATCGCCGGAAATATAAGTTTTGTCCTACCGGCCATTTTAAAACATATTTTATAACTAAATTTCAATGCTATTTAGGTCCAATGCTTTACAATAAAATAAATATAATTCTACAAATTTACCCGCTTAACAAATATCTATGTAAAAAACTACTATTATCTTGGTTAAAAGCTTAAGTGAGCTTAAGTACAGAAGAAACTGAATATTTCTTGGTCACTTAAAAAATATTATTACATCAAAATAATACATATCTACTAAAAATACTTTAATTATAATAACTAAAGATTATTTCACTTGTATAGCTACTAATAAAACTATATTTAATTAAGTCAAAATATAATTTAAAACAAAAATAAAAAAACCTTTGCAAAAACCATGAATTAAATAATTATTTAATGTCTATGTCTGTTCACTGTACATTGCATAACTTTTGTTAAATACCTGTAGAATTGCTAAAGTTATATATCATATACCTTTGCAATACTTCATTGTAACCTATCACCAAAAAAATAATTGTTCTTTGCCTCGTGATAACAATAATCATTTATTGCATTTAAATTAAGAAATTAATAAAGTTCCTATAAATAGTAGTCTAACCTTTCATAAATAAAGTGGTACCTACCTAATGTATTTGCGAATTTGTAACGTAATAGATTAAGTGAATCATATTATGCCGTATACTTTTATAACTGCAAATAATGGTGTCATTGGAAGAGACTAGTGTCTAAGATACAGGCTCGGCCTAGTTTAGACGCTAGTGCATAAAATTGTATAGATAAGTTATAACTCATATCATTTGTTAAAATGTCTTAACGATAAATAATGTAAACCTTACTTTGTGTCAATAAAATTATATTTAATTATTATTATTATTATGGGGTATCTATAAAGTTTTCTCATATGGTTGGACTTTATAAATATATAGTTGTAATAAAAATGATAAACATACATAAATATCAATAAATTATGCACTCTCCTATCAATACTTATAATAAGGCAGTTTCCGATCCACGAGACCGTATTTCAGAGCGAGCTCCTGGTGTGGAATCCTGCCTACTAGATTGTGTCTGTGCAAGTAGTCAGAGTTATAAAGAGCCGAACAACCGGAGATGACATGCCTAAGTGACTCATCGGGATGGTGACAAGCTCGACAGACGTTGACGGCGCCAACCTTTAGGATGTATCTCCGATAGTTGTTGGTCTTAATAACCTGATCTTGTATCGCACAGAAAAAACCCTCGGTTTCCCCAAAGAGGTCACCAAAACGTAGCTAGTGGAGGAAGGCATCTGTGTCTACGAAAGGCTCATGTAGAGCCTTGTAGAACCTCCCGTGGAGCTCCTTCTCCTTCCATACGGTCTCCCGGTCGAAAATGCTCTGTACTACCGGGTCTTGCCATTGCTCGTTCGCTAAGGATAGAGGGGTAAGTCCTTTATCACAAGAAATGACGTCCCTATAGAATGGATCCTCCGCTCTCGTCAGAAAGTAATTACGGAGGCTGCACACTTCGCGATTATGCATGGTAAGCGCGCTTAAAAAGCCACGCCCACCATGTTTCCGCGGCAAGTACAGCCTCATAATCGACGATCTCGGGTGATGCATCCTATGGGACGCCATAGTAGTGCAGACTTTTCTATCCAGGGCGTTAAGTTCAGTTTGAGTCCACCGAAGTATGCCAAGGGCATATATGAGAACAGTCATGACCCAGCCGTTATATGCGTGTGTTATATTCACACCGGACAAAAGGCTGTTAAGCACTTTGGTCAAGCGTGCATAAAACACATAGCAAAGTGACTGCTTCATACCAGCCTCATCGATATCGATGTTCTGTGACATACCCAGGTATCGGTACGTTTCAGCCTCGGAAAGGGTCCTTATGTCGATGGGCATAGACAAGTATTATTATTATTATTATTATAGCAAAATCCCTCTATGAAGCAATCTATGGGGGAGGCTATAAAAGTCCACTGCTGAACACGTTCAGCAGTGGACTTTTATAGGCTGTAACGGGACTTAGTGTTGTCACTAGAATCGTCGCACCTTATGAGCAATGTATGCTGTAAGTTTTTAGAGTATAGACAGTAGCTTGGGCTACGCGCCCACTGTATATTTCACAGAACGTGAGCAACCCAGGTTCGAACCCCGACGGCACTAACGAAATTGTTAATTGCAATTTTAAGTGCTGATTTACCATGCGTTTAGCGGTGATGGCAAACATTGTAAGAAAACCTATATGTCTGAGAAATTAAATAGTTTGACTAGGAGTAGGCATATTAAGTCCACCAACACTTTGTGACTTTATAGTCGTGGCCGAAACATTTTTAAACCATTTCTAAGTTACATTGTCAAAATTCAAAGTTAAAAATAATCGGAACATTTTTGTAATAACCGTAATTAATTTTATTATAGAAAAATTAAAATGGAAGGGAAAAAACTTATGTAGAAATTTCATTAAACCAAAAGTAGAACTGATTAAAAACCAATCTTGTTAACCATGGTAGTAAATTAGAAAGCGTGTTTCGCGAAGTTATATTGAAAAAAGTATTAATGAGCTATCCAGTTAGTCAAAGAAGCGAAACAGCCGAATCATCGGCATCGTTTAACTTTTGCCTAAAAAAGTTTAACGAGCTAACAGAGGGTATATACGCGAGGGCGAGTTTGACTAATAGGAAAATATTGAATGGTATGAAATTTGGTAACAATTGAGTAGTACTTTATTATAGCCTAAATTAACTTCAGTCGATTCCAAATCCCGGAAAAAAAAAAAAACAGTTTTTCTGTCTATAAATTCTCAGTAGTCGGGAAGTTGACGGTGTTTCACACTCGTGCCTTGAAAAGCACGTACAGCCGTTGGTGCGCCTGATCTATCTCTGGTGTCGGTTCGTCGTCCCATCGCGCAACCTGTGTTTGCGCACACACGTGTACTGTAATCCTGTCCTGCGCAGATGGCTAGTCTCCGTTAAGACTGGCCACTATCATTATGATGACATTATAATTGTGATCTTAAATAAATTCTAATTTACCCGGGAATAATATGGACGTTTTCAAAACTTTTGTAGGAAACAAGTTCTTTAATATAATATATGCTTGAAGGAAATCTTGATAATAATGGAGTTCTACTAACTTGTAAACACAAAAAAATATTAAATGCAGGGCAATTTTGTTTTGCAGTGAGTAATGTTTACAACTCATTGCAAGATAGGTTCGAGTGGCAGTCTCTTACCGGTAAGCAGAAGGTAGACTGGCCCACAATTAGACGGCGATCATACATAGACATAATAAGACACGCAGGAAGTTGATGGATACTGGTGGCGCACGACCGTCTTTTGTGGTATTTTTTCCATTCAATAATAGACTTGTGAAAGGCAGTAATGGTGATGATGGTGATGAGCAATGTTTCCATGATATAACTTAATAAAGGATCTAACAGACCACATCATAATAAACAGCTACTGCACCACAGGTATACCTAACTTTAAACAAAAAACAAGAATGTTGTCACCTTTGAGCGATTGAATAACACATTCTTATTACACTGCCTCTATTTACTCTTTCAACTTTATTAGCAATGGATGTAGAGGCTAATTTAAAACTGTACGTCTCTCCCTTGAATTTTTGTTAGTTTGTACCACATTTTTCACGTCAAATATAGTGAAAATGCTGATATTTACCAAAACACAATGATAATTCACAGATTCAGATTCCGTGATACTCAATACGGTAGAAAATGTTACATAATCTACCAAAATACAAGAGAAGTGCGAGCAGTTTTAAATTGTGATGACAAAAATAGGTAAGACAGATAATAGGTAAAGGTATATCTTATATACATAAACTTTAAAGGTAACAAGTAGAACACAGTCCATCATGATGCAGATTCTTTGAGGACTAAGATGGAATGCTTCGTTACCAGCAAAACGGCAGACCCTTTTTCTCGTCGCTTACCATATGAAACCCAGAAGCTAATGCTGGTATTCTGAGCGAGCTTGGTTCTTTCCTATTTGACTGGAATCTTATTCCCCACGGGTGACAACGCATCTGCATTTTGATTCGTAATCGAGGTTAGATGTAGATGTCTATGGGCCACAGCAACTATCCTATAAAAAAAATTATCTTAGTCATCAGAGGTGATATCTGTTGCCTTTTTTGTTTGAAGTTGGATGCAGGGACAGATCTCCATGGACCACAGTAGTCGCTTACCATCAGGAGGACTGTGAGTTCGTTTGTCATTTCAGTTTTATAAAAAAAACACAACATTGAAAGTTTTATCATAAGATAAAGGACAAATAAAAATTCAACGTCAAAGGTTATAATGCCTGCTATAATTTTACTTACTTTGGGACAATAGCTACTTCAAACTCGTTGTTCATCGTCCATTATTGCCGAAGTTTGTTTATTTAGGTTTTATTACGTGTTTATTCCAAGTCTGCAATAGTCCGCGAATATAGCGATATAAATCTTACTTTATAAGTGTTTGAACAACAGATATTTTTTTTTCATCAAATATTTAATTAATTGAATTGGAGAAATGGAGAAAGCGGAGCCTACATTTTACATTCTTAGCCTGGTGGTAAAAAAAAATTGGGTGAGCCCCTTGTATTACACCAGAAGAAAATAGACGTGACCTAGATATTGATAAATATTAAACAGATTGTAAATATGATTTTGTTAAGCTAATTCAGTACGGTATTGAATATAACATTGAAGCTTATTTTTCATAAAATAACTGGTAAAGTAAATACTAATGATATAAATCTGTAAAATAAAAATATCAAAATAGTTTATAAAAATCAAAAATAAAAGAATCAAAACTCAGATACGTTGTCACCCTAAGTACTAAGATGAAATGCCTCGTTTCCAGTAAAAAGGGTCTCTAGTTCTCTACACTCGCCACACGAAACTATAAAGCAATTAAAGAATTATTACATGATAATGTTAATTGATTTTGTATGATTAATGAGGAATAAAAGGCTATTTTATTTTATTTATTATAAGTAATTGTGGTTTACTATCTTTGGTTGCATCACCACTTACCATCAAGGAGGAACGTAGTCAAGCACTGGTTCGTAATATTAAAAAAAATCTACCTAAATAGGCAACTTCACCTGCACGTGGTGCACGGTACTAATCAATCAAAAAATTATATTATCAGTATTCATACATGGTAGAGCCATGCGGCAGCTATAGTATGGTTGTAGCATAAATGGGTCGGCTCGACCGGGGAAGGACCACGCTCTCACAAAATATCAGCTTCCTTCAGGTAATCAGTTATATCCGAGTCTAGTAATTATTATTCTATTCCTAATCTAATTTTATATCCTCGTACTACGTCCGGTATTAATTTCAATTACTGCAAGAACAGACAAAGGAAACAAACCAGGATATGGGCAGCAGCGTCTTCCTGCTTAACAAATAGAAGGTAAAAATATCTGTGGTTAAAGTTAGTAAAATTGACTTTGCCAATATTCGCTCAATAAAATAAAACGATGTGTTTTACCTATTTTGAAGAGCATCTCCCGCATTCCATCAATTGCGTGCACTATCCCCGTCACCACTAATCCCAGCACCACTACTCCCGGGATACGGCGATAGTACACGCAATTGAGGGAGGGTGGAGGTGCTCTTCAAATTAGGTAATACACATCATTTTATTTTATTGAGCAGATATGGGCAAAGTAATTTTTACTAACTTTAATATAATGGTTTTCTGCAAAGTAACGTCTGATTCTATTAATTATATCTGTGGTTGCCAAACGTGGCAACTATTGCAAATATCCCCCTTATGAGGCAATTTTTAGAGGAGAAATAGGTTCAGTAGTGGACTTTTTATAGGCTGTAATAGTAAACGCAATAACTGTCATCTTTCTACACGTTACAACAACTGTCCAGTTTTACTTTATTCATTTTGATTCTAAAATAAAGTTCTCATGAGTATCGTAAGAGCTCTTAGCCGTGTTACAAAATCCACTACCACATACCATCCCTTGTGTGTTGTAAGAGGCGACAGAGGGAAATGAAACAGGAAATGGACGGCCGCATCTTCCTGATAACAACTCAAAAATTAAAAATATTGCGAACAACAAGCTTGCCAAGCGGGGCTACAAAGGCAAATATAGGCTTATGTTTAGCAGTAGACTTTGGATAGGCTGTGATGGTAAAGGAGTATTGGAAATGCAGCTTTATATATATGAGAATAGACAAAGTAGACGTATACTTCATCAAGGTCGTCGCCAAGAGGGGTAGGAAGGGTAAGCTGCCCCTCCCCTAGAGACACAAAAAAATGTAGTGAAATGCAAAGCAACAAGTCTTATTTATTTGTACAGTCTAGAGCTCGTAGAGTTTTACACATTGGAATTTGTACCGTTCTTATTACAATCGCCGTAGAGATAAGACTTGAAATAGAAGTGTAAAGCTTCATATTATAGTTGTAGCATGAATGGCTCGACCGGGGAAGGACCACGCTCTCACAGAATATCAGCGTAAAAGGCAGCTTAATGCTGCTGTGTTTCGTATGGTCAGTGTAGAGAACCGGATACCCCATACTAGACACTCCATTGACAACGAAGCATTCCATCTTAGTCCTCAGACGTGACAACGTATCTGCATTAGATTCAGCATAAATGTCTCCTGGCCACAGCATCTACTTACCATCAAGTGGACTGTGTGCTTGTTTGTCACCCTTATTTTATAAAAAAAAACTTAATTTTAGTTTTATATAGTGTAGAGATGATAGTGCTATCTATATAAATACTAGAACAAACTGTCTTAAATGAAGACATTGTGAGTATAGTAAATTATATTAGTTTAAATGTTAAAATATTTTTGTTAAAATGGCGGAGTAAGAAAATACATTATATTATTCGTGGGTGTCAAAAGAGACAACTATGAACACGTCTTAAGTTTGCTTCCATGGTGGAAGGCAAGTCAGAAAACTGATGATAACATAATTGGGGGATACAGTTTGGTGTGGCAGATACACATCTATAATCTACATCCAAAATTTATTTACACCAATCGATAGCTAAAAGATCAAAGAATTCGTTGCGTTGAGTGAGAACTTTTACAAATCGCGCGCGAGTGAGGAGGGAATCGCCATTTTTAAGTCGTTTCGTTACGTACAAGCATTCACGTAAGATACAAGGCTGTATTCACGACACAGCCACATCCCGACTTTTTAATAAAACAGGGGGCAAACAAGCACGCGGCTCGAGTTTATCATCTCACCTCGTTTACTCAAGTAAATATCCATACATGCGACGGCCAGCAGCAAGCATAGGTGCACGACTTCTGATACTGCGATCGTCTATCTGCCTTCCAAGAGTGACAATTAGGGTAAAGCTTCTAAAACGGGAAAGGCACATATCCAGCTGTGAACTTCTTTGGCCTTTACAAGAGGAAGAATAAGAAGCCTTTTTTATTTTTATTTTTTTACTTAATAAAATACTAGCAATGATATTAAACATTACTAATATTCCCTTTATCCACTCTTCTTGGTAAGCTTGTTATGAGTCGTTCACGACAGTAGTCGAATGGCGGATTCGAACCCACGACCATTTGTGTTTGCTGTCCGCACACTGCCATTAGGCTATTGTCGCTTAAAGAAGTCCTTCAAAAATGGAATAAGGTGTGAAATAAAGTGTGACTTTTGGCGGAATAAAAAAAAAAAAAAATATTATGGTATTCATATATCATATCGATAAAATATCATTCAATACAGTAAGATATAGAATCAGTATACACATATCTCAAGGAAATCTAATTATCTTTTAATAGGCCAATATGAGTTAATAGGGTTGAGCGTTATTTAACGTAATAGGTTTCAGTAATTGTTTACTAGGCCGATAATCGTATACGTCGTTTCGCGGACCGGAATATAACAACTTTTTTATGGAATAAGGGGTACAAACGAGCACAACTTTATATATCCTAGATTAAGAATCAAAATACAAACGCGTTTTCAACTCTAAGAACTAAGATGTAAAGCCTTGTTTCCAATTCTCCGGTTTTCTCTACTTACTCACCATACAAAACACAGCAGCACTACGCTGCTATTTTACGCTGGTATTCTGTGAGAGCGTGGTCCTACTCCGGTCGAGGCAACCCATTCGTGCGCAACAATAATATAGCTGCAGCGTACTCTACTACGTTACGAGCCGCATTTAAACATTTCATGCAATAGATTATCAATAAAATTATTTATTAATACATGTGGCACGTTTCTTCTCGCTCACTGCTTGCCATAATTCCAGCCAGTTCTAAGCCTGAATGAAGTAAAAGGGAAAGGAATTATTCAAAGATCATTATCATTAAATACATATCATGTGACAACTGTTTTATTCAATCGTTATATTCGTAATCATAACATCAAATAAAATTTTAAAAATACTCAATAAATAAAAATAATAGGGAATTAATCATAATATTGGAAATGGGAAATAATTATTACATAAAATAAAATAATGAAATAACTAATGGTGATGTGTGGATAAAAATTGGTAAAAAGTGGACTGTAGTAGGTAGTTGGAATTGTATTTCGTTGAAATTTGCAACCAACACATAAAACTGTAGGTACGCACCTGGAGAACGCCATCAGCTTCTCTTCGTACTTGAGGTTGACACTCGCGTGGTACACTCCTTGTTTTCTTGCGCGATTTACACTTATTTGATACAATTCACGGCCGTGATTTTAAGTATATGATAATTAAATAGATATAGCGAGCGTGAGACAATATGCTTCCGCGTGCGGGCGTGTTTTTACTTAGACTCGTTCTTCTACCCGGTTGTCGGTCGCAAGAAGGAATGAATGGAATGAATGAAAGGTATTATAAAGGAATCTGATTCGTCAATAAGATTGACCAAAAAACGTGGAATACTTCAATTTGAGAAGTGGCGGTAACATTTCCACCGCCCTTAAAGGGTTGCCTTTAAAAGGATAATATTAATGTGGTGCGATAAATACAATTAATACTAACTAAAGCTAAGCGAATATAAATATATATTATAATACATAGATGTAAAGAAAAGATGTAAGATGTAGAGTTTATTATTGCGCAGGCAACGGGCACAAGCGCACCACTGGTCGCACGAGTGTACCCCTTGCCGTTTTTACTGTAGCGACACGAACTATACCATCCTTAGACGGGTGAACCTTTACGATCACTCCCAAAGGCCAGGAGAGGGTCGGTGAGTTATCATTTATAATTATGACAACTTCGCCCACCTTTACGGGGACCGAGGATTGAGTCCATTTCTGCCGCGCCTGCAATTGATGCAGATATTCAGTTCTCCAATGACGCCAAGAGGATTGGACCAATTTATCTAAGAGTGTGTCGTTGAAGCAAATTAATTGGCGAAGATTCTACATCAGGTGCAGGTAGAGAGTGTAATGATAACGTGTTCAAAAAATGTCTTTCTTCTACCCGGTAGTCGGTCGCAGGAAGGAATGAATGGAATTAATGAAAGGTATTATAGAGGAATCTGATTCGTCAATAAGATTGACCAAAAACGCGGAATATTTCAATTTGAGAAGTGGCGGTAACAGCGTGCTATACAGAAATAGGTAATTAAAAAATAAACAGTTTTGAAACTAGTTAAGCGTACAAATAAAACTGCGTCCTATCACCTGTATGACCTATTACTACTAAATAACCGCTTATTTTTGTAATTCGTTTTTTAACTTTTGGTGTGTATATCTTACAGTAAAAACTCATAACCGGTCAAAACCACTTTCGACTGCAAAATTCAGGCAAAAGTAGTTTTGACTAAAGACGTTGATCAAAACCACTTTGACTACTTACTTACTTACTTTTACATAGTAGAGCCACGCTGCAGCTATATTATAACGGTTAAAAGCGGTTTTGACCAAGAATGTTAGTCAAAACTACAATAAGCAATATACTCTGATATTCACTCATATCATTAGTCTATTTGCGTCTAATAAAATACTACACCAATCTAGCAATATCATTGATAGTAGTTTAAGATGCGGTGTACATTCTAATGATATAATCGTTAACCAAAAATAAGTTAAGGTATAATATTGAAAGGATTCAACTAAAACGTTGGTCAAAATCACTTATAACTGAGATAGTTGGCCCAAACCACTTTTGACAAACATCAGTCAAAACTTTTTATGACGAAGGCCTTCGATCAAAACCATTTTTGCCCTATTTTCGCAGTCAAAAGAGGTTTTGACTGGTTATGAGTTTTGACTGTAAGATATACATACGCCAAGAAACTGCACGCTAAAGGAAAAAAAATAAAAAAGAAGATATTAAGAAAGAAAAAACAACGGACGCTATCGGTTTTTGCATATTTTTTATCGAGGTTCTAACATCCGCCCTTTGTAATATTTTTATTAAGGTCTTTATTACAGTGAAGAATATAAAAAAGCAATCAAAGCTAATCAACAAATGGAAACAAAAGAAAACCGATTGATTTTAAAACACACCTAAAATTTATATCGCAAGCTATTTAATATTTAATAAAGATATTGTCTTACTTAACAAGCATGATAAATAGTCCTGAGTAGAACCTGAAGCCAGTAACGAATCTTCGCAATGATCGTTAGTCTCCAATTTACGAATAACTCAATTTCTCTTCCATTAGCATTTAATGGACAGGCACTTATCGGCTCATCTGAACATCTGAGCGTCGATTAGCTAATGATTTTATATTTGAAAGTAAGTGACGACGCGATAATGTGCTAAAGCGAAGGAAATTGGTCTTTGGAAAGAAGGTCAAGAGGCAAATTTTAGAAATTGAACAAGATTCAGAAACCCGTTTGATATTCAATCCGCCTAAGTGGCTTAAATTTAACAATAAGCGTAGACGGGAGTTTGGAGATGTGCGCGTATTTGAGATTACATCTCGTAACACTACAGGTTAAAAATTTATATTATTTAATGATTTTTGTACATATGAATTCCAATATTATCATCATCTTTACTTTCTTATATACTACAAAACATAGTCCCAGGCCACCTCCATCATCGAAGTTTGCACGATTTTTATAAGTAAAGCTGTTTAATACTTAAGATAAATATTAAAAATATTTATCTCAAATATTAATAATACACGTATGACGATAAAATCCGTAAACATAGTTTTATTCAAATATTAAAAAGTTTTACTTCTACCGCGCGTAAAGAGCACGTATTTTTTATGACTTTGATACATCTGCCTTGCCTTCTTCTTCTTCTTATTGGTTTGCTGTTGCCCGTTTCCTGTTTTAGTTTCATTCTGTCGACTTTAAAGAAATTAATTTGAGGTAAAGGTAGCAGATATTCTAACTCCACTAATACCGTAAGAATCTTTTTTTACGGTATTAGTGGTTATTATTTCAGCAAAAGAGGACCGTACACGCGATTTATAACTTAAATTGTAAGGAGTCCCACAGACAAAAATTTAAAGAAATAAACATATGAACGGTAACATCGCAATATATTTATGAATGTATAATGAATGTACATAAAACATGAATAGCTTTGATAAGAATAAACATGTTTATACTTCAAACACTTCGAACAAACATAAGCTTGTAATGCCAGTTACTAGACTCCACGGAATTAGGAATTCACTAATGGGGCGAATGTATACGCTTTTACAAAATGTGCAAAGTTTGTCAATCGACAAGTTTAAAAGTTTTATCAAAGAAAATTGTACAAAAAGGGTTATTATAATATTAAGGAATATATGAATGAAAATAACCTCTGGGAATGAGGTGATCGCTTCCATTCTGGTTCTATTATATTTTATATAAAAATTGTACAACATTATTTTAAAGTTATATATTATGCTTTAAATAAATATAATTCCGCTGGGTTTCTTGCTGGTTCTTCCTAGGACAAAGGTATTTTCCGAACCAGTGGTAAATAAAAAAGTGACTTTCAATAAGTATTATGTAATTGTTAATATTGAATAAAAAATTGTCTATTCTATTCATCATTAATTTATAAAAATTAGAATTATTCACAAAAAATTGGAAAAATATGAAACAAGCATCGTAACAATTTCATCGTACAAATCCACCATGGCTTTTTAGCCGACTTAAAAAGGAGGAGGTTCTCCATTCAACTGTATTTTTTATAGGGAATAAAGTTTTTCATTTAACTATTTATACGACATTGAGATTGCGATCTTAATCCACAAATCCCTTAATCCACTCGAAATGGATTTTTTTTATATAAAAAAGTTAAATTCGACTTCTTAAACGTTAGATGTCGATTTTTATTTTTATTATAAGTAAATTTTTAATAAAAGTTAACTATTTATAAAAATATAAATATAATAATATATTAAATGTCAAAAAAGAACCTTTAATAAAAAGTGAAAGTCGACTTCTAGATCTTCTGAAGTCTGCTTTTTATTTATATTAAAAGTTAAGTTAGTTTTTTGTGAATTGTCTCATCCTGGAGATTGTTTTTTCTAATTGATTCATGAATTGAAATATTAAATGCGGTTACCCAACAACAGAGCTGAGGTTGAAAATTCGAAAATATTATTAAAAAAACAGTTACTGTTTCTATCACGTCTTTTATAAATACACTCGTTAAAGAGCTATTTTCAAAGAGTACTATTCACGATTTCGTGTCTATAATTTGGTAAATTACATTTTTATTTAAATTTAGTATCGTAGTTAGAGTGTTTCTATTTGCAATGATAGATTATAATATTAACCCAATAAAATAAAAAAATAAAACGTAACTAATGAATTGACTTTTAATCGTGCACTGATTTTAAGATTTCTTTTTACTAAGTTGATTTAATGTTCTTTATTACATATTATATTAAGTAATTAAAAATTAAACTGTTTATTCTCCTCAATTTTTGTTAGTAGAGACTTACATTTGTAAGTAATAAAATAAAATAATATGAAAAAATAATGCCCATGTTAGACTCATCGCTTTACAAGTCTTTTGACATGTATTTTTTTTATAGAATAAGAGTGACAAACGAGCACACAGTTCACCTGATGGTAAGTGGGTTCTGTAGCCCATAGACATCTATATTTATCCGCAATTAAGAATAAAAATGCGGATGCGTTGTCATCCTTGAGAAATGAGATGGAATGTCTCGTTTTCAGTAAAAAGGGTTTCCAGTTCTCTACACTCAACATACCAAACACAGCAGCATTAAGCTGCTATTTTACGCTGGTATTCTCTGAGAGCGTGGTGCTACCAGCCAACCCTTTTGTGCTAGAACCATAATTTAGCTGCAGCGTGGCTCTACCACGTTTGTTCACATGTAAAGCGATGAATCGAGCATGAGCAACGGCAGAGTCCGTTCATTATTTTATTATCCTTAGGACTCCGTTGGTACTTTGCCGAAGTAGCAGCATCTTCTAGACAGTGCCTTTTCGAATGATTGTTTACAATTCGTCTACGTTGACTTCGGCAAGCATGTCTTCAAAAACGTGAGACTCCACATAGAGCCCTAAAGATGCTATTATATTGAACTCTAAGGGCAATTTACGGTATATATTATTGCTTCAAAATAGCTATTTTCCACCGTAATCTCCAAAAAAGTTGATCAATATTTGTACATAGTTTGTGTACATTAGTTTCCATGAAATACAATGCCTTTATTAACACGCTTTCATGAGCTCTATATAAAGAAATCTTTTAATGTAATTTTCACCAACTTGTGGACGGCTGATTTACTTAAAAATTTGCATTTTTAACCCCCGACGTAAAAAGAGGGGTGTTATAAGTTTGACCGCTATGTGTATGCCGTAGCTCTTAAACGGGTGAACTGATTTGGGTGCGGTTATTTTTTATTTAAAAGCAGATTTTCTAGCGGTGGTTCTTAGACATGTTTTTTCAAAATCGGTTCAACCGTTTCAAGTTCATCAGCAGTTTTGTTAGCTACTGTAGGGTTCTTTTGGGGGGGTTTTTAAAATTTTCAATTTAAGTTATCTACAATCAACATATAAAAAACAGAATTATGATACGCTTTTATTAGCTTCGCGTGTATCTATCTATGTATATAACTGAATCTTTTAATGTAATTTCCACCAACTTGTAGACGGCAGATAGACTTAAAAATAATTTTATTCCATTATTCTGACCAGGATCACCAGTATAAATCTCTCCAGAATCATCAGAGCTCATCAATGCGTGTTTTTTTAAGTTTTCTTAAATTTTAATAATATTATTTATATCATGTCTTTGTTTTCGAATCCCTATGTATAGTTGCTAGCGGAAAATTATTGATTCAACCATTCGACTTTACCCCTTTGTCTGTAATCAGTTAAATGACTACTCCATTCAAAGCTTAAAAAGCTGAAGCTTAGCGATTCGAAGAGCTATTAATTGAACTACAGAAAGCGACGAAACGAGGGAAATTCGGTGTAAGAGTTCAAATATCCAATTCACGGAATGAGACCAAACATCTGGATTTAAATTTCGGTAAATTAACTGATTTTCAACTGAATATTGAACATGTAGTAGCGTTGTAAAAATATCCACTAATAAATATAACAACTAAATTAAACTGCGTTTGCCAAACCGCTTGCCTAGCGTGGCAAGTAAAAATTTTTTTGTCAATTGTATGCTAGATTTTTTAAATATAAATACCAAAAAAAGCGGTTTTAATTTAATTGGTTTGGTTTCGTTATCGTCAATATTAAATATCGTATATTCTTGAGAAACAATTCACTATAGTACAACATGTCCGTACGTTTCAACAGAGACATCCTTTCAAATTTATATAATCCATAGAATTAAACCTTTAGCTCTCAAAACGTAGTAGTTATAATTACTTCTAAAAATGTTAAAAAAATGTATTTCAAATGTTGACCCGTAACACCGATTTCTAAATGCTTAAATGCATTACCATTACAGCATTTCAAAAATCCATTGCTGAACATAGGTCTCCCCCACAGATTACCTCATAGGGGGGATATTTGGCATAGTTGCCACGCTTGGCAAGCGGGTTAGCAACCGCAGCTTTTTATTTTTATTCAGCTGTTATTGGAAGATGCTGCTTGTTCAGTTGCCTTCTGTCATCTCTTACGTCACCCAAGATATGATATGAGGTAGTGGATATTGTTCCACCGCCACTACACGGTTAGGTTAAATGTATAAACTTGACAATTTCATTATGTATAATGCGCCAAATATTTATTTGTTGTGTTAAAAATTCAGAAATTAAAACAAAAGATGATCCCAAAATATAATTTGTTTTATAAATAACTTTTTTAAAAATAATCTTTTTGGCCGTCGACGAGATTCAACAGATCTAATGTGTTTATCAAATTATTTTGTTGAAATTCACTGATCAATAAACAACTATCTAAGTGGAGACACTCAAATAGATTAAAGATAGGGCATCGCTCAGCAAAGCAACCGCTTGGAGTGCTCTCTATAGTGCCGCGTCCAATGGGCCCATTATGCCGGATTTATCGCAGTTTCGAACCCCCGACCCTAGAGCCCATTGTCCGTCTGAACGGAGACTTTTGTAAGTACTTCCTCGGGTAATATACGAGGAAAATTATTGCATGGAACAGTTCTTTGAATGATTATTGGATTTTTGGTACAACTTTACATTTGTACACCGGATTATTGCTTACTCTGAAACCGTTGCCTTTCAGAAACCTCGCATTTAAATGTACAATATATTTAAATATGGTATGTAAATGTTCAATATGTCTAGTTCTTACCATACTGAACCGATAGACGAATCTAAAATTATTATAAATATTTTATGATAGGCAAATATCAAAGGTTAGGAGTCCTTTGCTATGTAGTGGGACACAACCAGCAAATAAATAATAATAAATGTCAAATGAATAGAAAATTAGAGTGTGGTGGCGGTGTAAGAATATCCACTACCCCATATCATCCCGTGGGTGTCGTAAGAGGCGACAGAGGGAAACATATCAGAAAATGGCCAGCAGCGTCTTTTTAATAACGACTAAAAATAAAAATAAACTGCAGTTGCTAACCCGCCTGCTAAGCGCATCAACTATGCCAAATATTCCCGAAAACGACTAAAAATAATAAAACTGTGGTTGCCTCCTATGAGTCAATTTATGGGGGAGGCCTATGTTGAGCAGTGGACTTTAATAGGCTGTTACAGTAACAATAACAGAATAGAACATTCATGTCGAGCGGTCAACTTTTACAGGCTGATCAAAAAGAAGGAGAATAGAAGATGCTTGGAAAGGATATAGCGCAAAGAAACTAAACTAGCTCGCGATGGGTCACGAGCTCCACCATACATAGTCAAGACCTCGCATTATGCGATTCCTTTATTTTTCAAAAAAAAAAAAAGATTTAATGAGAGTTTTGACATTCAGCCGTGGAAGGAAAAGGGGAGATCTCCGCCGGGTAACGTTCAGCTCAAGGAGCGGCCAACGCTCCATGTGGTAGTTCGGAGCTCTGCTATATATACCGCAGTGCGTTCGGAACTTTGATAGCGCGATTTAGGCTTCACTCCGTTTCGATTGTAGCGCGACGACAGCGCCGCCACAGATATTTACGGGGCAAGAACAGGCCGTAATAGCTTTCAACCAGCACGCGAAACATATGCCCTCCGGCCAATGGTTCTTACATTTTCGAAATTGGTTTGAAAGAATAAAAAGTGTTTAAAATGGTATTGAGAAAGCTTTAAAGGCATTAAACATATTAGTTTACTTAAAATTTGTTTTATTTAGGAATAACGGAAAACTTTCAGCGTTCCCCACGTACGAGTATCTTAATTCTCATGGGTGACAACGCATCTACATTTTGATTCTTAATCGAGGATTGATATAGTCTATGGCTCACAACATTTTTTTTATAGGAGAGGGGCAAACAAGCATACGGCTCACCTGATGGTAAGTGACTACCGCCGCCCATGAACAACTGCAACACCAGGGGAAATTCAGGTGCGTTGCCGGCCGGAAATATACACTCGTTTCTCTCCTTTGTATAAAAATTAGGTATATATACCATCATGAGAACAAGAGTTAGCCTAAATTTAATCTAAAAAATCTCTTAGAATGATATTAATCAAGATGATTACATACTCGTAATTTATTTAAGAGTAATGTTCTGGTTTGCTGATAAAACAAATTAAAAGAACTTTGAGTGGTAAGAATTTCACGCATGTTTATAAATTTTCAATTCATCCATATATTTATTTATGATATTTTTCATATGGATATCCTTTTTCTTTTAAAATAAATTACTCAACCAACACTCTAACAATTTATTTCCTGTTAAATAATTATATTACACTGTTTTATCGAATTTAAAGTAACAACGATACCCCAAGATATCAAAAGTTATCACTCGGCTCCTAATTTATAACTAGAACTTAAAAAATGTGATCTAAAAGTCATACCTTCTACACCAGTTGGAGCAGATGTTTCGTGTAAGATAACTTTCAACTACGTGACCTGATCTTAGTTTAGCTAAGATATTTATTGCTATAATATAAAATGATTAAGTAATTCTCGTTATTTTTGTGACTTGGTTAAGCACTTGTAATTGTTTCACAATATTTATTTAAAATATTTACTTAATTGACTATAAAACCGACCAATTTCGTCTCACGGCATCATCAGGGTATTAAAAAAGCACTTGCACTCGAACGTGCTACAAAAAGCACTTTGTAGCACGTTCGAGTCGACCGGGGAAGGACCACGCTCTTACAGAATACCAGCGTGAAATGGCAGCTTCATGCTGCTATGTTTTGTATGGTGAGTATACTGAACCGGTGACCCGTTTTCGATCAGTTGTGTGTATCTTTGTTTTAAACCACCCACAATGGTGTTGGTGAAGTGTGCTAACTGTAAGAAAAATATTACCAAAAAAGCGCCGGGTCTGGTATGTAGCAGGTGCAACATTACTGTCCATTCGGATCCATCCTGCGCCAAGCTAATAAACAGATTAATACTCTACGCAATTCGCCGAACATCGAGTGGAGCTGCGAGGATTGTATGAAAAATATTTCCCGTAGATTTTCCTATTCTTTAAGACCCTCTCCAAAATGAGAGGAGGTCTGTGCCCATCAGTGGGACGTATATGAGCTGTAACTTTAACTTTAACTTTTATTGTAAAGCAAGTGAAATGAAAAAATGTGTGTGTGTGTGTGTGCGTGTGTGCGTGTGTGCGTGTGCGCATGTGTGTATATGTATGTATGTATCTATGTAAATAAAATTTTGTTGTACGATATCTTTAGAACGAATCAACCGTACGAGATGGGCGACACGGCATTCGACAATGTTCTGTTTAGTTTAATAGTTGCCATTTAGACTTCGAGCTGATTAGATTTTCAAGTCAATCGGTCGAGCCGTTTGGTTTTAAAACCAAAAAAAAAACAATAATTAAATAGATTTTCGAGCAATGCGCTCGAAAATCTATAAGCGAGAAGTTCCAGGGATGGCCTGCAGGGTCAACCGTATTTTTGAAATAAAGCAATCATTGATATTAATCTACCATTCACGGTGTTGTGAGACACGGTGCTCAGCATCCACGGTTATCAGCACTTAAGACAATTTTAATTAGTGCAGGTTGCTCGCGTACTGGCAAATTTAATACGAATGCTTATCCCCTGAGCAATAATGGCTTAGACTCTGGCAATTTAAAAGAACATTTTCACTCCTGAGAACTAAGTTGTTTCTCGTAACTTACTCTTTGAAGCATAGTAACATTGTGTTGATATTTTTTGCCTGTATACCGTGCGAGTATTGTGTCTCCCCAGTCGAGAAGTTCGTGGTACAACCTTAGTACAGCTGCAGCGTGGCGTGTACAAACTACTTCAATATGAATATAATTTATTGTTGATTTTTTAAAAACCCCTCAATCAATTTGAACACCAGCGTAAAATAGCAGCTTAATGCTGCTGTGTTTCGAATGGTGAGTGTAGAGTACCGGAGACCCTTTTTACTGGAAAAGAGGCATTCCATCTTAGTACTCACGGCTGACAACGCATCTGCATTTTGATTCGCAAACGAGGATAAATGTAGATATCTAAGGGCCACTGCAACCACTTACCATCAGGTGGACTGTGTGCTCGCTTGTCACCCTTGTTATATAAAACAAATCGATAAAATTTAAATGGGACCACCTGGAAGTATACCCTTTGAAACAAAAAAAGAGTCTTCCAAATCGGTTCAGGCGTCTTTGAGTAATCGGTGAAAATACATTAAAAAAAGATTCCGACGAATTGAGAACCTCCTCCTTTTTTGAAGTCGTTTGAAAAATACTTACCAGATATTTGGACCCAGGGTCAAAGGCCAAGTTAAAATATGCTAAACCACGCAAACAACTAGTACAAAGTGAAACATCCAAATGGTAATGGAAAAAGAACCCAGAATGGCATGTGTCAGAAGCAATCTCGTGCGGGAAGAGATGTTCGACTTAATACATATTAATAGCATGCATTGTACGCACTGGAACTGGGTGGTGCTACGAGTACGTTAGCGTAATGGGCCTTTCATAATTTAGTAGCGAGCACTTTTATGATTTTGCAGATCATAAATTTGTTATTGCAAGCATTTCACTTTATAGTTGCTAAGATTTTGAAAGAAAAATTTAATTTTAGTAAAGAATATCCTTACTAAAATTAAACTGACATAATATTTAATAGAATGAAATACGATAATATTTTATTCAATATAGATTACAAGTAATTTTTATTTTTGAAACAGAAACAGAGTTTTTTTTTATTCAATGTAGATTATAAATAATACTTATTGAAAGTTACTTTTATGTTTAATTACTACTGGTTCGGAAAAAAAACCTCTGTCCTGGGAAGAACCAGCAAGTAACCCAGCACAGCGGGACCTTTTTTTTTAAATAACAGCTTACAATCATATATGTTACACAGAACAACACAAAACAAATTAGAAATAGCTAGGTAGCGATCACCTCATTCCCAGGGGTTATTTTCATCCATAAAGTCCTTAATATTATAATAACTCTTTTTATACAAACCTAATTTTAATAAAGTTTTCGATCTTTGAACAGGTCAAATTTTGTATGTTTTGTGGGATTTTGTTGTAAAAGCGTATACATCGCTCCATGAATGAATTACTGACTCGCTGGAGTCAAGTAACTGGTAATATTTACTTGTGTCTGTTCCTTGTATTTACATGATGAATATTACTTATTTTTGTAAAAGTACTTTTATTTTTATGTACGTACATTTCATTTTACGTATTAAAAGGCCAAAGTTGAAACTCATTTTCTATTTTTACCGCTGATTCGGGAAAAAACCTCTGTCTTGGGAAGAATCAAGAAACTCAGCGGGACTTTTTTTATAAGTAAATTATACAATAAGGAAGGTTGTACCAAATATTTACAAAACTTATTGAAGAAACACCTTGGAAGCGAACACCTCATTCTCAGGGTTTATTATCAACCATGTATTCATTTATATTATAATAACCCTTTTTATTCAGTTTTCGTTTAGTAAAATATTTATACTTTGTGACTGTAACACAACGAGACTTAACGACATCTTAAAATTGAGAAGCGTTTGAGTATTTGGCCGTTAGTGTAACAAAACCCTTTCACTCTTGCCTTAAAGACACCCGGATTGTAATCGGATGGAATGGATGAAAGATTGTTCCACAATTTGTTGGATAGTTGTAGCACAAATGGGTCGGCTCGACCACAGAACACCAGCGTAAATTATCAGTTTAATGCTGCTGTTTCATGTGGTGAGTATAGGGAACCGGAGACACTTTTTACTGGAAACGAGATATTCCATCATAGTCTTTAGGGGTGACAACGCATTCTGCATTTTGATTTTTAATCGAGGATAGATGTAGATGACTATGGCCTACAGCATCCAGTTACCATCAGATGGAGCTTGTTTGTCACCCTTATTCTATAAAAAAAAAACACAACGTTTTTTTATACAATATCATATTATAACAGAATCTTCCATTAACATACACAAAAAGGGTAAAATAATAAAACGTGCGTTTATCGTGTAATCACTTTCCAACGGGTTCGGGTTTTCACCTCTTAATGAAAAAGTACCGGAAAATCACAGCCCAAGAGAATGTTAAACAGGTACCATAAGCAATTTATTTTCCGTAGCATGTTAATCGCTACCAACTAATTTACTTTCAAATAAGTACGAGTGTATTATATTTATGTACGACTTGTTTAATGAAACAAGGGAAAGACCACGCTGTCATTATAGCTGATTAAATATTAGCGTCATCATCATCATTACAGCCCTTCACAAGTTCACTGCTGAGCATAGGCCTCTCCCAAGGAATGCCACAAAGCACAGTCCCGAGCCACCTGCATCCATTGACTTACTGTATGTCTTACCAGGTCGCCACTCCATCTAGTGGGGGGAAGCACTACACTTCGCCTGCCGGTACGAGGCTGCCACTCGAGAACCTTTCTTCCCAATCGGTTGTCGGTTCTTCGAGCTATATGGCCGGCCTACTGCCACTTCAGCTTAATAATACTTTGGGCTATGTCGATTACTCTGGTTCTATTGCGGATATTTTAATTTCTAAGTTTATCACGCAGAGAAACCCCGAGCATAGCCCTCTCCTTAGCTCGCTGAGCGATCTTCAGCTTCCTCATACGGCCAGCAGTGAAGGACCACGTCTCAGATCCATAGGTCACCACTTGTAAGACGCACTGGTTGTACAATCTGGTTTTGAGGTTTTGAGGTATACCTGACGAGAAGATGGATCGTAATCTCCCGAACTCTGCCCAGCCGAGTTGAATCCGCCGATTGACCTCTCGGTCGAAGTTGGACTTACCTAGTCGGACTATTTGTCCCAGGTAAACATATTCGTCAACAACTTCGAGCTTAGTGCTCCCAACAACTACCGGCATAGGTGTGGCATGGACATTAAACATGATTTTTGTTTTCTCCATGTTCATCTTAAGACGTTCCGTTGGGAGACACTGTTGAGGTCATTGAGCATAGTGCTTAGGTCCTCCAGCGATTCCGCCATAAGGACTATATCGTCGGCAAATCGAAGGTGAGTGATGTACTCGCCATTGATGTTAATACCGTATCCTTTCCAGTCCAGTAGCTTGAAAACGTCTTCCAATGCAGCGGTGAAGAGTTTCGGGGATATTACGTCACCCAGTCTTACACCTCTCTGCAGTTGGATAGGCTTCGTACTCTGGTTCTGTACTCGGATAGCCATCGTAGCCCTACTGTACAAACACTTCAGCACTTCGATATACCGACAGTCCACTTGGCACCGCTGCAGGGACTGCAGCACCGCCCAAATTTCGATGGAATCAAAGGCTTTCTCATAGTCCACATACGCAAGACAAAGTGGCAGATTGTACTCTTCAGTCTTCTGTAAAATTTGCCGAAGGGTATGTATGTGGTCTATGGTGCTAAAGCCTTTTCGGAAACTGCCTTGTTCGGGAGGCTGGAAGTCGTCGAGTCTGCGTGCGAGACGATTCGTAATGACTCTCGAAAACAGCACATATACGCGGCTCAGAAGGGAAATCGGTCTGTAGTTCTTCAAGAGAGCGTTGTTGCCTTTCTTGAAGAACAAGACCGCACTTCTGCTCCACGCCTCCGGAGTAGTGCCATCATAGAGGACGGCATTAAAAACCTTCTGGAGGACTTCAAGTACCGGTTTTCCACCCACTTTCAGAAGCTCCGCTGTAATTCCATCCTCGCCCGGGGACTTGTCGTTTTTAAAGTGCTGGAGAGCCATTTTAATCTCGCTCAGACTGACGTCTGGGATATCACCGGAATATTAGCGTAAAATAGTTTTATTGTTGCTATATTACGGAATACTACACCGCCTTGTGGTAGGTTGAGAGATAAAGATGTTTAAATGCACTATTTTTTGTTTTATAGAATAAGGGTGAAAAACGAGCACACAGTCCACCTGATGGTAAGAGGATACTGTGGTCCATAAACATCTAAATTAATATTCAATTAAGAATCTAAATGCAGAATACCGTTGAGGACTTAGATGGAACGCCTCGTTTCCAGTAAAAAGGGTCTCCGCTTCTCCACACTCACCATTCGAAACACAGTAGCATTAAGCAGCATTTAGCTGTCTTAGCTTAACAAAAACCTATTCACTCGTACCTTGAATACACAAATTTAATGCACACAACTAAATTGTCATAACCATCCTTATATTATAGGCATTCCCTAGAGAATACCATAAAGCACGGTACTCAGTCACATGTATCCATCGGCTTCCTGCATCTCTAACCAGGTAGTAGTACTAAATCTAGTGTTAGTTCTTTGCGCTACTTGGTCGCTCCATTGCCACCAGCTTCCTGATCCATTTGATTTTATTGGTTATTCTGATTCTACTGCGGATATTCTTATTAAGAGCATAGCCTTCATTTATCCACCCATTTTCTAATGGGACGAAAAAACCGGCGCTAGCAAATTACTACACTCCATTGCTTTACGGATTACGTAAGACGATGCTAAACTCTTGTATTAAAAATAAAGGAAACTGGTTGTATATACACATTTCCATATTCTAATACACTCGTATCAACTTGCTTATTCAAAAGGGTTGAATAAAATTTTATGTTGAAACCGCTAAGCCCCAGAATGACTATATGATTCCTTTCAATTTTTCCAGAGAATAACTAGGTTAATATAACTTCGCTATCGTTCCCGTCCCGAAGTCAATATACCAAGACTTCATATAAGTCGAAATTGCCTTTTTCTAGCTGGAATATTTGCGGTCCTATTGAGATGAATGCAATAAAAGCTTTCGCTGAACACCTTTGACTCGTCTTCTGATCTCCTTCTATGAGGTCTAGTTTTTGGGTATTTTAAATGGATTATTGAGTTTTGTATTTCTTGTTTTGTTTGTAATTTTTTTGTTCACATTCGGAGACCGTGAAATAGCCTTCATAAACAATTAAAATTTTATTTCAAGCATTTTTTTAATTTAGTGTAATGGTGCGTTTGGTGGCGGTGTAAGAATATCCACTCCCCCATATTTCCCGTGGGTGTCACAAGAGGCAACAGAGGGAAACAAATCAGGATATGCGCAGTAGCGGAACAAGTATTTTTATGGCCTACAAATAATTGTTGCGGATCTGGATGATTGTCCTTGTGAAATTTATGTTTGTAAACTGCCTCTACGATACAGGAGAAAATGCTAGTGTGTGAGTATAGTTTTTTTTTTAAATAATCTGCGTTACAAACATATAAATTAATTTAAATCACATAAATTTATCATTATTCAATTACCATAGAAGTAAATTCAACAGAACATGATATCTTCATTAGCACATTTGCGCTATAAACTACAACTAGCAACAAACACAAAACAAGCCTTAAGCCCCAACTAAGGCACGTTTCCCGGAACTCCGCCCCTAAACCGAATGGGAGTAATAAAATCAAAACAAACACAGTCCTCCGAGGCATCTCTGTTGCGCTTGGGTTTTTGTTGGAGTTCCAGAACTGACATAGTAAAACCCTACTCGGTATAATATATATTACTTACTGCAACCAGACGGTAATTGCTTACCTCAGGAGTTTCCTTTCGAGTTGTAAATTTTCACAACGCTCGTTTATTTACTTTGTTTTATTAATGAGTTAATTAAGGTCTGACCTGTTTTATTCCTCTCTTATTACGTAATATTAATATTTTTATATTATATAAAGGATCTTTTGTGATAAACACAGCCACAACTCTCGCAATGTTAATAGATTGGTATTTAAATTTGTAGCAGATATTTCGTTGTTTTCTTTTTATTAAAGCATGGATTACAAATAAGAATACAGTTCTCCTGATAGTAAGTAAATTCTGACACCTATCATAGACATCTACATTTATTCTCGATTAATAAGCAAAATTTACATTCGTTGCTACTAGTGATATGCCTCGTTACCAGTAGAGGTTCTCGGATTGTCGTCACACCATACGTAATACATAAAACATCTTACAATAAAATCTTCATCTAGTCGTACATAGTCAACGTAGAGTTGCCGATTGTAGTACTCATTGTTTCGTACCTTTAACGCTGTTTCCCGTTACCAGTGTAGATATTTTGCACGTGGCCTATATATAACAATGTTTATAGATAAAAGTTACAGAATCTTTTCGAAATTATTTTCTTAAATCCATTCTTATGACAACCATGGTACGAGTTTGGATTGTGGATATGCGAGGACAGATGTAGATAGACATCTACATCTATCCTCGCACACACAACCACTTACCATCAGGTGGACTGTGTGATCGCTTGTCACCCTTATCCTATAAAAAAATGGACAATATGGTATAATATTTAATAATTAGAAAAACTTTATATGATAAAAGTAAAAGTGACAAAGTTAATAAATAAATAAACTAGAGGATATGAAATCCACTTTTAGTAATATCTCAACTATCCTGCCAATCGGGTTGTTTGTAATTTTAGCCATGGTTGACTTTGACATTGAGATGTCAAACATGACCATGGGTGCTGTAAAGTACTTGAAACTTCGGGAAATACAATAAGTTAATATAATATTAGTTTCATTAAAATGCCTCTTGATTTAGTTTTTCTTACCGTTACTGTTACAGCCTTTTTAAGTCCACTGCTGAACATAGGCCTCCCCCATAAATTGACTCATAGGAGGCAACCACAGTTTTAATATCTTTAGTCGTTTTTAGGAAGACGCTGCTGCCCATCTTCTGATTTGTTTCTCTCTGTCACCTCTTACGACACCCACGGGATAATATGTAGTGGATATTACTACACAGTGCATAAATACATACACTCGAAAAACATTACCCTCCGTCTGGGACAGTCGGGAAAACAACATTTATGCGGAACGCTTACTGCATTGCTGCGTTCATTCATCTCCAGATTTTTATATCGGCCGTATTCCCGTCACGTTGCCGCATCGTGTCCGCAACCGGCGGGCGTAACGTTCTTTTTACGTGTTCACCCGTATTTCTGGCACGTTTAATGCTTTAGTTTTCATAACGTTACTTAACCACAAATTAGAGGGTTAAGTTATGTAAATTAAATAATATTTTGGAAATGAAAACTTTTTTCTTTTTATCCTTAAAAATGTTAAAAAAGATTTTCTTCTGTATCGTGGGGACAGTTCACATACATAATACAGTTTAGTATACATAAATATCACTAGGACAAATATCCGGACCCGTAAAAATTATTTGTAGACCATACAAATATTTGTTCCATGCGGGGCTTGAACCCGCGGCTGTAAGCGCTGCAACTCATGCCACTACGTCACGGAGCCGTTAAATTGCTTTTTTAGAATCGTTGTAATATAAAACTCGATGAAACGAAAAAAGTGACACTAAAAGTGATAATTTTATACATCTTCTATTATCTCGGTTTCCTTTTCTGACTTCTACCACTTCTACCGCGTGTGGATTTCACACTTGTTTTTTTACATAGAAGAGGAAAACGAGCATGCGGCTGACCTGCGTTAAATGACTACCGGCGCCTACGAACAACTGCAACACCAAGGGAATCGATGCATTGTTGGTGTTTTAAAAAAAGAGTCTTTTCTTGAAGTTCCCTAAGTCGTATCAGTCCGGAAAAATTACTGGTGGTAGCCGATTTCACAAAGTTTTGCGAAAGAAAACCTCTGGTAAATATAACATTGGTGGACCACCAATTATCCAGACGGTATATGACTTTATTCTTTTTAATAAGGATATTTTCATTTTATCACAGACAAAAAAGTTTGAGTAGAACCTAAATTATCATCAGCAGAAGCATGCAATAACTAAGTAATACATAAAAACTCACGCCTGTCACTCAGAGGGGTAGGCAGTGCTTGTTGGTTAAGGGTACTCTTAATTTGGCCTATCTTCAATATATCGCCAATTTGATCGATATACTTTATACTGCCAACTCCGCCACTTACTTATGCAACATAAATTTGCTTTATCACTTTTTTCTCGCTCATTCTTCATAATAAAATAATATTACAGTCATTATTATCATTAGTCCGTTGGGCACGGGCCTCCTTCCTTCTAAAACTTACTCTGGACTTTATGCAACTAAGGGACTTCTCTCGTGACACATATTATTGTTAATATCCGAGAGTATTAATCAAAAGACCACGATTTATTGATTAATACTAATATAACCGATAAAATTTTAATTAGTCGACTGTATAGATTATTGAGCGATTTATGTACAGAAAATCCTTCATGGTTTATGAGAAAATGATAGTATGGTAAGAAATAAGAAATAATAATCGGGGTGTGGCTGTGTCGTGGATTCGGCCGTGTGTTCACGTGAATACGTGCAGCGAAACGACCTCAAAATGGCGGCGCTCCCCACTCCGTCGCGCGCGATGCATCACAGTCCTCACTCAACGTAACAAATTCTTTAATCCTTTAGCTGTCGAGTGGTGTCTAAAATGTTGGATGTAGATGATTGATATGTAGCTGCAACACCAAACTGTATCCCCGATTTTGTTATCATCAGTTTTCTGAATTGCCTTCCACTATGGAAGAAAACTTAAAGTAGTATTCACGTCAAGACTTACGAGTAGAGGCTATTTAAACTGCCCCTACACGAGAAGAATAAAAGAGACCCTATAATATGTTTTTTTTTTTATAGGATAGGGTGACAAACGAGCACACAGTCCACCTGATAGTAAGTGGTTACTGTGACCCATAGACATCTACATTTATCCTCAATAAAGAATCAAAATGCAGATGCGTCGTCACCCGTGAGGACTAAGATGGAATGCCTCTTTTCCAGTAAAATGGGTCTCCGGTTCTCTACACTCACCATACGAAACACAGCAGTGTCAAGCTGCCATTTTACGCTGGTATTCTGTGAGAGCGTGGTCCTTCCCCGGTCGAGCCGACCCATTCGTGCTACAAATATACTACTAATATAGCTGCAGCATGGCTCTACCACGTAAAAATTGTTATGTTCTATGAATTGTTAAACAAAATAGATTATGGTAAGTTCTATGTTGCTCGCGAGTCAGCTAATGCGGCTTCGACTGAATACAGCACTACGATAACTCTGTTGCTGCAGCTTTATGCTGAGTTGGTAGCCTTTTCTACCGATTTCAAAAAGGAGGAGGTACTCAATTCGACTGTATGTATTTTTAATGAGATGATGGAGCCGTGGTAGCTCAGATGGTTAGCGCTCGCTGTAAGTTTCACAGTATGCGAGCAACCCGGGTTCGATCCCCGCCGGCACCAATGAAATTGTTAATTGCAATTTTAAGTGCTGATTTACCACGTGCTCGGCGGTGAAGGAAAACATCGTGAGGAAACCTGCATGTCTGAGAAATCAAAAAAAAGTATTTCGAAGACTTGTGAAGTTCGCCAACACGCATTGGGGCAGCGCGGCGGACATTTCCTTGCCCTAAAACCCTCCCAGAAATGAGAGGAGGCCTGTGCCCAGCAGTGGGACGTATATAGGCTGTAACTTTACTTTATTTTTTATTTTTAATGAGTGTTAGTTTATAACTTTTTTCTGGGTGAACCGATTTCGATGATTCGTTTTTATTTAAAAGATGGTGCTTCTTGTGTGGTCCCATATAAATTGATGAAGGTCTGACCAATACTTTTTGAGTTATTCTTAAAATGTATATTGAAGTCGGTTGTACAACATTTTTAGTTATAATTATTGTTCATATAATTCACTGTTAAACTTGTTTTTTAAATGATTATGTTATTAAGTTTTTTTTAGTATAAACTTAGTATAAATGTTGTGAGAGCGTGGTTCTTCCCTAATTTAACTAATTCGTGCTACAATATTAAGTATAAGAAATCATTGTTATATTTTAGTAATTATTGTATTTTCTTACTCTTTTATAACTTTCTATAAAGCAAAACCACCAATACTTCCCGATGTTTCATTCCAATCTGTAATTTTATATCACAGCAACCGCTTTCCATAGTTCTAAATTACTCCGCAGTTAAATCGACTTGGGCTTAAAAGCTTTAGTCACGATTCACGATATCGTGAACCGAACGGAGTTTACACGTTATTTATGAATTATGATGTTATACTGTACCTATTTATTTATTAGTATGTATAACAATTTGTGCATAGGTGATATAAGATTAAATGAAATGTAAATACGTATGAATTATTTTAATGACGCCCTAAACTATTCAATAGTTAATAATAAACGAAATAAACTTATACTATTAAAAACTATTAATTTGAAACTACCGTGTAGTTGCGGTGTAAGAATATCAACTACCCCATATCGTCCCGTAAGCGTCGTCACAGCTGAAAGAGGGAAACAAAGCGTTTTCCTGATAATAACTAAAAAAAAAACTGCGTTTGCCAAGCGTGGCAACTATGGCATAAATCCTCTCAATGAGGCAATCTATGGCGGGGAGGCATCTTCAGCAGTGGATTTTGATAGGCTGTATTGGTTACGATAAACCTGTTGTATGTCCGTGTGTAATAGAGTTCTTTCTCAATAACTATTTCACTTAAAAAATAGTAAAGTATTTTCTTTAATTTTTCAAAAGGTTTTTAAATATAACAAAAAAGCTACTAGCGTGAACAATGTTTGAACAATATAATTTTCTATTTACCCGCAAAAGGTCGGCCAGTTACCGTCAGCGTCACGATGCTACTTATATATTTAAGAAATATTATACTTAGCTTATACAATATAATTGACGCCCGTACGGTTATTGCAATTTAAATGGTGGCAGTTTTTATTCTAAACACTAAAAATTAACTACTAATAACTACCAAATAACATATTCCTTAGCACTTTTACTTCTATTATATTATTTTCTATAATGATTTTATATACGTTTTAGACTATTAATTTATTTGTATCTTTAAAATATAACTTTTATGATTGTCAACGATTTTAATTTCCTTATATAATAAACTTGTTTATCGAAGCGTCGCTAGTGGTATTGCGGAGTTAGGCAAGTTCACTCTCTAGAATCGTTAACACTAATAGAAAACTATAAAAATGTCATTTATATTTCATTTTTATAGTTTTCTATTAGTGCTAACGATGGTAGAAAATCACATTTTTATAATTTTATATTGTTGTTTTTTTTTATTTGTATACTATTTCGCAAATCTTAAACCAAGTTTTATAACTAAGCGCTAACGATAGACGTGTTTAATTACCCTTAAAAATATCAAGGTTGTAACAAATTTATATCATCATCCTCAACATCAGTCTGCGATAGTCTACAACTGGCCTCTCCCAAGGCGCGCCATTTAGCTTTAACTTTTCGACCACCAGAATCCAGTTGTTGCCCCCACCTTGCGCGCTTTAATAACAGTTTATAATAATATTATGTATTTCAATACAATGCATTATGAGATAATAAAAACAGATAAGGACAGCTATAGAGGGAAACACAGAATAAAAATTATTTCGTGTAGCAAGATCGTAGAGTCTAGCTACGAATAAAGTTTCGTAGCAAGACTCTACGGTCTTGTAGAGTCTAGCTACAAATAAAGTTCTACGATTTTGTAGAGTTTTGTAACGAATAAAGTTATTCCATGTTTCCAGTATTTTGTACACCGACGAAAGATTTATGGCCTCAAGCCATTTTAAATCCGCTGACATAGCGTTCCACGTCCACACCGTTTCGTGTTAGATCGCTATTTCAATAACTACAACACAAAGGTAGTTTACTTTTAACAAGCGTCGCGTGATCCAAGTTGCTTTGGGTTTATACTTCAACGCCTGTTAACTGTCGGGAATGCAGTTTACGTTTTTCATATATGATGTGAACAAGCATATTTTCATATAATTCAAGGAATTGCGAAATATTTTGTTCTGATACATTGAGCGCTTTTAGCAAAAATACGAGATGTCGACGAGTATGCCTTTTAAAGTTTGTTCAGCAATATCTCGATGGCTGATCCGTTTTAAGTAGTTCTTTTTGATATAATAACTAGCGATCCGCCTGAAGTCGCATCTGTTAATGTAGCGTTATTTAGATTTATGATAACAATTAAAGACTATATAATATTTTCGATTTAAAAATAAATCCAAGTCTTTTTGATAAAATACAGCCAAGAACACTCTTAGCATTTCTTCAACCATTCCGAAGATTAGTCCGGACAGACGGACAGATAGACAGACAAACAGACAGAAAAACAGACAAAATTTTAAACCACCGCTCTAGGAACGACACGCCACCCTCGATAATACAAGTTTTATTTCATTACGCGGAAATTAGCAAATTTCTAATAACTTTAATATAATGAATTTCCGCAAAGTAACGCCTGATTCTATTAATTTTATTAAGTACACATGACATACTTACTCCTTTTAAATCCTAAAAGACTAGCACAAAAGAGCAAACATTCCCTTTCCATTCCTTTTGCCTTCCAAATAGCAGCTAAGCTTTTAAACCAAAGCGTCATTACGGAAAGAAATTTCACTTCGTTTTCTATCGACTGCTTTAATATCGATTAAAGCTCTGGAACGGAGATTCAATAAGGATACTCAGTATATTGAACGCTCTAAGAGCTACAAAGCCATTTGGAACAAAGGACTCAGCAGTGTAGTCGATGCAGTCTCAAGCATTGTTGCATTATTTTTATTTTATTTTAAGTGTACTGCAATTGCCCTTTAACTGTAGTATTAAAAGTACGTAAGAGAAGACGCACTTAAGCATTTGTACCACCATTAAATACTATTAAACACTTTTCCATTTTTTAATAAGTTAGATTTAAATTGTATTCAACTTTGTGGTAACTATATGTTTAAGGAGTGTTGTAATGACGGCGTAAGAGAATCTACAACCCCATGTAGTCTTTTGAGTGCCGTAAGAGGCAACAGAGGAGGTTTCACGTGGTAGAGCCACGCTACAGCTATATTACTGGTATATTTGTAGTACTAATGGGTCGGCTTGACCGGGGAAGGACCACTCTCTCATAGAATACCAGCGTACAATAGCAGCTTAACGCTGCTGTTTTTCGTATGGTGAGTGTAGAGAGAGAGAGAGAGAGAGAGAGTTGATTCGTAATCGAGGATAGATGTAGATATTTATGGGCCACAGCAACTACTTACCATCAGGTGGACTGTGTGCTCGTTTGTCACCCTTATAGTATAATAAATATTGATTTAAAAAACTAAAAAAGTACGCTTTTGTAGACTACCAAACCGAACTAACCGAACTAAAAAGTAGAAAATAACTTTCAATAAGTTTAAAATAATAAAATAGTGATTAACATAAAAAACTAATTTTGTTGTAAAAAGCGTGGGGTGCTTTTTCAGTATTTTCTACTTTTTAGTGCGGCTAACAACAAAGGCGTGTTTTTTGGAATGAAGTTCTTTTACGCAGCTTACAGATTGAACTGGCAGAAATCGTAGTTATTTTATGAATTATTCGCAAATCCTGAGGGTCCTGGCAAGAATGAGACAAACTATTAAAATGTTGCATTGTCATAGGTACTTGATAAGTGTGCGAAGTTTCAAATCAATCCAACGTTTTGAAGGGGATGAAAATCACAATTAAAAAATTCCGTTCCATAGATACATAGATACATACCAAGCTAATAAAAGCGTGTTAAAAATAGGAAAGAATAATCATTGAAGCAAGGGGGCAGCAACATATTCCTTACAAATTAATTTCTTACAATTACGCTAACAGTACACATGGAATAAAACTAATTTTACGGATTTTATTACGTTTAATTTTAACTTATTTCATTCCTGACACCCATAATCACAGGAGGGGGGGGGGGGTTTGACGTCATACATAAGATATAATAGACTACATTCAACTTTTAATTATTAATTTTTTGGCCCGATTTTAAAACTGGAAACTCCATTATGGGCATAATAGGCAGTCAATTAGGGAAAATGATGTTCAGCAGAAATTTTATTATCGCTGTTTACTAGGATTAGACTTAAGAAATCATAATATAATGAATATTATGTACAATATGAGGAAGAATGATAATAACGATGTTCAATATTAGGAAGTCATTAAACTACCATCATAGTTTGGATTTTGCCAAAGTTACCACGCTTGGCAGACAAGTTGGCAAACGCATTTTTTATTATTTTGAGTTGCTATTAGGAAGACGCTGCTGCCCATCATCTGTTTCAGTTTCCCTCTAGCGCTTCTTACAACACACGGGATCAAATGGATTAGTTAATATTCTTACACCGCTACTGCATAGTTTTCTCCTCCTGTTCCCCGCCTGTTTCTGTCCTCCGCCTGTTCAGTACTTGACTTTTATAGGCTGATATAGACAAAACGGATGAAATTACTCTTTAGACCTGTATAATTTACCTGTTATAAAATTATCTACTAAGTGCAAAAAATTGAGGCAATTGAGTTTCAAAATTACAACATTAAATATTTTCATCCATCTATCCTCGCTTAAGAACCAAAATGCAAATGCGTGAGAACGCAGTCTGAGAACCCTGAAGACTAAGATGGAATACCCGTTACCATTACAAACCAGTATCCGGTTCTTGATCCTCGACATACAGAATACAACAGCTTTATGTTTCTATTTTACGCTGGTAATCTATAAAGTCGCCGTGAAGTAGCTGCGTAAGAGAAGCCAATACCCCATATCATACCGTGGGTGGAGACAGTAGGAAATGAAACAGGAGATGGTCAGCAGCATCTTCCTGCTAACAAACTAATAAAAAACTGCACTGCTAACTCAAAATAATAATAAATCTGCGGCCAACCCACCTGCCAAACGTGGCAACTATGTAATCACGTATAAGTCAAGCTGGTGAGGCCTATACTCAGACGCGGATTTTCGATGGGCTATATTGACGATTTGAAAAATCTATAATTTATAAATGTCTTAGTATACAATAATCCTCAATAAAATAATTTAAATTTAAAACATTCGCCTATGTACAAACAAATTTGGTTCAAAATTTAAAAAAATGCATCCTTATTTTCTAAGTGACAATCAATATACGTACTTCGCTGTAGCAATTATTTCGTTGTGCTTACCAAAATTAAAAAACAAACCGGGCTATGTTACATCACAGATACAGAAAATGTTGCCATTTATCATTTTTCTGTCAGCGCAAACTATAAGAAGGGTAACTTGGAAGAGCAAGAGGACATTGGAGACGCGTTAAAACAAGACAAAAGAAGCAACCTCAGCGCGTATACAGAGTGCGCCACAAAAGAACTTCATCGCTGTCATTTCCATTTTCTCGTTGCTCCGCAAACTGTAACCATGTATGGCCACAAAAATAGCGAAATACATGTAAACATTTTTTTTAATTGTACTTAGTTTTCTCTACTTTATAATCATAAGTTCTAAAATTTAATTTTTTATGTCCTTAAGCATGTTTATATCCAGACTGTTGTACACATTTTTGTACAAATTCTGAGTCAGAATTATAGATATATAATGTTTAGTTCGCTGTTTGTACGTAGTATCCTAAATTATTTTGTAAGTCACAATTTTAAATGTAACTAGTTCTTTCCACTGATAATAAAATATTTTCTTATGTAAACACAAAGTCTTAGAGTGAGCCACACTGGTATTACCGGTGCATTGTGTCATCTCACAGCTATGATTTCGACGCATTGAGTGCCACGCGGTCACACAGATGTCGTGACGCGTCGTTTACTACAACGTCGCAATGCTGTTGACCAACGTTTGCGCACCAAACAAACATTGCGCGTCGTAACGCATCATTCCTCCCCGCTTCGTCTCTTTGCTCCCCTTGTCTGCTGCGCGTGCGTTGTGTTGTCGCGCGATGTCGCCACGCGCCAAGTGGCATGTCACTATGATTTATATGTCGCAAGACACCTTTAACGCAATATGTGGCGTCGCTCTTAGTACATATAAAACAAAATCTGCTTTAATTTTTCCGTAGTCCGTCAAATAGTGAATAAATAATGAACTAATGGTTAGTTAAATTTATTCACTTTTTGAAGATTTTTGACTATGGCTGATATTAATAAATACTAAAAAAAAAAGTATTATGAACAAAGTCAGCAAGGATCTTAAAAATTACTTAAACCGGTGTTTTTCGTGTTAAAATAAGTAGTTTTAAGATATAGATATACTTGAAATTTAATATAAATTATTTTTAAGTTGTTTTGTTCTCATTTTGTTATATTGTTAACAATAACAATAAAAACTTCGCTATAAAAATAATTTATAGAAAATATTTTACGAAATTTTAAAGGCGTCACACGTTTTTTTTTTACATTAAATTATGTAACAATTAATTAATCAAAAAGTATATTATGTAAAACAAAATATGTAATCTAAATTAACTGTGATACATTTTTTCTCTCTTATTTATCTGCCGCTAGTTTACTGGCTCAGCGTCAAATTTATATCCACCTTGTGTCTTCTGTACAAACGGGCGGGCAAAGGCTTCGTTCTTATTTCCGGTACGGTGCATATGACATCAGCTCGCTGGAAACGAACAGTGTGTCAAGACACTCTAATAACGATGTTTTTGTACTGTCAAAATTTTGAAATGAAAAATGCTCTTTTTGGAGGTATTACAATGAAAATAGCACATTCTTTAACAGGACTTCTTTGGTACATTGTAACGAAAATATGCCCAATACATATGTTAACGTTTATTTAAACATGAATAATATTTTTTTATTAATATGATGGATTTTGAAGGATATTTAGTATCAGAGCCAGTACCTACAGTATTATGCACTATGAGAAAATTGCTCTGCTCATTTTATTAAATAACTGTAAAAATAATAAAAGTAAATAACTTAAAATGACGAATAGAGATAACAGCATACATTTTCAAGTCTTCTCTTTTGTTACAGGGTTAGGAGTATTACCAGGCGTGAGTGGAAGTGGAGAACTTCGGCCTGACAGGCCATACTTCGATGACGTGTCCCCGCGCAATGTGTCGGCTGTCGTCGGCCAGTCGGCGGTGTTGCGTTGCCGAGCTAAGCACATAGGCAATAGGACTGTAAGTATTTTATTTTTATTTCATTTATTAAGATATGCAAATAATTGTACAAAGGTAAAAATATAAAAGTATTTATATGGGCATAATTATGAAAAACAACGAGTTTTGATAAATACTTTATTGCGATTCTTTTTACAGCACAGTTTTTAGAAAAAGAAGAAAAAGAGAATATTATACAGAATTCTGGAATTTTAATAGTAACAAATAGCAGTGGTGAGCCTAAACAGTATTATAAAAAAAGAGTAGTATATGGAGATTCAACATCGTATACCAAATATTGCTTAACCTTTAACTATGAACGCGCGGTCTCACAGGCCGCTTGCAGTTTGTAATTTTCGTGTTTACCCCTTTCCATTAGCTCCTCACATCTATGGCGCTCACTAGCTTTAGTTTTAGTGGCGAAACGTGTGTTGAGGTGGGAAGTTATGTCACCGGCTGTAAATTAGGTGAATTATTTTACTTTCAATTTCGACCGCGGTTTGTGGGACCGCACGTCCACGTTTCCTATATAAAAAATCTTGATGGATTTTTTTCTTCTTTGGATTATTTTCAATGAAAATGTCAATAAATAGTACTCAAAGTGCATCTACATCAAAACAAACGTCAAGGTCACCGCTGCAACCCAAATATAGCAAATGAACTAAAAAAAACACTGAAGCGAGTTTTAGGGGTAGATATGCCTCCAGACGAACCTTCTACTCAGGAGACTCACTCGAAACGAAAAGAATGTCTTCTTTGTCCCGTAAAACTAAAACGGAATTAAAACTATTCTAATATAAATTTTAAACAGGTTATATGTTTACAGTGTTCCAAAGCCTTGTGCAAGGACTGCCAATAATTTTATACATAATGGACCATTGTCAGATTTTTTTTATTTTAATTTGAGAAGATTTTAATTTGTTTTTATGTTAGTATCCGCCTTAGATTTATAGAAAAGAATGTAAATTTTTCTTAAAAGTTTAACTGATTTAAGTTTTCAGTCCTAAAACTGATCTCAAGCAAATTTATGCCAAATAGTGCCTTTAACAGTTGATATGCTTCAATTTTGTAAGAAATAAATAAAGATTAAAATCATCCAAATAATTTCATTTTAATATGCCTAGATAATAATAAATATAATAGCATAGAAATAAAACTAATATTTATGTAATATTTTGGCTTCATAACATAGCGGCCCGAGAGACCGCGCGTCCATGGTAGTGTGACAAGAAATGACGTCCGTAGATAAAGGTTAATAAACAATAAGTAACGAGTTGAACAGAAAGGAGTTACTATCACAAAAATGAATATTAAATGGTATTAAATAATTATGTACGAATTAAATTTGTTATACTTGTAATTAATTCTTATTATCTCTATAGTATATAAAAATCAATTGCTGTTTGTTTGTCTCTCTATAACTCAAAAACGGCCCGACCGATTTTGATGAAATTTTGTGTGTGTGATTAAGTTGATTAGAGAATGTTTTGAATGTGTTGGGAGATGAATTGAACCCTGTACGTGGCGGTGTTGTCGAGATCCGGAAATTAACCGTGCGAAGCCGGGGCGGATAGCTAGTATTTTATTAAGCAAAAATGTGAGGCAGTAAACATTGTAGCTTACTGTTTTCTGCTAAAGTATTGTATTTTATTGCTTTTAGTTTGTATTTATCCAGAAGGAGTTATAAACAAGTGCCACGAAGACCCATGACAAAATAATGATGAACATTTCACCCCTGAGAACTCATACTCATATTATATCTACTCTCTAGTAGTATGTGTGCCTACCTTATACCTTACCTATTCTAAAAATGGTTGCTAAGTCGTAAGATCAATTTCCATAAATATTTCTTTACTAATTGCTTCTAATCTTTATATTCTTTATTTTTATTTAATTGTAATTTTTTTTTATAGAAGGTTGTTACGATATAGCCTAGATCACTCTAATCCTTGCTCCCCATTTGTTCGTAAAGTTTCATTTTTTATATAGGATAGGTTGACAAACGAGCACACAGTCCACCTGATGGTAAGTGGATGGTGTGGCCCATACACATATACATCTATCCTCAATAGAGTATCAAAATGAAGTTTCGTTGTCACTACTGAGGACTAAGATGAAATGGCACGTTTCCAGTAAAAAGGGTCTCCGGTTATCTACACTCAACATACGAAACACAGCAGCATTAAGCTGCTATTTTAAGCTGGTATTCTGTGAAAGCGTGGTCCTTCCTCGGCCGAGCCAACCCATTCTTACTACTACTATAATATATCTGCAGCATAGCTCTACCACGTATAAATGACTTTTGAACCACTTGACAAATACAAAAGCCGAGAGATTTTTCTGACATTTTCCTCAATCGTCTCTTATTAGGACTCTTATTCAAAAAATAAAGTTATAATATGATTAACATGGAATGAAATAGGGTGATTGGATGCTAAAGATGTTAAAAATTTATTAGCTAAGATTCGCGTAATAAAATAAAATGATGTGTTTTTTTTACGCAACCGTCGCGTTTACGCGATTGATGAAGGGTGGGAGGTGCTCTTCAAACTAGGTCACTTTATTTTATCAAGCGGATCTTAGCTAATTAATTTTAACATCTTAATGTAATAGATTTTTGCAAGGTAACGCCTGATTCTATTAATAATTGGATGCTCTTAAGCCAACAGCCGAGGTAGCTCAGATGGTTAGCGCTCGCTGTAAATTTCACAGTACGCGAGCAACCCGGGTTCGACCCCCGCCGGCACCAATGAAATTGTTAATTGCAATCAATCAAAAAAGTAAATCAGGAGGTGGGCAGCTGCGCCTTCCTAATAACGACTAAAAATAAAAATCTGCTGTTTCGAACCCGCTTACCAAGTGTGTTAACTTTGGAAAATATAAATCTATGAGGCAATTTATGGGGGAGGCTTATGTTTAGCAGTAGATTTTAATAGGCTTCAACGGATTGTCATCGATAGGGTAGTGAGGTGACTTTAATAATAATATTATCAATGTTTTCTTTTTTTTTAAATCCTACACTAGGATTTTTAGTTATGTGTCGTGAATAGTCAATCAACTAGACATTTAAGTCATTCCTTAGTTAAATCACATCATTTCAGTGGTAGTTAAATATTAAAAGATCTTGGCGGCGTCATAATTTTGGCCTCTATTAAAAAGGATAAGGTACCCAACTTCTTAACACCGACGCCCGGCTATACATTACATAAATTTTGCTGCTTACACCAAATAACCCTGATCTCAACTATATCGATTCTGGGAGCAAACATTAACATATTTATAGAATAACCCCGACCGTGATTGAAAATATACAGCAACCAGCCAATCTAGACCGCCCTATATCCGACCACCTGAAAATCACAACTTTACGAACATTTTCATAAGCTTGCAAGGATTAAATTTCGAAGTAGTCGAATAAAATTCAAATTGAGAACGTGACTTGCAAAGGAAATAGAATCAAGAGCTCGACGGGCGAGCCGGCCAGTGTCTGATGTCTACATCTGTTACTTGCTATTTATTTACGTACTAGCCATTAGATCCCCGAGACTCGGCTCCAGTTTACATTTAGATGTCCCCCGGGCGTTGTAGCAAGTTACCGGGATAAAAAGTAGGCTGTGTCGTCAGGAACATGATATTTCGTTATATATTATGAATAAATTAGCCGTTAACGGACAGGGGACGGAAAAGTTATAACAAACTGTACGAGCATGGCTCTTTTGTAAACTTAAATCATTTATATTAACAATGAAACTCTGAAATAAATTTTGGAACTTAATTTAGCACATAGTTTTATTAGATAATGAGTGTTATAAAAGTTAACTATAAAGCCTGTACTTGCCTCACTGCAGGGCATAAGCCTCCTCTCATTTGTGAGAGAGTTATAAATGGAATAGAATCATTTTTATTCAATATAGATTACAAGAATAATTAAAGTTTGTTAAAGTTAAAGTTACAGTCTATATACGTCCCACTGCTGGGCAAAGGCCTCATTTCTGAGAGGTTTTACTTATTGAAAGTAATTTAAACTTTACCAATGGTTCGGAAAAAACCTATATCCTGGGAAAAACCAGCAAAAAACACAGCAGGCCTTGTTTTTAAACATTAATTTAAGTTTTATACGTGGTAGAGCCATGCTGCAGATATATTAGTAGTATAGATGTAGCACGAATGGGTCGCCTCGACCGGGGAAGGACCACGCTCTCAAAGAATACCAGCGTAAAATAGCAGTTTAACGCTGCTGTGTTTCGTATGGTAGTGTAGAGAACCGGAGACCCTTTTTACTGGAAAAGACGCATTCCATCTTAGTCCTCACGGGTGACAACGCGTCTGCATTTTAATTATTTATTGAGGATAGATGTAGATGTCTATGGTTCACAGCAACCACTTACCATCAGGTGGACTGTGTGTTCGTTTGTCACCCTATCCTATAAAAAAAATGACAATATTATAACGTATGAAAATATTTAAAAACAGCATGATAGCGATTACCTAATTTTTAGGGGTTTTTATCAATAACTAGTTATATTTTTTAATTAAGAATGATAATATATTCATTGAAATAGAATGATATATTATAACGTCGGTACGATACTCGCGCCACCTACTATAAGTTAATAGTACTATGCCTATAACATTCGCGCAAGTGGAAGCAATAAGTTGACAAAATCTGATGAACGGTATGACAGCGCATAAAATACGAACAAACAAACATAAATTTTTATATATTAGATGCACTCTTTTGTAGTATAATAACCCTTATTAAAAATTTTTGCTTCATAAAAATTAAAGTTTTTGATGAGAGGTTCTGCATATTTTCTGGGACTTTGTTGTAAAAGCCTATACATTGCCTACATAAACATTCTTCCACGAACGTCTAGTTCCCGAACTTCTCCATACCTTCTGTCCTCCGCTCCTTTTTACCTTCCTAATTTGAGTTAACAGTGCAACGCGTGATGAAATTGCAATCACAGATTTATTAAGAAGTGAGGTATGGCTATCCCGTCGTCCGCTCGACGAAAGTTTAGTTGCTACGTAACTATTTTGTCAAGATATGTACAATATAGTCTTTTAATTTTCTTGTTTTACAGTGCAGAAATGTAATTGATTTTCATATTTAAAATAAATTGTGTTTGTTTGAATATCTGGCTCATTTAATTATTGTAGATATGTGACATAATGTGAACTATCGATGCTTAATTATGTAACTATTATAGTTGTTACTAAAAAAATAATATTCTCTTGTTCTATATACATAATTTTCAGATGTATTAAGGAGTCAAGAGGAGTAGATAAGCCAATGAGTCAATGCAGAAACAGACGACGAATATAGAGAGGTATCGGGCTACTCAGCCTCAGAAGTTGATAGTAATTTGGAGGAGGACATTAGGTTGGTAGGAAGTTGATAATACATCGAGACAATGGAAACCATTCTGAAAGTGGGTATTCAGTGTGACAAAGACAACTTAGGGCCTAGTAAGGACAGAGAACTCAAGTTATAGACTCCGACCACTCTCAAGGTGTATACCTTTATAATATTACAAAGGATGCAGTTGACACTGTTGATTAAACGTGTTCGAATATGAGTAACAACCGAAAAATCAAGTGGTGGTCGCTATGCATTTTCTATAATATGCTAAACCTATCAACAATCAACGGTTATACTATCCATATTTCTAACAATGTAAGAAATAAGAAAATTTCGTTGTCTCGACCAACTCATGGAACCCTGGCTACGAAAGCGATTACAAATGGTGACATTGAGTCGTGATACAGAATATTCCGATATAGAAGCCCCTGTTCATTCTGTGTCGGGTGTGCGGAAAATATTTTACCTGTGTCCGTCGAAAGCTCGAAGAATGACGAAATACCATAACATGAAATGCAAGAACGCAATTTGTGGCCCCCATAACATAGACATGTTTGTCTTAATATTTTTTCTTGATTAGTTTCTGCTTAACCTATGTTTTGTGTCATGTAACAAGTTCCTATTTTTATTAAACTATTTTAATTATCTTCACTTTTTTAATACCTAGACCGCTCGATGAATGTTTACTTACAGTGCAACTGTAAAATGAGTTTAGTTATCTAGGGTCAAGGAATTACTTACTCTTTGGAGTCGAGTAACTGGTAAAACCAGCTTGTGCTTATTCCTAGTATTTACAGAATGTAATATATTTTAATAAAACCATTTTCGTTCTTATGTACATACATTAAATTTACATTAATATACTGAGAAGTCAAAGCTGTTATATTTATTTCTTTAAATTTTTATCTAAGGGGAATCCCTAAGATGAAAATTCAGCACTAGGTTATAAAGTGTCCGTATGGTTCTCTTCTGCAAAAACAGATATTTTCAAATATATTATGGGATAATGAGTGCGCCGCGCTGCTTCAGTACGTATAGGCGAACTTCATATGTAATGGGTTCATTTATCATCTAGGATTCCTCCTGTGATGGATTCCTTCATAATGTAGAAAGAACACTATTTTCAAATTGTGAATTAATTAATTTTTATAAGATCAAACCCACGTTGCGTACACTGAATTACAGCGTGCGCTTGGCCACTGAGCTACCATGGCTTAAACATAACACTAATATATAAAATAAAAATAATATAAAATTACTTAAAACATAAGACAAATCCAACAAATTTATTATATTATCAGTGTATATAGTAAATAAAGTTTTATTCACATGAACGTCTAAGTGGCCCGAACTCCGATTCGCTTATCTGTCTCGCACCTGCAGACCTATCCACAGTATCATTTTTCACTGTCGATCTCCTCATTGGGCTCAATATCCCTTCTCAGTAACGCTCTACTGGCTGCTATATTAATGGTTGGGGGATCCACAACCCATTCTAGAAAATTAATAGCCCTCTGACATATCTCCCGATGCATTATAATATATTGTTCGCTTCGGATTATCGTTGTGCCGTCATATCGGGAAAACCTCATTTGTCACTATTAGATGTTGTCTATTTTTTATGACGTTTATTAACTCACTTTATTCTGTGTTTGTTCTCAACTTCAACCTTTACAATGGGAGAGAACAGTATCCAGCAGTGGACTTTTACAGGTGGATGTACAAATTGTTATTCTGATTAATTTATTATAAATTAGACTAGAAATATACCTTGCCTCTTCAAAAAATATTTTTATAAAATAAGGGTGACAAACGAGCATTCAGTTCACATGATGGTGGATGGATGCTGTGGCCCATAGACATCTACTATCGAATAGATACATCGAGAATAAGTTTTATAGAACACGGGCGATAAACGAGCACACGATCCACATAATGGTAAGTGAATGCTGTGTTTCCAATACACCTATATCTATCCTCGATTAGGAATCAAAATTTAGATGCATTGTCATCCCAGAAGACTAAAATAGAATGCCTCGATATTAGTAAAAATTGCCTCAGATTTTCTACACTCACCATATTATAAATATTTACTCATAATATTTTACGCATATTCTAATATATCACGTATTCTAAAATATTGTGGTCTCATTTGAATTGCAACTATGATACAGTTGCAATGTATGTATACCACGATATTTGAGTGTATATTTTTTAATTTAGTATTTTTTTAAAAGATGTTTATTATTGCGTGAGCAAGAAACGTTAGAATTGTTGAAATAGCTACCAGAAGATTGAATCGAGAATCGCGTGCAGAGCACGAGTAATAGAAGCGGTAGAGAAAGAAGTAATAGAGCGCGAGTAATAGAATAAATTATTAAAAGGAGAGAAAATTTAATTTTTTTCAAATGTCAACCCAACTTTTCCTCCTCTGTCAGGAAGACTGGTTGTACACCGCGAAGGAACTCGTCTCTATTCTTGCTTCGATTTTCTGACTGATAAAACTGTTACTTTTGTTTTTTTCGTTTGTAATTTAATTCGTCATTTTTCGCAAAATTGTAATCCGTTCGTAGTTTAAAAATAAATATAATTATTTATATTTTCGTTGAAACACCCGGTCGAAATTTTTATTATTAATACCCTCCTACGTCGTATTATGATTTTACAAGTACTTGAAGATTAATTGCTTATAATATCCCGCGCGATAAGAAAGTTGAATTTTGATTAAAATACCGAAAACAATAGACGTTAGATTTTTTTAATTTCTTAAGCTTCTAGGCTGAGAAATTAGAGAATAAATTCTCTTCCCTTTGTTGGGTTTTTGTTTTTAGGCGTAATTAGACTAAGCTTGCTCTGAGCCGGCGTAAGCTTGCACCGTAATTAAGCAAGATGAAGCGTCCACAGCCTTTTTACAGCCTTTAAAATATAAAACTAAGTAACGACTAAGCGAGGGAATTTTTCCAATTTAATTCCTTCAAGCTAATCGAGGTTTTTGATAAATTAGATTTGGAGAGATAGACAATAGTACTTAGGGATAAAAATGAGCTTGTTTTTTTAAACACTGAATTTTTTACATTGTTATTTGAATGATTAATTGGGATTCTTAATTTGTTTAAAGTATAGAAAGAGCACATCCCTTATAAAGAAGTAAGACAATCTCAAACCAAATCCTTCAAGTGTCAATAAGTAATGAATGCTCCTATTTGATTTTAGTATAAATATTTATAGGTATGCATACGCACTTACCTACAGACCGCATTAATAATTCGGCGAACTTTAAATCCTATATGAACTATGCATTTTTACAGAATTCATAATATTTATACGTTACTAGCGATCCGCCCCGGCTTCGCAACGGTGATTTTTGAATCTTGACAAAAGCGCCACCTACCTGGTCCAGTTGTGAATCTAAACCATCTAAGGACCCAATCAAATACATGCAAAAAAATTCATCGTTTCAACCGTTTTTGTATTAGTGAGACTAACGGACAGCAATTGATTTTTATATAATATAGTGATTTCAGGACCTAGGAAATATATATTATACCAATTTTTATTAAAATATTTTCAGATGGTTTAATGTGAAATGGAGATTTTATAGAGTTATGCTAAATGCTTAATATCTATTTGACAGGAACAGTGATTTTTTATTCTATAAAAAGCATAACCATTATTCCAAGACCTAAGACAACTTCATACTAAGTTTCTTCATAATCCGTCCAAACATTTTATAAAAAACAGGTAATTATAAAATGACGCTATAGATGTATCCTACGGAAATCGTGCAATTTTGCGGGATAATAAGCAATTTATATTACTCTCCTGTCCATATACAATTTCTATGCAAAAAAAAATCCTTATGTTGCTCCGTTGCTGAGTGAAAGAAGGACCACCAAACCAACAAACACACATTCTTATTTATAATATTTATTAATAGTGATATAGTGACCGATTATGGTCATACTTGCACAATAATATGCTTATTTTGTAATAATAACTGTGCTGATATGTATAGATGGCGCCATAGTCAAGTTACAAACAAACTCTATATTTATGAGCCTATCTAGACTATCGAGCATAAATGGCACATATCTATACAACATATAAATAAAATTGATGCATCTGTCTGTAATATTGAAATAATTGCCTTTTATAAAGCTGAGGCGGTTAGCTGCATGCTATTAAAACATGAATAACCATATTAATTTTTGTCTGTGTGTGTGCCTGTATGTCCAGGCTAATATTCGGTATAACTGAACCGATTGTAATGAAACTTGACGACCAGATGGGAAGCAATGATAATAGTGATCTAGGCTATATTTTATCCGAAACTCTTGCATTTTTTTAGACACCGAAAAATTTATAAAATAAATAGTCTTTGTTGATTGTGCCAAATTTAAACAACGCCACATTAATAAATTCTATCCAGGTGAAGTCGGGGCGGGTCGCTAGTATATTATAAGTTTTTTTTGTATAGAATAAGAGTGACAAACGAGCACACAGTCCACCTGATGGTAAGTGGCTGCTGTAGCCCATACACATCTACATTTATCCTCAATTCAGAATCAAAATGCAGATGCGTTGTCACCCCTGAGGACTGAGATGGAATGCCTCGTTTCCAGTAAAAAGGGTAAGGGACTAAGATATTATTCAAATTAATTGCAGAAATCTGTCCTAGCATTAAACAATCGTCTCACATCATATATTTTCTCTGCAGGTATCATGGATGAGAAAACGTGATCTGCACATTCTAACATCCCACATCTTCACGTATACCGGTGATGCAAGATTCAGCGTACTTCATCCAGAGCCGTCCGATGACTGGGACCTGAAGATAGACTACGTTCAGCCACGGGATGCTGGAGTCTACGAATGCCAGATCAATACCGAACCGAAGATTAACATGGCTGTGGTTTTAAATGTTGAAGGTATTTTTTTTTCACTATCTTTTATAAAATAAAGTTTTAATTTTACTATCTTTTATAAAATGTAATACTGTAGAAAGTCTTTTTTATTTAAGTTATGATCACATTCCATTGACAGACATCCGATATGACAGGCTCCGTGGCGCAGTGGCTTAGCAATAAGTGACAGCGCTGGGGCCGCGGGTTCGAATCCCACACGGAATAATTATTTGTATGTCCTTGTGCAATTTGTGTTTGTAAACTGCCTCCACAATACAGTAGAAGATCCTAGTGTGGGGGTAACGTTTTTAAAAAAAGTCCGAGTCCAACACAACACAAATAAATTGCTATGGGTCGTTTAATTTAAAACTTCACGCGCCTCCCTTGTGTTTTTGTATTATTTCACATTTACTAAATTGTTATAAAATCTAAATCTGCAATAACTTTTGTAGTGTTTTAGTAGATTTTAGTATTTTCATTATACTTGAAATTATTAAAATTGATAAAATCTACCAATAAACAAGAGAGACGGTCTCTACCACAATTTGGTTATAAACGTAATCCAAAATGGCATGTCGTTAAAAAAATGTAATTTGAAAGAAACCCATCAACCCATTTCGTCAAATGGGTCTCGTAAGAGGCATTCACGGAAATTCCAAAAAGAACCCTATGGCTCTGAATTATGGTAGGTCTCATGGTTCTGATTATTGCGGTATATTGAACTTTTAAAACTTGATTAGCTAAGATCCGCGTGATAAAAAAAATGTGTCTCACCTAGTTTTATGAGCACCTCACGCCCTCCCACAATTGCGTACACTATACCCGTCACCAGTCATCATGATCCCAGCACCACTAGTGCATTAGTAGTAGTAATATAGATTTCCGTAAAGTAACGCCTAATTCTATAACTTTATAATGTCCTCCAGACCGAATTTCGGTCACGGCGGCCAGTCTCAACGGAGACTAGCCATCGGCGCAGGACAGGATTATAGTGCCCAAGTTTATGCGCAAAAACAGGTGCACTCTCTATTCCCTCACTCTCATAGTCCGATGGGACGGTAAACCGACACGGTCGGAGAGTGATCAGGCGCAGGATCAACGGCTTTATGTGCTCTCCGGGGCACGGGGGTGAGACACCGCCAACTTCCTGAATCCGGGCAGCTACTGAGAATTTATTGATGGAAAAACTCAATAACTGATTTTTTTGGCCCGACCCAGGTGAACCCGTGACCTCATGATCAGCAGTCGTATTACTACAATCACTAGACCAACGAGGCAGTCCATCTATTAATCTATTAATTTAATAGACATTCCGTATGCGCCAGACGTAAAATGACCAGACCTGCGACGGATTGCAGCGTCAAAGGTGCGCGACGTGTGGTAACACGTTTGCAAATCTGCCAGCAAGCGGGACGATTATGGCCAATCCTCTCTATTATGAAAAGGGCTCATGTCTCCAGCTGTGAATTTTTACAGACAGGAAGAAGAAAGAACCGTCAATTAAAACACACATACACACACGCATACATACAATAGAATAGTTACAATAGCACTCACTAATTTTGAGATTTTATTTGAAAAAGTCGTCATTTTGAAAAATTATGTAAACAACTAAAGGAGTCATAGATGCAAAAGGCTCAGGACCGAGCTTTCTGGCAATCTGTTGAGAAGTATTGATGATGATGATGATGATGATGATATGGAATAAAATGCATAATAATAATAATAAGCCTTTTATTTCCACATCAAAATATTTTACATTCTAAATGTTTGTTAGTTGTGTTAGTACATTTAACTTATTAGTCTAGTGTTAGTGTGGTTAGCTATTTTTCTGGAATGTGGATCCCTCTTGGGTAAAGGCCTCCTCCTTCTCCTTCCATAATTCTCTGTCTTTGCCTAGGGCCATCCAGTCTTGCCCTGCTTTTGCAACGATATCATCAACCCACCGTCTAGCTGGTCTGCCGACATTTCTTTTGCCTAACGGTCCTCTCCAACGTGTTGTTTTTATGGTCCATCTATCATCTGTGAACCTAGAGATATGGCCGGTCCATTGCCATTTTAGTTTTAAGGCTTGTGTTAAAGCATCTTTTATTTTTGTTCTTTCTCTGATTATTTCTGATCTTATTTTGTGTATTTTCCTTATTTTTAATATACTTCTCTCTATTGCCCTCTGTGTTGTTCTTATTTTTTGTTTTATTTTTGTGTGTAAATCCACGTCTGACAACCATACAGTAAGCAAGGCAGGAGACAGGTTTCAATTACAATTTTTTTCATATTTAATGTATAATCTCCTTTTAATATTTCCTTTAGTGACCAAAATTTGTTCCAAGTTATTTTACATCTCCTTTCTATTTCTTCTTCATTACTAGATGATCTGAATGATACCTGTTTCCTAGGTATATGTATTTGTCCACATATTCGATGCGTCTACCTTTATACTAATAGGATTCTTAGGCTATTGCTCATTATCTTTGTTTTGGAGTATTCATCTCTAGTCCTACTTTAGTACTTTCTCGATCAAGTGAGTTTATCATTGCTTCTAGGTCTTTAGATGTTTCAGCAAATACAACTATATCATCTGCGAATCTCAAATGGCTCAAGCAACTGCCAGCTAATTTCAACCCTCTGGTTTTCCAGTCTAGTTTCTTAAATACAGTTTCTAAGACAGCGATAAATAGTTTCGGTGACAGAGGGTCACCCTGTCTTACACCTCTTTCAATTCTTATTTCTTCTCCTCTGGTTTCGAGCTTGACTCTACTGGTGGCGTTGTTATATATGTACTTTAGGATGTTTATATACTTTCTGTTAATGTTCAGTAATGTTAGTGCATTCCAGATAGAGTTGTGACTAATACTATCGAAAGCTTTACTATAGTCTATGAAGGCTATGTATAGAGGTCTCCTGAACTCTTTGTACTTCTCTATTACTTGTCCCAGTGAATGTAAATGGTCAGTCGTACTATAGCCTGATCGAAACCCTGCCTGTTCTATGGGTTGCGCTTTGTCAATCTCTGCTGTTATTCTTTTTAGGATTATTGACGCAAAAAGCTTATATAAACATGCCAGTAGACTTATGGGTCTGTAATTGCTTATATCAAGAGGGTTGCCTTTTTTGTATATTAGAGTAATATCAGATGAGCACCACTGTTTCGGTACAGTTTCTGTCTCCAGTATCTGATTAAATAGTTGGGTGAATTGGCTAAGAAGTATAGGTGAAGCGAACTTGAGCATTTCATTACTTATCCCATCAGGTCCTGGGCTTTTCGCAGTTTTTAACAGTGTGATATGTTCATATACTTCGTTTTCATTTACTGGGGAAATACTTTCCGCGTTAGAAGTGTAATTTATTAATTCGTCTATGTTATTCTCATGGTCTCTTTTCTTGTATAGTTCCTTATAAAAATATGTTGCCTGGTCTATTATGTCTTTTCTAGATTTTGTTTTTTTCGATTTAGTTTCTAAATTTTGTATCCATTTTTTGTTTAGGCTTAATTCTTTAAACGCTCTTTTAGTGCTCCTGAACTTAATAAGGTTTTGTGTAATGACATCTTGTCTATGTTTTTTATAGTCTTTCTTTATCTCTTTGTTGGTTTGTTTGAATAATTGCGCTAATTCCTTTTTCATTTCTTTACTTTTGTTTTTTGTGCATATGAGTTTGGTACGTCTTTGTATTAATGATTCTGTAAATTCGCTAAATATTTTGCGTTTTTTCTTCTTTTTTGTTGTGTTCTTTAGTGTAGAGCTTGAGGTTAGTGTTTGTTCCAGAGTGTCATAATAGTCTTGGACATTTGTAGGTTCTTTTTCTATTTTCTCTAATTTGTGAGATTTTAAGTTGTTTATGAATGCGCTTATATCATCTTCAGCTAATAGGGTATTTAGGACTGGTTTGAAGTTCTTCCTGCTCTTTTTCGGGACACATAGCCTGACTGTAGCTCGCAAAATTCTATGATCAGAGGAGAAATTTATGTTATTCAATATTTCGAAATTTGTTACCAATTTTGGGGTGTTAGTCATAACAAAATCGATTTCATTTCTGTATCTTTTATCTCGGGATTCCCAAGTCCATTTATTCTGTTCTTTTTTTAAAAAAAAGGTATTCATGATAGACAGTCTGTATTCAAAGGCATATTCTATCAATCGCATGCCTCTTTCATTTCTCATTCCATAACCGTATTTTCCCATTATGGGTTGTTCCTCTAATTTAGGCTGTCCGATTCTTGCATTGAAGTCGCCAATTACTAGAGTTTTTTCCTCGGCTAATTCATGCGCCTTTTCAAGGTCATTATAGAGTTTTGTATCTCTTCTTCACTTGAGCTATCCGTGGGTGCGTATACTTGGATAATTGATAAACGCATGTCTTCAAACTTTAGTTGGAGCAATGCTACTCTTTCTGAGATGCCAGTGAAATTTATTATGTTGCTTTTTAGTGTCTTTTTTATTAGGAATCCTACTCCATATAATCCTTTCGTTTGTCCAATGTAGCAAAAAATGCAATCATTGTACTCTTCGATGTTACAACCCATTCTTCTAACTTCTGAGAGTCCCAATATATCGTAACGTATGTTTTCTAATGCATAAACTAATTCTAAATATTTTTCTGTTGACGACAAAGACCTTACATTATATGTACAGATTTTTAAGCTATGTTCTTTTTGAATCTCTCTCTTTGTATTTAAGGAAAGAGGGTGGTAGTCTAATTTCCCACGAGGACCAGTCGGCTTGGGAAATGGTTTGTTTTTGTTTATACCTTGTTGTCCTTCCATGTGTTTTGTTTTGTTCCGGCGGCTGATGGCGTTGTCCTATGTGCTGCGTTCAGATGTTTGGGTGGATGATGAGAGGGAGTTACTTCTGCCTCGCATCAGGTTAAATGCATTGACTCGATTAGTTTGTGGGGGTACATTTGGTTTTTTAGGCTGGTTAAGGTTAGTAGGGGAGCTTGATTCATTTCTTTTACGTTTTTCTTTGTTTGATGTTCCGTCCCCCTGTTTAATAATGAGCTTATCGTATTTTATGACAGCGAAGTTGCCTTTTTCCCTTTCTTGTATAAGTTTCGTTTGTAGTTCCTTCCTTTTCATTAAAACATCCTTGGGGTAGTCTTCCGAAATATATGCATCTTTAAATTTCTTTTTATTTAAAAATATTTCATTCTTCTTCCAGCCGTTCACGAATGAAATTAGAATTGGTCTTACTTTTGTTTGTTTACTGTCTTTTTTCCCAACTCGGTGTATGATGTCAATATCTCTATTTTCAAGTGAAATATTTAGATCGCGTTTTACTTTTCCTATGATTATTTCTATAAGCTCAAATGACGATTTTCATTTTCACTAATGCCGTGAATAATAAGATTATTTCTTCTTTTGTATTTTCGAAACTTGCGACTTTTCTCTCAAATTGTTATTTTCTGCTTTCAGTTCTTTTATTTCAGTTACCAAAGGTAGTAATTTTTCGTCCATTTTCGATATTATTTCTCTTGTTTGGTTAGCCATTTCGATTTTCATTCTTTCAAAACATTCTTGAATGAGTTGCATGTTCTCCATGTTTATGTTACAAAGTGAAACGGAACGTAATTAATGTGTTGATGCGGTTGGTTAACACTTCTTATCTGTCAACTGTTTGATTTGTCCGATTCGTTAGTGCGGTAAGTTGGTAACACTTATCTGGCAAACCCAAATGGCTTTCAGGTTACAATTATCTAAGGTTATGAGTAGTGGTATATATAGTGGTATATAATGCACTAACCTCAAATTATATTTATATTCCTTTTTCGATCTTAAAATCACTGATGATAGCACTTATATTACGCAGTTTTCACGTTATACGAGTACTTCGTTACTTTATTCTCTTAATGTGTATATTATTATATGAAAGTTGTAAGTATTTTCACTGATTTTGCTATAAAAACTGGGAGCAACAATAACGATGTGTCACTTGTTCGAACTGCCAACCGGAATCAAATGCATAAATAAACGAAATTAATGTTTTATTCTTGATTATGGTTTCGGCTCGAATATGTCGGCTTGACCGGGAAAGGACGACGCTCTCACAGAATACCTTTGTCAAATAGCAGCTTAATGCTGCTGTGTTGCGTACGGTGAGTGTAGCGAACCGTAGACCGTAATTTTTGAAAACGAGGCAATCTATCTAAACCTCAGGGATGACGACGCATCTGCGTTTTAATTCTTAATCAAGGATCAATGGAGATGTCTATGGATCACAGCGTCCACTTACTATCAGGTGAACTACGTGCTCGTTTGTCACGCTTATTCTATAAAAAAAAACTACCTACAGTGCATTTTTCACAAACACTTCGTTAATTCATTGTTTTAAATGATAAAATTTAGATTTAAATATTTTCAGAAAATCCCTGAACAAAGCAATCCTGGAGTAAAATAAATAACTACTCTCAGTTTGTACTAAAAGCCAACCCGTTACATTCAAGCTACGTAAGGACTTAGATTTTTTACGTTGTTTAAGATGATAATACGTAAATATGTAGGTCCCGTAGATTCAAGCTTTTTCACATTATAAGTTTAACAATAAATTTTGTATGTTACGTGGCAAGTGCTGTTTTGTACTCGTGTTCGTGGACTTTCCATGTGTTAAATTATTGTTTTCAAGACATGATGGATCTTTGTTATGTTTTCCTCACCGTATAAGTAATACGTGATAGTCTGTTTCAAACCTTTATAGTTTAATTTCTTATTTTGATAGGATCACTAGTGTTTAATATTTGAACACTTATTTTTATTTCATAGAGTTTTATAAAATAAGGGTGAAAAACGAGCAAACAGTCCACCTGGTGGTAATGGTAAGTGAATGCTGTGGCCCATCTATTCTCGATTAAGATGGAATGCCACGTTTCCAGTAAAAAGGGTCTCCGGTTATCTACACTCAACTTACGAAACGCAGCAGCATTAAGCTGCTATTTTACGGTGGTTTTCTGTGAGAGAGTAGTCCTTCCCCAGTCGAGCCGACTCACTCGTGCTACAACTATAATATAGCTGCAGCATGGCTCTACCACGAATAATGTACTGTTTACCACGACTAATTGTAACTTACCCTTTTACTGTAAATTACCCTTTGAACTTAAGGAATTACAATATAACAGGATGAGAGAGAGAGAGAGAGAGAGAGAGAGAGTTGGCATGGACCACTCATATATTTTATAATCATAGACTAATATAATATATTACTACTAGAAACTAGAATCGATTTTGGCTTAACAATATGCTGTAAGCTATATAAATTATTAATAATTTATATTTGATCATTGAGAGGTCTTAGTTTTAAAATTTGGATTTGGGTAATAGAAGAGAATTTTCATTTGCAAACACGCACTTACACTTAAATAATAAACATATTCGAATGCCACGCTGAATATTATCGTCAAATTATGATAGGTACACGGGTATCGACATCGGTAAACTCTCTAGTGCGGACGTTGTATTACCGTTCTGAGGATCAAGGAACAAACACAGTAACGTGAAGATGCTGTGGCGGCGCTGTCGTCGCGCCACAAGCGAAACGCACCGAAGCCTAAATCACGCTATTAAAGTTTCGAAGTACAGCTCTATATGTATATAGAATAGAATAGAATAGAATATAATCACATGTAATACTTATTGAAAGTAATTTTTACTTTTACCACTGGTTCGGGAAAAACCTCTGTCTTGGGAGGAACCAGCAAGAAACACAGTGGGACTTTTTTCATAGAACAGTTTTTTTACAAACACATGGAGCATTGGCCGCTCCCCGGGTTGAACACGTTGCCCGGCAGGAGATCTCCCCTTTTCTTCTACGGCCAAAAACAAATTGGTGACCAACCGACGTGATTTTAAAACACGCAATATGCGACCTTCGGAAATCTCAACTTTCAAGCTTTCTTCTTCATCCTCAAGTACGCCATCCATTCGCTCCTTAGCAGATATTGTCTGCAACCTTCATATCTTGCAAACCATCTAGTTCTACAGGGTTCATCGCAGCACTGGAATAATGCTTCCTATTCCTTCAAGCTACTCTGTGCGGTACAGTATTTCGGCAAGGCTCTGAGCGTTACTGCTCGTCTCTGATCACGGCACTCTCTCAGATTACTTGCCTTCTCTCTTCTTCTTCTCTACTCACTTATTGCACGGACTTGTATGTGCTAAAGACAAGCTTCTATTTATGGCTACAGAAGAAATACAATAAATAAAAATACATTACAATTTTAATCGAAACACTAAAATAATTATTAATAAATGTACATATTAGAATCGAATAGAATAGAATAAATTTATTCAACGTTTTTATAAGGGCGCTTATGAATAATACTTCTTGGAGATCTTTGTTTTACTTTCACTACTAGCTTGGAAAAAATATGTCGTGCGAGGGACCAGCTAGAAACTTGGTGTATTTTTTTTAAAATAACATTTTAAATTGAAATAACTCGTACAATTCTTCACACCCAGTTGTAATTATCCACCAAGTATGTATTCATTAATATTAAACAACTTTTTATACAGCTTTGCTTGATAAGAAATTAAACTCTGTGATAGACTTTTTATTTCTTAGGACTTTGTTGTAGAAGCGTATATATACATTAAGCTATGTATGAATTACTGAATCTAGGGAGTCTAGTTACTGGTACTATTAGCTTGTATTTGTTTCTAATGTTAACAGAATGTATAATACGCCTTTTTTATTAAAACTACATTATACACACATTACATTTTTGTGATTATACTGATAGGGCAAAGTTACTATTACAATTATTTTTCAATTTTTTTCTCTGAATGACTTAGATTATAAGTTTAATTTTATGTTACAAGTTAAAAAAAACAGTATCTGAATTAGTGATGTTTCTAGCGAAAGAATGTCAGTTATGCTATCGATATGAAAATAATTAAAATTTGGTATATTTTAATTATTCTAGCTGTTTCAATACAAGGGAGACTTTTAATCTATATTAAACGAATTAACAAAAGGACTTCCGGAGGAAAAGGTTCTCAATACTTCCGTATATAATGTTTTATTTATATTTGGGTGTAACTTCTTAGTTATTGATTCGATTTTTATCATCATCATCATCATCATTACAGCCCTTCACAAGTCCACTGCTGAACATAGGCCTCCCCCACGGAATGCCACAAAGCACGGTCCCGAGCCACCTGCATCCATTGCCTTCCTGCATGTCTTACCAGGTCATAACTCCATCTAGTGGGGGGACGCCCTACACTTCGCCTGCCGGTACGAGGCTGCCACTCGAGAATCTTTCTTCCCCATCGGTTGTCGGTTCTTCGAGCTATATGGCCGGCCCATTGCCACTTCAGCTTACTAATCCTTTGGGCTATGTCGGTTACTCTGGTTCTACTGCGGATATCCTCATTTCTAAGTTTATCACGCAGAGAAACCCCGAGCATAGCCCTCTCCATAGCTCGCTGAGTGACCTTGAGCGACCTTGAGCTTCCTCATACGGCCAGCAGTGAAGGACCACGTCTCAGTTTCGTATGTCATCACTGGCAACACGCACTGGTTGTACAATTTAGTTTTGAGGTTTTGAGGTATGCCTGACGACAAGATGGGTCGTAATCTCCCGAACGCTGCCCAGCCGAGTTGAATCCGTCGATTGACCTCTCGGTCGAAGTTGGACTTACGTAGTCGGACTATTTGTCCCAGGTAAACATATTCGTCAACAACTTCGAGCTTAGTGCTCCCAACAACTACCGGCATAGGTGTGACATGGACATTAAACATGATTTTTGTTTTGTCCATGTTCATCTTGAGACCTATCCGTTGGGAGACACTGTTGAGATCATTGAGCATAGTGCTTAGGTCCTCCAGCGATTCTGCCATAAGGACTATATCGTCGGCAAATCGAAGGTGAGTGATGTACTCGCCATTGATGTTAATACCGTATCCTTTCCAGTCCAGTAGCTTGAAAACGTCTTCCAATGCAGCGGTGAAGAGTTTCGGGATATTACGTCACCCTGTCTTACCTCTCTGCAGTTGGATAGGTTTCGTACTCTGGTTCTGTACTCGGATAGCCATCGTAGCCCTACTATACAAACACTTCAGCACCTCGATATACCGACGGTCCACTTGGCACCGCTGAAGGGACTGCAGCACCGCCCAAATTTCGACGGAATCAAAGGATTTCTCATAGTCCACATACGCAAGGCGAAGTGGCAGATTGTACTCGTCGGTCTTCTGTATAATTTGCCGAAGGGTATGTATGTGGTCTATAGTGCTAAAGCCTTTTCGGAAACCGGCTTGTTCGGGAGGCTGGAAGTCGTCAAATGTGCGTGCGAGACGATTCGTAATGATTCTCGAAAACAACACGTAGACGCGGCTCAGAAGGGAAATCGGTCTGTAGTTCTTCAAGAGAGCGTTGTCGCCTTTCTTGAAGAACAAGACCACCACACTTCTGCTCCACGCCTCCGGTGTAATGCCACCATGTAGGACGGAATTAAAGAGCTTCTGAAGGACTTCGAGTACCGGTTTTCCACCCGCTTTCAGAAGCTCCGCTGTAATTCCATCCTCGCCTGGGGCCTTGCCATTTTTAAGGTGCTCGAGAGCCATTCTAATCTCGCTCAGACTGACGTCCGGGATATCATCGGAATAGTGTCGGATAAGCCTCGCTCTTGGATCGTTACCACACTTGCGTGTGGCTCCAACGATGATGTACAGCTGCCCATAGAACCTCTCAATCTCACTCAAAATCTCAGGTGTCCCGGAAACGATGCTGCCACAATCGGTCTTCAGCTTCGACAGTTGGCTCTTTCTGGCAGACAGATCTCTGGCAAAGACTTTGGAGCCCTGGTTCCGCTCGATTGCTTCTTCAATACGAGCTGTATTGAAGTTGCGCAAGTCCCGCCGCATGCATTTGGAGATCTGTCTGTTCAGTTGCCTGTATGCTGTCAAATCTGCTGAAGACTGCAGCTTCATCTCCGTCTAACAACCATGAGATTAAGAGGTGATCGAGAGTTTTGTGTTCTTCTGCGACGGGTCTTACAAAACTTAGCTCCGACCGCATGGACAGTTTCCACAAGCTTGTCATTCATATCGTCCACTTCATTTCAAACTTCTAGGCACTGAAAACGATTTTGTAACTCGAGCTAAAAGTTTTCGGGACTTTGGATTAGAGCACGAGGGGGACGGAGCGTTGACTTCATTAGACGTGACCTCTCCAACTTAACGTTTAGGTTCAGTGTGCTCACCATTCGGTGATCGCTGCCAGTTTTCACCCTCGCGATCACTGAGACATCACTGAACAGTTGTCGTCTGGTCGTCATAATGAAGTCAATCTCATTTTTTGTCGAACCGTCGGGGCTCGACCAGGTCCACTTTCTGTGGGGCCGCTTTTAGAAGAAAGAGTTCATCATAAAGAGTCCCTCTTTCTCCATAAAGTCGGCCAGCTGCTGGCTCCTTGGGTTCCGTTGCCCTATTCCGAATTTCCCTACTTTCAGCTCACCGCTCTCTCTTGAGCCTAGTTTTGCGTTGAAGTCTCCCATTAACCTCATACATTTCCTCCACCTCCTCATCGGGGTGTGCCGAGGTTGGTGCGTAAACCTGTATGACCTTCAGCGAATACCGTTTGGTGATTCTGAGTATAAGGTACGCAACCCTCGTCGACACACTCCCGATCTTTACAACGTTGTTAACGAGAGACTTGGGACGATAAATCCGACACCTCCTTGGGACAGATGGTCGCCCTCCCGGTGATAGAATAAGTTGCCGGATTCGAGGATTACCGTGTCCTCCCCCTCTCTTCGGACCTCGGATAGTCCTATTATATTCCAGCGTAACTTATCTATCTCTTCTTCCAGCTCCAGGATCTTCTCGTCAGTCCTCAGGGTGCGTGCGTTATATGTGGCCAGGTCGAGTCGTCGTAGGTGGCAACCGAACCTCCACCGGAGATTCTTAGCATCCCCTGCCCGCCGTTACCATGGTCGCCACCGTAGCCAGGAATAGCGGGGCCGCCGGGACTGGGGCCGTTGTTTGTGTCGTCGCTCATGGGGGTATATTGCCATAGTTGCCACGCTTGGCGAGCGGGTTGGCAACCGCAGTTTTATTGTTTTTGGCTTTTATCAGAAAGATGTTGCTGCCCATCTTCTGTATCAGTTTCCCTTTGTCGCCTCTTACGACACCCACGGGAAGATATGGGGTAGTGGGTATTCTTCGATTCTCGATTCGATTTTAATGATGCATATTTTGTTAAATTGATTAGATTTTGGAATGGAATATCACAGTTCAAGGTAACAACTAGACAATGTCATTTTAAATGATACATTAAAAACTTAATTTTTTACCACCCTTAGAGGTGGAATATTTTCTCCAGATTTATAAGGGACCACCGCTGAAAATCGGTTCACAATCGACGAAGGTATCGTGTAACATAATATAAGCAAAAAACAGTCAAATTGAGAATATTTTTAACCGACTTCAAAAATGAGGAGGTACTCAATTCAACTGTATTTTTTTCATCTTTTTTATTTTTATAACTTTTTTTTACGTCAACCGATTTTGATGATACTCGTTTTATTTGAATGCTGGTTAAATATAAATTTGATCAAGGTCTTACTAGTAGTTTTTGAGTTATCCTTAATAATTTATATTTAAGTCGGTTGCACAAAATGTTTAATTTTACCACTTGTCCTTATTGATAAGTTTAAGTGTAATGATTTTAATATCATAATTATGTAGTCCTGACTGCCTTGTCTAGTGATCCGCGACCAATGATCTTAAGGTCCCGGTTCGAATCCCGGCCTGGGTCAAAATCAGTTATTTGGGTTTTTCTAACAAGAAATCTCAATAGCAGCCGGAGTCAGGAAGTTGGTCGTGTTACACCACCCGTGCCTCGGTAAGCACGTAAAGCCGTTGGTCCTGCGCTTTATCTCTCTCCAGTCGTGTCATATTACCATTCATCGGAATATGAAAGTGAGGGAATACAGAGTGCACTTTTACTTTTACTACACTCGAGCACCATCGTTGAGACTGGCTGCCGTGATCGAAATTCGGCCTGGAGGACATTATTATTAATTTTGTAGTCCAAATCACTGTCTCTAGGTGAACATAGTCAAAGACCTTGTAAAAGTCACAAGCTCGGAAGTCAGAGAGTGCACTAGCACTCTGAATCGATAAAAATCTGTAAAATTAGTTTCATAAAACGCGTGTGTGTAAAATAAATTACGCAACATACTTTAAGAAGCAGGCTCGTATGATAAGTGACTGCGTAATCTCACATTCGTCTCTCGTCATATTAGAAGAAGGCTAATGCCTTGATACAAAGCGGTTGCTATTAGTATCAGTCGTTGCTAGCTAGTGCTGACGCCAAAGCGCGTGTATGGAATATATTTCGGTTAAAATATTGCTAAATAAATTATAAGAAGATGTTTGACGAAATTCTTATAAGTAAGTGTTCAGCAAAACTCTTGTAAACAAGCATGGGGCCAAGTTAATCTTAAATATATTTATTTTTATACTTTCATGTATATGGCGGACTTAATTCCATAGGGCATTCTCTCCCAGTCAATCATTAGGCCTAACAGAGATAGACATATAAAATGCGGTGTAGCAAAAATCAAAATAGAAAAGAATGATAAAAGGTGAAAATATTTAAATAAATACACACAATATATATTAGTTCAAATTTGCTATGATTTTTTACGAACTTTATTTTTAAAAACAAGTCAAGAGGGATGTCGTGATGCCAGAGAATATACCAAAGAACATACCATTCCAATATTAATATTAGGTCCGGGAAAAAGTTTCTTTGCATTTTATAGCTTGAACTAACTTTGTGCTACTCTTACTGACACTTAATTAGATACATAAACGTCACAAATTTTTTTCGCTGATTGAGTCGCATTTTTCCCTAGTTTGTAATAAATCTTCAGAATGTATCGAATTTCTTCGTTAGATTCACTCATTTTGGCGGACAGAAAACAATTGAAAAATGGCGGGAAAGTCTTTTCACCATTTATTTTTCTTTTTAAGTATTGATATTATTATTTTTTATATAGGATAGGGGGCAAACGAGCATGCGGCTCACCTGATGGTAAGTGACTACCGCCGCACATGAACAACTGCAACACCAGGAATTGCAGATGTGTTGCCGGCCTTTTAAAAAGGAGTAGGCTCTTTTCTTGAAGGTCCTTAAGTCGTATCGGTCCGGAAAAATCGCTGGTGGTAATCGATTCTACAAGGAAGCTGTGCGAAGAAGGAAACTTTTTCTAAATCGCACAGTGGTGGACCGCCAATCACCTAGGTGGTATGGATAGTATCGCGAGTTTTGTCGCAATGTGCGATGGTGAAATTTAGTGGCTGGAATTAGTCCGAACAATTCCTCAGAACACTCCCCGTAGTAGATGCGATAAAATACGCAAAGAGATGCAACATCTCTACGCAGTGAGTCAAGCCGATCAGAAAGAACTAGGTCGTCAACGATTCGAACCGCTCTGCGCTGGATGCGGTCAAGTGGAAGGAGCTCGCACTGGGGAGTCCCTGCCCAGAGATGGGAACAGTATTCCATGTGGGGCCGAACCTGAGCCTTGTAAAGTTGCAAGCGGTGTGACGGCATGAACTACTGTCCCGCTCTGCTGAGCACGCCAAGCTTTTTAGAGGCCAATTTGGCCTTCTATTCCAAGTGACCACGAAACTGCACATCACTCGATATGTCGACACCGAGGATTCCGATACTGGCTGAGGCAACAAGGCGAGTGCCTTGAAATTGAGGAGATACGACAAAGGGGTTCTTTTTACCGGTAAACGCGAAAACTTGTGTCTTCTGGGGATTGAACTGGACTAGATTTAGTCGCCCCCAGTCTAGACACAAGTTTATTCCGATACTCGGCGAAGTTTTCCCGAGAAATATTTTCACGGCCAGTATATAAAACATCACCAGTGCTGTCATCTGCATAGCAATGAATGTTACCGGTTTGCAACATATCATTGATATGCAGAAGAAACAGCGTTGGTGATAGCACGCAGCCTTGTGGAACAACAGCGTTAATGGGCTTGTAGTCGGTGCATGCACCGTCTACTACGACCTTGATGCTCCGATCTGCAAGAAAACTGGTGATCCAATAGCACAATTTCGAGAAGCCCATAGGAAGAGAGCTTCGAAAGAAGCACTTTGTGCTAAACCCGATCGAAGGCCTTTGCTATGTCCAAACTAACGGCCAACGCCTCTCCCTTGGACTACACTGCCTTCGTCCATCTATGAGTTAGGTAACCTAGAAGATCACCAGCTGAGCGACCTCGACGGAAATCGTACTGGCGGTCACTAATCAGCTGGTAATCCTCAAGCTACCGCATGAGATGGCAGTTAATAATAGTTTCCATTACTTTGGAGAAAAAGGAGGTGATATCGATAGGCCTGTAGTTGGACGGATCTGAGCGTTCGCCTTTTTTAGGGATCGGGTGCACCAAAGCTGTCTTCCATGAGTTCGGGACTACGCCTAGGGAGTAGGAGTACCGGAAAAGACGCGTTGAAACTGGTGCCAACTCCGGAGCGCACGTCTTCAGCACAATAGGTGGGACTCCATCAGGCCCACTCGACTTGTTGACGTCCAGGGAGAAGAGTGCTTTATGCACCGAGCACTGTGTAAACAGCACTTCCTGCATGGACTACTCACACCGCGGGATGGTCAGCGGTGTGATCCCCCCGTCATCGAGAGTCGAGTTGGAAGCAAAAAGAGAGCATAGCAGAGCGGCTTTCCCCTTTGCGTCATGGGCCAGTGAGTCGTCCACCTGTGCAAAGATGGCAGAGATGGCTGACAGAAGTTCCCTTGGACAGCCTTGGCGAGAGACTAGAATGCACGTGTTCCCGAAGGAAGGTGTACTAGTTTCCCGCCAATTCTGCCAATGTGCTGTGACTTTGCCTTGGGAATGACACTTTTGAAGGGCCTGGAGGCGGAACTATACTTCCTTTTAAGACTTCTGGTGTTTACATCCCGGGACGTTGATGCGTCAGCCCAGGCCCAGTAGCACTCTTATAGCGTGATGCAATTTTACAGGAGTGACCAAATCATGGCTGAGTTCTGCCTCCGGTAGGCACCACAGATGATGGAATAAATAACTCCATTCTCTGTAGTACCACATCAGCCACAGAATCAGCAACAACGTTGGGATAATCCGGCGAGAAGCAAGCCCGCCCCCCAAGGGTAGGATGCATAAAATGACCGCATCCCGTCCCAATCGGCCGACCTATAGTGCCAAGTACGACGGCAAGCTGCAGATCGCAACTGCGATGGGAGCGTAAGTGGCACCATACTCCGAATCAGACAATGGTCCGAAGAGCCAAGAGTTGGCATCGACGGAGACCTGATATCCGTCCGGATGAGAGGTCAGCAGAAGGTCCAACAGGGAAGGTACATGATCCTCCACATCTGGGATCCGCGTAGGCGAAGTAACCAGTTGTGTCAGACCATATGCCAAGGCAAAGTCATAAACAGATCTACCCGCAAGGTCGGTTAAACGGGAACCAAGCCATTCAGCGTGGTGGGCGTTAAAATCACCGAGCATCACGATCTCTGCGGATGGTACCTGTTGTAGCACGGAGTCTGCAGCCATTTGGACGTGGTCGATGAGTCGGTCTGTGTCAGCATTACCGCTGTGGGACCTATAGAGGCACCCGTAGACGCGGGGATGGTCATCGCTGTATACGCGCAGCCATAGCATGGACAGGACCGTACTTTCAAGACTGCTGAGGTGTCGAAAACAGATGTCCTCTCTGACGTTATCGCAAATTCCAGCCCGGGGCACAAAGGAGTGTTCTAATTTGTACCCCGGGTAGGAGAGATACGAAGTATCAGCCGGAGGGGACACCTGTCTCGGTTAGAAGGAGCAAGGCCGGTTTTGCCGTCTCCAGATGGTAGTAGACGGCGTTTAGGTTTGAATGAAGTCCCCTGATATTGCAGAAATTCACGGAAAGTGTGGCAGAGGTTGCCTTTGTCTTATTGCTCCGCTTGCCCCCAGGCAGGTTTCGTCTTGAGCAGAATTTTGCCCTCCCCCAGAATACGCGGGGCAGCCTGAGCACCCACGCTCAGAAAATGTTGAGTAGCTTGGGCGTGGATGCTCAGCGAGGGATTCTCCAGGGATGCTGGTACCCTCCTGGGGTAGTCTTCCATTTAATTCCGCTACCATGTTGATGGGGGGGGGGGGAATTAGGCGTCCGGTCACCTGCACTCACCAGGCAAAATGCAGTAGTAAACTTCTACTTCACGCTGGTATTCTGTGAGGTCGTGGTACAACCCCGGTTCGAGCCGGCCCATCCGTGCGGCAGCAAAATCTGCGGCGTGACTCTACCACTGTTAAAATTATTAAAACCAGCCAGATACAAACAGTACAACCAAAAAGATTTTTCTTCAATTTTATACAAACAACATACGAATAAACTTTTTCCCCTACCTATTATTATATCTCTATCGTAAATGCCACATATGACATATGATTAGCGATAGCAGCATCAGGCGCCTCTCACTTTTCACACTTCTAGCTGTTACAGATCTAGGCTCATTTGGTACAAAATATGAAACAGTTCACAATTTTGCGTGTGATTCCAAAATATTTAATATGTTATATGCTATGCCTATAGCATGTAGAGCAATGCTGCAGTTATGTTGTGGTTGTAGTTCTCATAGAATCCCAGCGTAAAATTAGTGGTTATGATGGATGTTGACCTGTTATGTCTTAGACATCATCGGCCTATCCAAATTTTAACGTCTGAGCATTACTCAAAGCATCAATATCCTTTGCGATATTTCTTATTTACTAGATAATACCACATAGATATTTTTAATTATGCTGCTAAATATAATGACATTTCCTTTGGAAATATTTTTAATACTACTCTACATATTTATTACCTCTAAATTAGAAATCTTTCGGCTTTGAAGTTGAAAATTGTCATTCAGAATATTTACGCTAAAATGGAATTGACGCTTTAAAATTTAATAAACAAGACGTGACCTCACAAAACCCCACTAAGATCCCAGATAAAGTGAATAATTTAACAGCATCTTAAAGGCAAATCTTGTAAGTCTCAGGAGTAAAACAAAGATTAGGTCTTTTAAAATAATGATTCCCGTTGAGATGAAAATATATCAAAGCAAATAAATTAGAAAGCTAATGCTTTGAATAAAAAAAACACTGCGATTATTACTTAATAAACATTATTGCATGTAAAACTTGCATAAAATTTCTATTATAAATTAAAATATTAAACCTAAATTATATTTGAAAATAAAATACTGAACTTCTCAAAGATGCATTATAATGTGGCCGTGTATTTTTTTATATAAAATAAATGAGACGAACGAGCACACAGTCCACCCGATAGTATGTGGATGCTGTGGCCCATAGACATATCTATCGTCCATTAATAATAATCAAAGTTAGAATGCCTCATTACCAGTAAACAGGGTCTTCAGTTATTTACACTCACCATACAAAACACAGCAGCACTATTCTGCTGTTTCACGCTAGTAGTCTGTAAGTGCGTGGTCCTATCCCCGTCGAGTCGAGTCTGTGCGACCCGTTCGTGCAAACACCTTCCTCTTCCTCTTAATTTCAACAGTATTCCAGAGTTTCCCTGAAGACTCAGTAACCCAGGTATATGTAATCTTTAAAATTGCAACCAATATGATTGAAAACGGAGCCGTGCTTTTAAAGTATACAAATATTTTTGGTTCACAAATATAAATTTTATGATAAAAATTTTGGTTCGAGGTATTTTATAGTAGTTTCGAACATTAATAAAAAAAATTAAGTTACGACACAAAATAAGACAGTTGCGACATAAAATTTCCAGTAAAATTGTTCTTAGGTCACTTTATCTATCATCTGAAAATCTAGTTAACTCGTTAAGGAACGGCGCAAAGAAATTATATTTCACAATAGTTGAATCGAAATGAAAGATTAAACTTTCTAAGTTTCAGTCGAGTGCCTCATCCTTTTGTCTTATTTCTTCCACTCCGTTAAATATTTATGGATTAGCATTCTTGAAATTGAAGAGCACGAACTATACACCTTTATTAGGAAAAAAAAACACCAACCGATTTAAAAAGTAACTTTAATATACACGTGAGAGATATAGACGTGGTAGCTCAGGGGCTAAGCGCTCGATGTAAATTTCACAGTACGCGAGTAACCCCAGGTTCGATCTCCGCCGGTACCAATGTAATTGTTAATTGCAATTTTAAGTGCTGATTTACCACGTGCTCGGCGGTGAAGGAAAACATCGTGAGGAAACCGGCATGTCTGAGAAATAAGAAAAAAAATATTTCGAAGACACGTGAAGTTCGCCAACACGCATTGGAGTAGCACGGCGGACATTTCTTTGCCCTAAAACCTTCTCAGAAATGAGAGCAGGCCTGTGCCTAGCAGTGGGACGTTTATAGGCTGTAACTTTCCTTTTTTTAATATAGATAGCGTCACACCTATAATCTCTGATGGCGAAGGCAGTCCAAATAGTACCTAGCTACTCTGATTCTGTTTTTTATCTAAATATATTGGTATAGTTGGAAAATTGTGGAATAAGTGATAGCTAGCACACAGTTTATATAATAATAAACCTAGTAATCCAATAATTGCCATTTACCACACAAAAATGGAACATATAAGTTAAATGTTCAATTGGTAATTTTTTGTTGTTGCAATCAAGGTTAACTTTGTTTATTAGCTAAATTGTATTTGGAGTGAAAAATAACTATTGTCGCGTCTGTTCGTAATCCGTTAATTGAATTGATTAATTCATTTTATTTTGAGAAATCATGTGCGTATTTTCAATTTATTTTACCTGCCTTAATGACAATTTACACAGTTTGTTTTTTCCGTGCCGTAGTACATATCGCATAATATAAGTTTAATTTCCTCAAAAAACTTACGACTAATACCGAGGTTCACTTTTTAATATGAAACTGTTACAGTTTAATTACTAAGGCTTAGACAATATATTGTGGTATAGTCCTACGCCTATGAGTGGTGTTCCACAAGGCTGCGTGCTAACGCCTATTCTATTTCTCATGCATTTCAATGATATTATCATTAATAGGATGAAGGGTAAAGATTACCACGTAGTAGAAAATTTATTGAGATTACGCAAACACACACGCACACGAACAGTCGGTGCTAATATTTCTCGAAAACACGCCGTCGAGTACCGGAAAAACCTGAAGTGAAGTCTTGATTGTGTTAAACAAATTTTCGAACTGGGATCAACTAAATCTTAAGCCGCCTATAACTCAGGTTTGCGCGTTTACCTTTCAATAGCCTTTATCGTATCTTCTTACTCTAGAGCACTCCGCTTGTTGCCAAAGCCAGCATCCGAAACCTCGGCGTCGAAATATCGAGTGACGTAAAGTTTCGCAGTCACTTGAAAGGGAAGATTAAATGCTTGGTGTGCTCAGTAGATTGCGACTGTATTTCATGACGCCCCGCCACTTGCAGTTTGACAAAACGCAGGTTAGGCATCATATGTAATAATTTCCTCTTCCTTAAACCGAGGCAGCCCAGTGCCAGCTTCTTCTACTTGACCACATTCAAGGACGAGCGGTTCGAATCGTTAAAGACCAAGTTCTTTTTTTATAGAATGAGAGTGACAAACGAGCACACAGTCCATCTGATAAGTGAATGCTGTAACCCATAGACATCTACATCTATACTCGTTTAAAAATCAAAATGCAGATGCGTTGTCGTCCCCGAGGACTAAGATAGAATGCCTCGTTTCCAGTAAAAAGGGTCTCCGGTTCTATACAATTACCAAACGATGCACAGCAACATGAAGCTGTTATTTTACGCTGGTATTCTGTGAGAGCGTGGTCTTTCCCCGGTCGAGACGACCCATTCGTGCTACAATTATAATATATGTAACTGCAACGTGGCTCTAACACGTCTTCTGATCGACTTGTTCACTAGCTTTGCTAAGAGATGTCGCATAGTTGTGCAATTCTGTCGCATATACCACGCAGAGTGCTCAGAGGAATTGTTAGGATTATTTCAAGCTACTGAATTCCACCGTCGTCACAACTTAAAATTTATTTCATTATCACATTGTGGCACCATTATATAATTTTTTACTGTCACTAGAAGTTTTTGCGTTCTGATACGACTTAGGGACCTTCAAAGAAAGAGGCCTACTTCTTTTTAAAAGACCCACAAGGCACCTGCCATTTCTCTGGTGTTATAGATGTTCATGGGTGAAGTTCACGGGTGAGCTGGTGAGCACGTTTGCCTCCTCTTATAAAAAGTTACTAAGATGTAACTTTGCTTATTCTTTTTAATTTTTCTTGTAACGAATAACACCTATATATAATATTTTGCTATACCTAAGATATATTTAATGTTTCTTATCATTAGTAACTCAAGTTGTACAAAATACATCATTTTATCTATCGTAAAAGCATTTTCTTCTTTTAATAGACTGAGCGTTATTTGAAAAAACATAATCCGCATCTTTTTATGCCGCTTTTTTGTAGTAATACTAAAGCAATTTGTCAGTACACGCTTCACTGCTTGATACATCCTCTCAAATTCTACTCACCCAATTACAGAGCTTGTTACACTGAAAAATGTCCGACTAAAGCTCAGCGTGCATATATTTCATATGAAAGCTATAAATCGTACGGAAACTATATTATATCTCCTTCATTAAATTCGAATTCAGGTAGAAAGTTTTGTACTCCCGTTTGACTGTTGTTTATGTTACAGTGTATTCCATACCTACGTGACTTTATAATAACGTTTTCTTTTAATATATTTATTGACTATCTTTTCCCGTGGTTTGTTCGTGTGGATTTCGATTTATAAACGTTATTAATGTTCCGTGCCAAAATTTGCATTTATGGGTTCTCGTTTCGTTCTCATTGTCTGTCCTTATTAATGTCAGTGTGAAAAACCTTCTTCTCTTAGAACATTTTTCGCTGATATTTGGAAATTGGCGACACTGACAGTATAATGTGAGGTTACCCAAATACGGATATGAAGTATAAATTCGTATTTTCGACTTAGGAGATTAGTTTTGAGGAGTAAAATGGAAAGAATTTTTTTATATAATAATGGTGCAAGCACACAGTCCACCTGATGGTAAGTGGATGCTGTGGGCCATAGCCATCAGCATCGATCTTCGATGAAGTATCAAAATGCAAAAAGCTACCTTCAGAGTAAGTACCCCCGTGACCATGATTGCTGTAAAGTGTTCGAAACGTCGGAAATATAAAATAAGTTAATATACGCAATAAAATCCGTAAAAACTAGTTTTATTTAAAAGTTGTCTTGTCACCCTAAGGACTAAAATGGAATGCCTCGTAGTGATTAAAAGGGTCTCCTAATCTCTACATTAACGAAACACAGCAACATTAAGCTGCTATTTTGCGCTGGTATTCTGTGAGATCGTGATCCTTCCTCCATCCCACAATCGTGACTAAACTACTCAAAAAAAAAATGGAATAGATAGTTTTTGTAGAATAAGGTTCACACACGAGCACACAGTCCACCTGATGGTAAGTGTATGCTGTGGCCCTTAGACATCTTAATTTATCATCGATTAAGTATCAAAATGCAGATGCGTTGTCACACCTGAGGATGGAATGCCTCGTTTCCAGTAAAAAGGTTCTCCGGTTCTCTACCCTCACTATATGAAACACAGTAGCATTAACCGCTATTTTGCGCTGGTATTCTGTGAGATCGTGATCCTTCTCGGTCGGGCCGACCCATTTGTGCTACAACCATAATATAGCTGCAGGCTCTACCACATGTAAAATTATAATAAATTTAATATTGACATTTTTCATTGGTCAATAGATAATTAATTAAAACTTTTATATTTACAGTTTTTGTTAGATTGAATTATTTTATTTTGGCAGAATCCTTAATTTTTTTATTCTTTTTTTCAATTGTATTATTTATTTTCTATGTTCTGTAAATCTATTGAGTATGTATTTATGAACATGAAATAATAATTTATAAGACACGTTTAAATAATAGCACACTTAATACCATACTATATACTAGAGTCGATGTACTTTATCAATAATTAATTAATAAGCTCTACTTCTTCATCATCAGACCGTATATAAGTCTGTTGCTGGGTACGAGCCTCTTTCGTTGTATGGAGAATTCGCCATAATTGTTACGCTGGACAGACAGATTGAGAACGGAGAATATTCTAGCACATTTTACGCTGCTGTCCGTCGCCGCTCTTGATATTTTACCTCTTGCGTAAATAAAGTCTGATCAACTAATAACTAATAAATATACTAATGTATTTACTAGTTATTAGTTTCTATATTTATTAGAAAGAACCAAAGAACATATATATTAATTGCTGCAACGTGATCTTATAAAACATCACAAACATAAAAATACCAAATATTTAAAAAAATATAGATTGCAGCAACAAAAAGGTCACTGACTCTGCATATTAGTTATTAGTTGTTAGTAGTGTGCGTTAGTTATTAGTTATTATTTACATTATTTATTAGTTATTAGTTGATGTATATTTATTATAACCAAAATATTCCGTAACATATTTTTCTATATTACTTTACTACTATGAAATGTATTTCTAAATAATCTGCTTTATGTACTGGGCATATGTATGTGATTAAATTATTTGCGTTAGTTAAAATTTGTTAACATCCTACATAAAACTAATTAAAAGAGACTTTTTTAATATCTATCATATCATGTTTCGTCTAGACAGTTTTCAGCTATCATATCTTCGTTAATGACGTTAGGTTATTAAAAGTATATTAAAGTAACTTTCGGCAGGTATGTAAAGAAACTTTTTTGTTTGTAATTATGTTTGAAATTGAATCCATATTATTTGAAAGGCTGAAAACATAAGTATTATATGTACATAACAGGACTTTAATTATACCTAACAGAATATTAATTATACTTAACAGGACGTTCTTGTACTTTCCCGTAATAATAGAAACTAAGAACAAAAAGAAAACAAAGTAAAAAGCAATGGAAATATTTTGATCAATTCTCGCAATCAAATTCGCTCTTCTATCTGTTTAGAATTTCATTTGTCTTCTACATGAACTCGTCAACTGTATCGCTATTAGGGCCATGTGCTATTTTGTATTCCTGGCCGACTCCTCTCCTAAGCTATTATCTTGTGAATTCCAGATGAGTCCCACACCCCCGCGACCCCGGCTCCGCCCCGTTCCTCAGGTACTCTCGATTCCTATAATTCGTTTTTTATTCAATTAATTTCGAGCTTTAGTAAGTTCCCAGCTGTTTCTGAAATACATTCTTTACATTATATTGCGTTTCTCTTCATTTCCTTTGATGATTAATTTCTAAATACTTATCACTAATCAATAATACAGCATATTCACAACATATTTTATTTTATAGTGTTTGCTAATTATTATATCCATACAATATTTTATTTTTATTTTAGAGCAACAAATTAATTTTAAATTTAGTTATATAACTCGTGAACAGTACGGAATTGGTGACAATATGTAGCAATTAGATTTGATCAACATTAATGTGGAAAAAAGTACTTATTATGTAACTTACATTTCCCACAAAGAAAAAACACCGAAAGGAATTCAATTAAATCTAAGTAAATTGACTTAATACGGTTTAGCTGAATTTAGTGACCAATTTAGCTCGGTTAGGCGATTGATGGCTTTGAAATAGGAAGAACAACCACGAAATATATTACAGATTGTTTTCGTTTTCTAAAAGCAGAAAAATAAATATATCTCTTCAGATTCTTACTTTGGAAGAGTGTGGGAAGGATCTCTGTTATACTTTTTTTTATAGTATAAGGTTGACAAACAAGCACATAGTCAACCTGATGGTAAGTGGTTGCTGTGACCCATAGACATCTACATCTATCCTCGATTAAGAATCAAAATACAGGTACGTTGTCACCTCTGAGGACTAAGATGGAATGCTTCGTTTCCAGTAAAAAGGGTCTCCGATTCTCTACGTTCACCATACGAAACGCAGCAGCATTAAGCTGCTATTTAACGCTGGTATTTTATGAGGGCGTGGTCCTTCCACGGTCGAGCTGACCCATTCGCGCTTCAACCATAATATAGCTAGAGCGTGGCTCTGCCACGTGAAAGTTTATGTTTTGTATTCAATTGATTATACATGAGATTGTTTTGCTAGTAAATCTTTGGTTGAGATATTTTCAATATCATAAGTTTTATCAGCAATAGTATCTCCGTTTATCATTAAAAGAAATTTTCAAAAACTATAAAAAGAAATGAGTTATAATAAAACGTGGTAACATAGTTTTTTAACGTCTGTCAATAATTATATTTAAATATTAAATCATATTCTTTATTAATATTTGTTGCAGCTGCTGCGGCTAGCATCTGGGGATCCCAGGATGTGTACGTTAAGAAAGGGAGCACAATATCTTTAACGTGCTCTGTTAATGTGCATTCTTCTCCACCATCAAGCGCATCTGTGTTGTGGTAAGACTAACCGTACAAATTAATTCAGAATATATTGCATTAATTATTTACTTGTATACTAACGCTAGGCATACACAGTTTTAATCGAGTGAAACGGTTAGACTAGTTTACTTTAGCTATTTCCATAGCATAATGTCGTATGGTATTTTGCTATGGGGACACACGACTGACACTAAAATAATATTTGTTTTACAGAAGAAGATCTATGATTCAAAACTTAAAGAGTTGCTCAAACAAAAATTTAAGGAAATTAATATATAATTTTTCGATTCTCAATACATTTATGAAAATGTAATGTATGTACACAAAAATAAAAGTAGTTTTAAAAAAAATAAGTGATGCTCAATCTGTAAATACTGGGAACAGACACAAAGTGCTGCAAAACAACCGGCATATATATGAAATAAAAGAAAAAATATATAAGTAAATTGATAACGATTGAAGCGACTGTATGCGCCCACCAAAAACTAAATAGTAGCATATAACTTCACGAAACAGTTTAATTGATTTAATATTTGTATGTAGGTGGTAGATCTATCTAACCCCTAATGTTTACCGCCGAACCAAAAACTCCCATGTGCGAAGTGATTGCCAGAAACAGCGGTTTTTTGGTAGCATTTCCTTCCAACCAGACACCTATGTTGAAAGACTGCGTTTTTTTTATCTTATATAAAACTTAGATGAGATAAGTAACGGGGTTATGGTATACAAAACGAAATGACGATTAGTTCTTTAATATTTATGACTAGTCGCAATTTCGGCGCTTCGAGGCAAGCCCATTTAAATTTATGGGTGACAGTAGACCAAGTTAATTTTAATTTTAACACGGATTAATGGAAGCTATTTCATTCGTTACAATTAACACATATAATGATCAAAATATTCTACTTATTCAAGTTTATCGCGATTTATAGTAATATTAAATTTTTAATTAAAAGTAAAAGCTAACTTTAAAGAACAAAAAAACAAACAATTATACACACTGATGTCGGTGCTAAAACATAGTATATATAGAACAATTCAAGTCCCGACTTAAGTGTGTTAATTTTTTTTTTTACTTATTTGAAGCCAGCTTTAAATTTTGATTAAAAGTTTCATTTTGACCCTTTTGAGTAAGCATAGGAATATCACAAGATCTAATATCGTCCACATAGTAATTTTTCCACTTTTTCGGAACCTTTTTTCCGAATTTATATGGAATCACCCAGAAGTTGAACCTATAATAAAATATGTAGAATCATTAAAACTATTTCACAACTGACGACAATATCGCGTAAGGTTCGAGTACATACAAAAAAGTAAAAAAACATATCGTATTGAGAATCTACTCCCTTTTTAAATCGGCTATAAATAAGATTAAATCAAATTACGAAATATAAAAACAGTTTCTATATTAGTTTTTTTATGTTCAATCTACACGTGAAAAAAAGTTCATGGTTGATTTAGACTTTAGCAGGAAAGCTCCTAAAAATATTCTGAACGTGAGTGTTCAAAGTTATTGAAGGTTAAATATTTGATTAAAGAATAATATAGGCCTTTCAAGAAATTAATTAAGTGAAGAAAAATGGACTTGGTAGAACTTTTTTAAAATGTGTTGTTTTTACTTTATAGGATAATTGTTTTTCGGGCAAATTTTGAATAATACTTTTTTTGGTTACTATTACACCATAATAATATTTTCAAGCCCGAATTTCGGTCACGGTGGTCAGTCTTAATGAAGACTAAACGAGCAGGACAAGATTCTTCAAGATTGCACTTTCTATACCCATAATACATATATACATTACATATAATACATAAACACTCACGCCTGTCACCCAGAGGGGTAGGCAGAGACTACGGACTTCCATTTGGCACGATTCTGACACACTTCTCTCGCCTCCTTTACATCCATATATCTACGCATACATGCTCGTCGGTTAAGGGTACTCCTAATCTGGCCCATTTTCAATATATCGCCAATTTGGTCGATAAACCTTCGTCTAGGGCGTCCCTTCCCGACTCTTCCGTTCACTTCTGCAACATAAATTTGCTTTGTCACTCTTTCCTCGTTCATTCTTTCTACATGACCAAACCACCGAAGCATTCCTTTCTTAATCCTGGTCACAACGTCATCTTGCAAACCACACTTTTCTCTTATCACACTATTTCTCACCCTGTCATTCAGATTGAGCCCAAGCATACTCCTTAATGACCGCATTTCTACAGCATTTATTCTACTCTCATGCTTCTTCTGCCAGACCCAACTTTCGCTACCATACATTAAAGTAGGGACTAACACAGCATTATGAATTGCCATACGTGCCTTTTTTGACACGTTCTGACTTTTCACAATAGCATGTAGAGCCCCGTTCACTCTGTTTCCTGCGTTCACTCGTCGTTCTATATCCTTATCATATCTACCGTCCCTGCTAAATAAACATCCCAAATATACAAACTCATCCACTTGCTCAGTCATCTCCCCTTCCATTCTTATTTCATATACCGTTTTACTTACTTCTCTTTCAAACACCATCACTTTCGTCTTACTTGCGTTCACTTGCATACCCCTTTCTTTTAATGACCTGTTCTATACCCTCACTCTCATAGTCCGATGAGACGGCGAACCTTCACGATCGAAGAGAGATCAGATGCCGGACCACACATGCTTTCACATGCAGGTGAAACACTGCCATCTGGCCGCTACTAAGAATTTTTGATACAAAAACCTAATAACTGATTTTGGCCTGACCCGATATTCGAACCCGAGGCCTCAAGACGAGATCAGCAATAGCCCTTACGACCACTAGACTAACATGCCAGTTATACTTTTACAATATAAATGATTAATCAGTGATAAATATAGATTTAGCCTTTAATTTTGAAGTTGTTTTTCCAAACATTTTGTTTTTTTAATTTTTGTAAATTATTTAAATCAAAAATATTTTCCACTGATTAGGTACCATGGTAACTCTGTGGTAGACTTCGACTCTCCGCGTGGTGGGATCAGCTTGGAGACTGAGAAAACAGAAGGGGGAACCACTAGCAAGCTGTTGGTTACTAAAGCAGCTCTTACTGACTCTGGCAACTACACATGTGTACCCAACAACGCACACCCAGCCTCTGTCTCGGTTCATGTCTTAAATGGTGAGTAGGTATGGTAATGTGCAAGGCAACTGTGTTCAAAATAAAATATTAGGACCCCATAATGTAAGAAAAATGATTGATGTGACACGTTTTAAGCAATCATAGTGTTTGCGTTGCAATAAATCAGGTAAGATTTTATACGTGGTAGAGCCATGCTGTAGCTATATTATGGTTGCAACACGAATGGTCGGCTCGACTGGGGAAGGATCATGCTCTCACACAATACCAGCGTAAAATAACAGCTTTGTGCTGCTGTGTTTTGTGCGGTGAGTGTAGTGAACTTGAGACCCTTTTTACTGGAAACGAGGCATTCCATCTTAGTCCTAAGTTTTGATTCCTAACCGAGGATAAATGTAGATGTCTATGGGCCACAGCATCCACTTACCATCAGGTGGACTGTATGCTAGTTTGTCACTATTATCCTATTAAAAAAAGACTGTAACTCTCCCATAGTCGTCGCAAACGGCACCGACGGGACCAAATTTGAGAATTGATTCCCTTGAAATTTTATTCTATTTATTTGTACATAAATATTTTCATACATCCGAAAAAAGTCACGCGCCTCTTGGGTTAATCAGCAACATGCTTGCTGTGCAGCGAATTTAGACTTATTATCGTAAAGTGTTAAAGAAGGACTAAAAAGCATTCGAAGTAACCTTTTACTGATGTGATTAAGGCTTAAAGGCCTTCTTTTGAACCAGTTGCTTCAAATGCAATTTTATTCGCAAAAATTACAAATCTTAAATAAAACTAGCATCATGCTACAGCAAAAGGTTTAATTAGTTTTTGTTAACTTATTTTCTGTTTGCCCGTAGCTCAGTAAATGAAAGAAATAAAAAGTCTTACAAAATGCATTGCATTTTATTAACCGCGGATATTAACTCAATTTCTGTGTTAGTACAGAAAAGGATTAGAGAAAGTCAACCTTGCTATGTGTCCGTCCAGCAAAAGACTTTTTAAGCTGATGCTAAGATTAATATCAATAATAGCTACAGGGTTATTTTGCAATAACCGGCCAAATTTGCAGACAAGGTCCAGAATAAGTTATATAGGCAAATGGTGAAGAAAAATTAATAAGAAAAAATCTCAAATTCACTGTCCTTTTTATCTTTTAAATTCAAAATGCGTCATGATGCATTATTTTAACTGATTTTACTGCACACGCACACATTCTTAAGGGTCGATCGGTAGGCAAAAACGTTGTTGCCCATAAATCACATTCAATTTGGGATAATTTCAAATAAAAGTAGAAGGTTTATTTACTCGTATTTTAAAAAACTACAATAACGGTATATCATTATTTATATATTTGAACTTAAGTTTAAACTTTGGCTACTCTTTGAAAAATAACTCTGTATAATATTTTCATTGTACAGGTGAACATCCAGCGGCAATGCAAACAAGCAATAGAGCTTCTTCCTACCTGACGTCGCAGCTGAGTTGCGCCGTCCTCACGTACTTACTATCTTCAATGGCTTGCAGATGATCGCCTTGAATATAAATTCAAGTAAGAGCAGAAGCTTTTGTTTCAAATTTTTATTGCAAAAAATCATTGATACTCTTTTTACCTTTTAGTAGAAAGGAAGAGGATGAAATCCCAAATATAGAAGAGAGAAAATAAGCGTAAAAAAATAACCCAATTTTTTTTAAAAATACAGAGTATTATTTAAAAAATACAAACAAAGGCTTCTAGCTTTCAAGGCGGAAACCCGTTAATATTAATGATAATACATAAATTAAGAGTCGTTTAAAATGTTATAAGTGATTTCATTAAAGAAGGAGGCAAGATACTTGATGATCGAGTGAAAATTAGACATAAGATAAATTAAATATCGATTGCAAAACTGTTTGATATTCGTAACGCAGATCATGCACTAGATGAAGTATAATTGCGTTGTATGTATCTTTTTAAACTAATAAAACTTTCTGTAAATTTTTGTAAAAGTTTTGTATCAGACAAAAGTACATTTTATCGTAATTGAATTTATACTCGTAATAGTTTCTGTATACGATACGAAACTACAAATGACACTATACTGTTACATAATGTGATAGTTAATTTAACCTCACGATATGTTATAACTTCGTCTCATCATAAGAAACCAACAAATCAACTGCGATGAGATTTAAATAGAGATGGGCCCTTTTTATGTGATGATACTAAATCGAATCCCAAGATAATTTATGGTATGTAGGTCACTATATTACAATTTGAGATTATAACGCTAATAAATGTAAAGAACATTTTATCAGTTTTTAGTTGTATGCTGCTAAAGATAATAAATATACTTTGAATTATAACGAGTAATTTCAGTGTTGAAGAAGCACAAAAAAAAAGAAAGAAAGACTTTATTTTGGCACAGACCATTGCCATATAACAATAGACAAATTTATAACAAAGATACGACCTTTTAATAAATTTTGCTTTGTGTTGTGGCGAAACCATAACGCCGATATTCAGTGTTGACCAAAATAAAATCTTGCATTTATTTTGCATGGAAAAAGTTGACGTTCATGGATATAATATTTGGAGAGTAACTGAATTCAGTTACTAATTTAATACTAGATATTTATTAATTAATTCATTCATCATTCATTACAGCTTATCAAATTCCATTGCTTATGTTTAGCCTTAGGCCTCCCCTATAGATAGCCTTATTAGGGGAATTTTTGTCATAGCTGCACCCGGTTGACAGTCGTAGTTTTTTTTAAATTGGGGTTGATATCAGGAATATGCTGGTGCCCACCTCATGTTACATTTTCTTCTATCGTCTTTTACGACACCCTTGGGATGATATGGGGTGATGGATTCTCTTATACCTCCACGGCAAGGCGATATTTTTTTTAAACGTTACTTCCACACTAAGATTTCAAAGATCCAGATCTGGAACAATTATATGTAGGCCATACAAATACTTGTAAGTGCGGGATTCGAACCCACGACCCTTAGAGCTGCATTTCATTGCTAAGCCACTGGGCCACGGAGCCCTTTATTATCTAACATTTATGGTAGAGATTTCATCGTTTCGATTTCTATTTTAAATAAGAGTTTTATTTCCAACCTCACCGCCATTTTGACTTGATTCATAGTTCACTGGAGACGCGTCTAGCCGGCCACCCACGGCAAATATCGTGATATCAAACTTCTAAGATATCAGTAGCAAAGTGAACGGGTCACATCAATGCAAATTTATGTACGATAGACGCCTACTAGTGCAGTCATCTGTAAGTTGTAAGTAATAAAATATCATGTAATATCTTAAATATGTACTAGCTGGTGCCTGGCGCGTTGCTGTCGTAGAAAAAATATTTGTGGAAATATCGTTTTAAATTTGGAGGGGTTATATTGTTTTGTTTAAGTAGTAATGATAATACATTCATTGAAATTGAATGACTTTTAAATAAATATGTCGATACTCGCGCCTTCTACTGTAATTTGTACTATGCCTATAACCTTCGCGCAAGTGCAAGCAATTTGATGAACGGTATGGCAACGCATAAAATACGAACAAACAAAAATTATTTTTATATATTATATAACGATATTTTTTATTTTATTTTATGAATATTATTTGATTATTATATTAATAAAACAGCTGCCAATCAAACAAAAACCTAGACATAAAACAAAATATAGAACCCTATACTGCAATCTTATCTAAAATATTATTCGAATCATATTAAGTTAAAATTTTACCTCTCTGCTTCGTATGTGTTGTGTTATTCAGCATGTTATGAAACTCTGTTGTTGGCTAAGTATTCTTATATATATTTTTAAGTGTTATTGTTAAAATGAAGCTGAGTTTCCTAAAAAAAAAAGTATCTTAATGTAAAAAGGGCCTTACACGTTTAATTTGAAATGCTTTGATAACAAAGTTATTAAAATAGATTTCTAAAATGCTATACGTGATTGCTTTAGAAATTCCTGTAAGTATTCAATGAAATTCTTTCTCATTCCATATTATTATAATTTATTTATTATAAGACAAAATGATGTATATTGTCAGTTTATGTAAATACACTGATACGTAAAAGTAGATTAAAAAATCAAAGTGCATTGTAAATATTTTGAATTTTTGTAAATATTGACGTTTTTTGTTTATTAAAAAAATTATATTAGTAGATGTTTCACCGCATTCGGTAATAAAATTGTTTGTTTTGTTCCTAGAACAATAATGTTAGATGTAATTATAAAAGAAACCTCTTTTCAATGGAATACATTTGAATTTAAAATAATTTTAAATGAAAGCTGGTTTGATTTATTTACCTTTATTCATATATCTTATAAAATATCTATAACAATAAAATATAAAACTTATATTACCGTATACCACGTCTAGTCGTAAACTCTTCGCAATAATATTATCAAGAGCGCTAGCTACGTTTGCTTATAACTGACCCTTTGGGTGAGTAAAGAACTGGTTCTTTTAAAGACTGGTCTTTTGCCACCAGTGGTAACGCCCAGTTGCGGATACAGTTTATAGCGCGTGGACTCCACGGACCTATCGTATCTACAGGAAAGGACAAAAAGTATTTATTCAAGTCCAAGTGACTTACATTTCTGCTATTTACTCAGTTCAACTACCTCGAGTGACATCCCGAACTTAGTTTCATTATTTAGTCCCCTTGAGATAATAGAATGCCAGTGTAAATGAAAACGATACAATTAAAATATTTTTACGTATATTAACCTCCCATGCAAAATTTCTTCCAGTACCTATTGTGATATATTTAAAAATGCTAATAGTGCAGCTTATATACGAGATGTTATTTCCTACGTATGGGCACTGTTTCCGTCATATGACTTGAGCAACAAAAGCCCTGCACACTTCTTAAAACTAATTGGTACTAGGGATTAAACATCACACAGTAAAGCTCGATGCTTGATGACTCATCATCATCATCATCATTACAACCCTTCACAAGTCCTGCTGAACATAGGCCTCCCCCAAGGAATGCCACAAAGCCATGCTTTCCTGTTGTAAGTCCTGAGCCACCTGCATCCATCGACTTCCTGTATTTATCTTACCAGCTCGTCACTCCGTCTAGTGGGGGGCCGCCACACACTTCACCTACCTGCTCACATTGGTGAATTATAAAGAGAAATTGCTACTTCATTGTCAACCGTCTTGGTGGCCGTCTCTATTAAAACATAACCGTAAATATTCTAAGCTACATATACATACTCGTACTACAGAGTGCAGGTGGTTTAACCACTGGCATTAATACTCAGAACATCTGTGCATCTTACTATGGGATATGGCAGCGTTATCGAGCTGCAGCGACTATTCACCATCATTCTCTTCGCCAAAACCTCATTATAACGAATCACTAACATATCATCTCATGGGTGTCATAAGAGGCGGCTGAATTTAACTGAAATAGGACATAGGCCACAGCTAAGGCAAAAAGCTGAGTTTGCCAACTCACCTGCCAGGCGTGTGCAAATATACCAAATATCCCCCTACGATCAATTTTATGCATGCATATACCGTGCATAATATATTAACGTTTATATATTTTTTGTAATATTTTATTTAAAAAATGCATTTATAATAATTGTATTTCGTATATTTTATTTATTCAAAACAGCAAATCTCTTTCCTTATGAAAAAATAATGTTTATTTAGGCCCTTAATTTCAACGTAATATAAAAATGCCTTAATACAAAGCAAGGGCGCTGAATATACGAATGTCTCGTTTCGCTCAAGCGCTTTGCATAAAAACGCGATCAAAGTTACACCGTCTAAATTAGGGTTGCCAGCAATTACGCCGCCGTCGAAATTGTTGCCCGTAAACTGACAGAACTTGATGATCTTGAAGGGTAAATTGGGTTAAATGAGAGGCTGCATTGAATAGAATACGACGGTATCTTAGACTTACATCTATCCTTGGAAAGGATAAAAGATATTTATCATTTTATTAAATTTTGCACAAAAATGTAATAATAACAACAAAATTAAAATTACAAATTATAATTTGCTTACTTAGGGGGGAATTTAATTGAGCAACTCGAGTTCGATCCCACTAACAATAATGAAATTCTAAATTCTAATATAAACTACTGATTTACCACATAATTGAAAACATGGCAGAGAAAATAATAATTCGATATGTGTTTTTATTTTACATATGTATTTATTTATTTTTTTACATTCCATGGCAGGTTTAACTAAGTTCTCTGCCTATTATAAGTTTAGATTTCATTAGTTAACCCTTTAAAATCATAATATGTTGCAAATTTTTATTATTGTGGACTGTTTCTGATGAAAAGAGGTTGATTAAATGTATTGGTTAGGAAATAACGACAAATAAATTTAAATAATAAATAAAAATTCTATTACCTGTTTTCACTGTAAAAAAAAAACTGAATTTATTAATATATTTCTTCTTTTGTATAAGAATCTCACTATCTCGTTCACTAACTGTATATGGTGAAAAAAAAATGCATGAAGATGTAGAAAGCATATTTTTTTGTATATAATATGTAGTTGTGTATTGGCTAATTAATCAAACGCTACGTAACTTTAAGATCTCGTTAAGTCTCGTGGTGTCACAGTTACTTTGACATAAATAGATACGACGTCACGAGACTCAACGACATCTTAAAATTAAGCAGCGTTTGAGTATTTTGGCACAATATGTCAATTTGCTTATTGTATTTTATTCACCTTATTTCCGGAGTTTCTTAATTGGTCTGTAATTTAGTGATGCCACAAACGCTCGGCATATCGAGCCATTGTCGGACGTATATACTATATATTGAATAACATAGACTTCTCCATTATTCAACGCGACGTGACAGGGATACAATGCGACAGCGATACGATGCATGTTGTATCTGCCTCCCGACTTCAAATTCGTGTCATAGGAGTCACAGCAATCACTTCGTGTTCCCTTGGCGACATACGATATTGTTTTAACACGATGATATTATTTTAAATAATGAAAAGATCAAGAAAAAAAATGTTGCATAATGTTTTTTTTTTGTTGTGGCATTGGCTACAGGGCCTTTAGCCAAACTTTTATAAATACAATATTTATAAAATTTTGTCAATAAATGTTTCAGCAATATGCGCTTATGAATCACATTAGTAAGTTTTTGGGAGATGTTGATGGCAGTTTAAGCCAGCAGACACGATAATATAGGAACGACCATTAAAGCACTTGTTTCATCGTTTCCACTAATAGTTCACATGCGACCAATACATAAAATCGCACTACGTACAAAATCCTCTAGAAACTATTATTTAGATGATAATACGGGAAGTAGCATTCTATTGGAGTTCAAGTTCCCGCCAAAACTTTTGAGTAGTGTCTATAAATCTAGTTAAGCGCAATATCGACATTAATAAGGCGGAAGTTGCATCGCTGTTATACCGACCAATCATAAAAAGACATTTATTACCTTTATATCATAAACACCTTTGAAGACATTGCTAACGGGCGCTAATCTGATAATAATTTAAGATTGATTATTTGTATTGTTTCTTATGGTGATAGTAATAAGTTTTATTTGCTCAAAGTACGATAGGATTGTTTTGTATTTTTGTACTGTTTATGTATGCCCCTAAATAAAAAAGGAAAAAAATTGCCGTGCGGCATTTCTTATTCGACATTTGTCAGCTTATTATTATTGTTTTGCCCAAATACTCAAACGCTGCTCAATTTTAAGATGCCGTTAAGTCTAGTGCTACCTCTATCACTTTAAGCGACTATGACAGCACGAGACTTAACGACATCTTTAAATTAAGTAGCGTTTGAGTATTGGGCCAAAGCAATAAAATATATTTATGTCATAAGTACATAATTAAAAAAAATGTTATTCGATTTTTTTTAAGGAAAGCTCTATCTGAATAATAAAAAAGAAATTATTTTAAGTAATATTTGTCACAATTCAAACGTAAGAATTTATATAGTTTGTTTTTTATTATTATTATTTTGACTTTTACGATTCTACAGAGAGAGAACGAGATAGATGCAGCCTCTAACTGTTGAAGTTTCAATTCCCTTGTATACTTGTAAAGTAGGCAATACTGATTAATATAATAATGTAGATTGATTAAACCTAGCTATGTTCCTTAAAATAACGCGTATGTAGATGATGTTATAAATGTAAGTTTGTGAATTTATTTGTATGACTTTATGAGTACGTATCTCTTTTAATCGAACAAGTTGAACATCATTATAATGATGAACGATTTAGATTTTCTTTTGTATTTTGTAAATAAATGTAATATGATAACATAAGAGAAGGGTGTAATAATAAAATTTCCAAAAATTAAATTGACTTTCATTACTTCTACTTCCCTATTACAACCCATGTGTCGTAAGAGTTTTCATTACGTGGTAGAGCCACGCTGCAGCTACGAGCCATGGCTGCGGCCCGAATGGATCGGCTCAAGAGGGGTAGGACCATGCTCTCACAGAATACCAGCTTGAAACAGCAGAATAATGCTGCTGTATTTCGAATGGTGAGTGAAGAGAACCGGAGACCCTTTTTACTGGCATTGAGGCATTCCATCTTAGTCCTCAGCTGTGACAATTCGTCTACATTTTTTTTTCATTTAATAAAATCGTTATGCTCACACAGCTTCTCCTCTATCGTGGAGGCAGTTTACCATACAAAAATTATTTCCGTTCTGGATTCGAGCCCGCAGCCCTCAACGCAGCAACTCATTGCTAAGCTACTGCGCCAAGGAGCCGTTAAATTATACTACATATTTTAGTTTTCTCACAAATACTTAGTTTATTGAAGACTTCAAGATTACCGATATTTGAGTTTTGCAATTTTGCAGAAATTATTCACTGGATACAAATCGCGTTGAAACTCTAGTTAAAATTCACAGGTGGTTGAGCCATGCTGCAGCTATATTATGGTCATATCACAAATGGGTTGGCTCAACCGGGGAAGGACCACGTTGTCACAGAATGGCAGCTTGAAATAGCAGCTGAAAGCTGCTGTGTTACGTATGGTGAATGTAGTGAACCGAAGACCCTATTTACTGGAAACGAGGCATTCCAACTTAGCCTTCAGGGTGACAAGGCATCTGCATTTTGATTCTTAATCTAAGATAGATGTACATGTCTATGGGCCACAGCATTAATTTAACACCAGGTGAACTGTGTGCTTGTTTGTCACCCTTATTTTATAAAAAAAGACTGATCTTTGTCTTTAACCGGCCGAGGCGCAGGTAGGCTATTTAATATCGTCTATTAAATCAGTATAAAAAAAGACTGTAATAAAAATTCTTTGACGTGTTTTTCCGTATTGTACGTAAATGAAACATTAAATTTCAATTGCTTAGAGTTATTTTTTTGGAAGGGGCTCATGTTTATAAGTGGACTTTTGAAGAGCTGAAATGATGATAACGATGACGATTTCCGCCGCTATCAATCTTTCTCAAATAATGTCATATTTATGTTCTCTTTGGCCATAAATATAACATAACATAAACGCTCACGGCTGTTACTCAGATGGGTCGACCAGAGACTAAGGACTTTCATTAAACACCTATCTCTATTCTTTCATGCCCATACACCTTTTTTAGATGGGGAATTGCCTACGCATACCCGCCTCACGGCGGCAAGGACAAGTTATTTCGGACTCGCACCGACTAAAACCCATTGTGTTGCATTATTACCGCAATTTGGCTACGGGGACGCCCCAGCAGCGCCAGTCGTCCCAGGGCAGGCCTTCCTCGGGGTGGACAATACTCCATTCTCCTTCTTAGGTAAGGCGTACCAGAACACAAGACGTACCTTTCTTCGTGGTCCCCACATTCACCTGCGCATCGGACCCCTACGAGTCCGATACTGAAACGCGATGGCTTCCGTTGTTTCCTGGCTATGGGGCTAGGAAAAAATGAGCACTTCGAAGGAACAGCTTTCCTGACCTCAACGGCGGATCTGGTCTATGGCTCCACTAACAACCAAGTTTCGGCCGCGAAGGATAGGCATCGCGAAAAATACCGACGTTCCTCTCCCTCCGCTGTGCCACCACTACTGCATCAATGGTGCGGCTCACTTCGAGTGGTCCAAGTCAGCTTCGTGTAAGCCTCGGGCCAGCCGTGAGGGTTACTCTTAGTTTACTATGGTGACCAGGCCACGGCTACTAAGACCCCTGTCTCTACAAGGTGGGTACCCATCCATAAACCTACACATACATACCCGTCGGCTAAGCGTATTCTTAATTTCGCCTATCTTGAAGATGTGTTTGCTTCTCTTGCCGACTCTTCATTCGTTCGAATCCGGGTCGAGTCAAAATCAACTCGAATCGACCAGAAACATTTGAGCAGCCAAGAGTTAGAAAGTTGACAGTGTAATACCCCTGTGCCTAGGAAAGCACGTAAAGTCGTTGGTCCTGCGCAGGTACTCTCTCCAATCGTATCGAATTACCATCCCATCTGTCATGCGCAAGTGGCTAGTCTCCGTTGTGCCTGGCCGCCGTGACCAAAATTCCGTCTGGAGAACATTATTTTATCTCTCGGTAACCTGATAAAATATATTAAATGAAATGGCCATTTGTCTTTACAAATTGGCGGTAATTAAAAATTTGTCATATGCCCAAATATTCAAACGTTGACCAATTTTAAGATTGGGTTTAGTCTCGTGCTGTCGCTATCACTTAACGTCAAAGTGACTGTGACACCACGAGACTTAAAGACATCTTAAAATTGAGTAGCGTTTCAGTATTTAGCCATTAGTCTGCCATAAGATAACAAACATCACACATATATAATATATACATACGTACTTACATACATATACATAGATGCTTACACCTAAAAAATCTTACCCTCTTACAGAGGTAGTCGGTTTAAATACCAAAAATTGTTATGTATTTTATGACAAACATTTTCAAATTTATTTAACACAGTTAAGCAGATTTATAAATGAAACTCTTTTTGACGAAAGCTTTATAAATAAGCTAACCGTCGTTCTTGTAAATGAAATTAGGAAAATCGACGTGTTCACATTTCGGTTTGGAAATGCTCAAGCGAAGTCATTTCGACTTCTAAATAATCAGTTTACGTACGCAGTAAAAACGATTCCCGTTTACAAATCCTTTTCACTCATGTGATACCAATCTCCAAAATCATATTTCCGTATTTAATCCGCTAAGTAAAATTTTCATCGAGTTAACTCTTATAAATGTTTTTAAATAAGACCCGCTTGCATTATACCATTCCAAGAAAATTATTTGTCACTTCGTTTTTTATCTGACTTCAAAAAAATGTGGAGATTTACAAATCCACTGTATTATTTTTTATATGTTATGCATTAACTCCGTCGATTGTAAACCGATCTTGATGATTCTTTTTGTAATAAATAGATTATACTAGAATAAAAAAACTTCTATTCAATATAGATAAAAAATAATTCTTATTAAAAGTCATTTTTACAAGCTTTTATTTAACTTGCAATGTAACTATGTTTGTTCGGGTGGAATCTTTCAACTCAATTTTGAAGCAGATATCTTCAACCGAATGAGCTGAAATTTTATATACACGTTAAGTTTGGATGACAATGCATGGTTAGCTGTGTGACGTCATTCTAAATCCAACATGGCGGAACACCCAAGATGGCGGACTAGTTATTTTTAATGCACTCATACAATATGCGTATCTAATGAAATGTCGGACTAAGATTTTTATGCTTTCCTACAATATGGGTATCAAATCGTCGTTGACGCCGCAAAGGGGCGAGCCTCAATTTTTCAAAAAATTACAGGAGAGCAAGAAAACATTTATTATTCCCCGATCACTAGATTTTTTTCATCAGAAAATTAAATATATTACACTTAATGGGAAACTACAAATAAGATTAATTTTCTGACGAAAAAAGCTAGTAATCGGGGAATAATAAATGTTTTCTTGCTCTCCTGTAATTTTTTGAAATATTGAGGTTCGCCCCTTTGCGCCATCAACGACGAAATGAAAAGACTTGCTGAGTATAACTCGAAAAATAAAGTGACGTCACTCTAAATCCAATATAGCGGACTTCTAAAGATGGCGGACTAAGTTTTTTATGCTTTCCTATAATACTTGGAAAGTATTTACTTATATACTTGGAAAGGACTTGCTGAGAAAACGAATGCGAGTTAAAAAAAGTAAGATGGTCATCATGAACTCCGTTGCTCCAAACCGTCTGAAATTTTGGTGTACTGTTGTAATATGTGGAGACTTTAATATCAATCTCCTAGAAGCTTCCTCCACCAATATTAAATTTAGATCATTGTTTAAATCATATGGTCTTTTTAATTTATTTTTAGAGCCAACGCGTATTACTGAATGTAGTGCAACATGTATAGATAACATTTTTACAAATGTTAAGCCGTTGCTTAAATGTATAATTCAAAAATTGAGTTCTGATCACTGTGGACAGTTAGTTTCGTTACCTTATGTTCACAAAAAGCAAGTAGATGAGAAAATTGTGTTTGTTCCTGTAATGTATCGTCGCTTGGAGAAGTTTAGAAGTAACATAGTGAAGAAACTTCCAACACTTTCATACCAAAATGATCCTAATTTTTGTATGGAACAGTGTTTAAACTTCTTTGCAATGAATTTGATAATATTTTTACTTTAAAACGTTCTCCTTGAACAGTCGGAAGGCTTTCAATGAATGGGCGACAGTAGGAGTCCATAAGAGAGACAAAGGTTATATGAACTTTACCATGAAAGGTCATATAACCCTAGCGTCGAATTTAGGAATATGTTAAAAATATTCAAAAATATTTAAAGGAGTGTGCTCCAAAGCCAAGTCTTTGCATTTGAGCAACAAAATTAAGACGGCTTCTAATAAAATTAAAATGACGTGGAGTATAATTAATAGTGAAACTGGTAAGGTCAACTTCGCAATTCAAACTACCGGTTGAGTTTTAACAACAAATTAACGGAATCTGATCAGGATGTTGCAATGGTTTTGAGAAGTATTTTACGGATATTCCGATCTTAACCACTATATCACTGAATTCTTCTCCTGCCGTCGCCGAATCATTGCTTAAACAAATGTAAATGCGTACAAAGAATTTTACATTTCATAAAATATCATCAAAGATATTGTAAAATATTTTAAAACTATTGATGTTAAGAAAACTGCGGATCTGTGGGGCATTTCGTTAAAGTTATTGCGTCTATAATCGATATAATTGCGCCTCAACTAGCTATTATTTTAATACTAGTATCGAATATGGTGTGTTTCCTGATTTGATGAAGCATAGTAGTAATACCTTTATTTAAATCTGGTAGCATTAGACCCCGCCAATTTTAGACCCATTTCTGTACTGCCAACACTAAGTAAAATTTTGAAAAATTATTCTTGATCAAATGTTAATTTTTTTAATGTTAATAATTTACTTCATAAAATCAATCCGGTTTCACAAGGGTCGCTCGACAACTGATGCTGGTGTTGAGCTGATTAAATATATTTTCAATGCATGGGAGAATTCACAGGATGCTTTGGGTATATTCTGTGACCTATCCAAAGCCTTCGATTGTGTTCACCATGAAACATTAATCAGGAAACTACAGCACTACGGTGTAAGAAGTAATGCTCTTAAATTAATTGTTTCATATTTAAGTAACAGAACTCAAAAGTTGTCATTAATAGTATGAGCTCTTCCGGGTCGATAGTACAAATGGGCGTGCCTCAGGCTCAATTCTCAGCCTTTCTGTTTCTTGTATATTAATGACTTACCTTACTAGTAGGGGATAACCATAATATAGTATTATTTGCTGATGACACTTCATTAATTTTCAAATTAAACGACAATTATTAAAATATGACGAAGTAAATAATGCTATATCTAAATTAGTAAATTGGTTTAATGTTAATAACTTGCATTTAAATAGCACTAAAACGAAATGTATGAAGTTCATGACTCCAAATGTCAGACAATTAAATACTAATGTAATTTTAAATGGGGAGGAACTGAGTCTTGTCGATACCACCATTTTTCTTGAATAACACTAGACGAAGCTCAATGGAGCCCCATATCAAAGTTAGCAAGCAGACTTAGTTCTGCAGCATATGCTGTAAAAAAGATTAGAAATCTTACCAGTGTGGAAACAGCTAGACTTGTTTACTTTAGCTATTTCCATAGCATAATGTCGTATGGTATTTTGCTATGGGGACACGCAACTGACACTGAAATTATATTTGTTTTACAGAAGGGCTATAAGAGCAATCTATGATTTAAAACCTAAAGAGTCGCTCAGACAAAAATTTAAGGAAATTAATATATTAACTTTGGCCTCTCAATACATTTATGAAAATGTAATGTACGTACACAAAATAAAAGTAGTTATACAAAATAAGTGATATTCATTCTGTAAATACTAGGAACAAACACAAGCTAGTAGTACCAGTTACTCGACTCCACCGAGTCAGTAATTCATTCTTAGCGATGTATACGCTTACAACAAAATCCCAGAAAATATACAAAATTCGACCTGCTCAAAATTCAAAAACTTTATTAAACATAGTTTGTATAAAAGGTTATTATAATGTTAAGGAATTTATGGATGATAATAACCCTGGAATGAGGTGTTCGCTGCCAGGCTGTTTCTAATTTGTTTTGTGTGGTTAATTGTAATATACATGATTGTAAGCTGTTATTTAAAAAAAGTCCTGCTGGGTTTCTTGCTGGTTCTTCCCAGGACAGAGGTTTTTTTTTCGAACCAGTGGTAATTAGACAAAAGAGTGACTTTCAATAAGTATTATTTATAATCTATATTGAATAAAAAAGTTTCTGTTTCTGTTTCTGTTTCTGTTTGGAGTCCTCGATTATGATATTGAGGTCGAATTGTTCTAGTCTGTAGCATCGGTTGGTTAACTTTTACTTGTGTAATTTGGCAAGATCGGCGTCAACAGCATTAGTTTGCAACCTGTCTAGGAGAAGGATAACTCTAAAATGGCGCATTCCTCCAAACACCCAAGTCAAGGTGAGGCCGTGCCGAGGACTGAGTGGAGGCATCAGGGTGTAACATGATGTCAATCCGTCTGAAATTTTGGTGTACTGGGGTTTTTGGAGTCCTCGATTATTATATTGAGGTTGAATGTTTCGAGTCTCTAGCATCGGTTGGTAAACTTTGACAGCCCAAAGGTCTGGTGAATGGTACCATTGGACATATTACAGAAATCATATGGTCCTGCTTCCGGATAGCACAAATATATGATACGGAAATGCCAGAAAACCCTAATGAGCTATTACGGACATATTTAGAAAAAGAGAATAATAATATGTTGTGGATTAAGGTGTTACCTTCAAACTTATTAAGTAAGTTGTTGGGCGTTTCGCATACGATCTCGCCGTCGAAAGCTAAGGTAAAGACGGTGTTTATCTCTTTCAACCCAAGACTACAATTTCCAGCAAAATATAGTCACGGCACTGCAGAACGAAGAATGCTGCCAATTATAATATGTTGGGCTTGCACAGTACACAAATTGCATCGTAGTACTATCGACCATGCCGTTGTATACTTGGGCTCGAAGCTCTTCGCTGCTGGTCAAGCATACGTGGCCTTAAGTAGGGTAAAATGATAAGAAGGTCTCCTTATTGAAGAGCTAGACTGTTCGGAATTAATCGAAAAACGACCTTGAAACAATGATGCGCTGAATGAGATGAACAGACTGAGAAACCTGTCCAGCGATAACTATAAAGTAAAAAATAAATTAAAAGTAAAAAACTGTTTTAAAAACAAGCGCTTATTGCATGCCGTAAGCGCTAAGCGTGCCAGTATGTTCTACTAGGGCCTAAAAATAAGATTCCAACGTTTTGTCGCATGAAATCGTATCTAGCAATCATATTGTACATATAAGTGATATAAAAAGCACATTGACAGAAAGATAAATGATTGTTGAACTTATAATTTTTTTTTAAATCGATTAATTGCTATTTTTACATAAAAAGGGGTATTAGCGGCTTATGGTGTGGATTTATCAAGTCATGCGGGCTTCGTAAACACGATAATTTTTGAAAATATCAATTGTTCAACTCAATCTATTTTTAAAACTCTTCGTCTATCATTTGGGAAGCCATTGAAAGTAAATTGCAGTTTAATTTTGTTTTGTTTAGTTATAATAAATTTTTTTCGGCAGCGAAATATCAAAATTTTCCATGTTTTAGCAGCCTTGTATGAATTTAGTTTTTACTAAATGGAGACTGCGTCACTCACTCAGTTAGTTCGGCGTCAATCTTCGTCGTGAATGGACACTGTATCGGTTGTTTGCAGCGGCTCAAAAAGATCGCTGTACAAATACACAATATTCGAAAAACCAAATTTCTTACATACTTGATAATACGTGATTCTTATTACAATATTTTAAAAGCACAGAATAAATAATAGTAGTACGTACTAAAAATAAGTAGGATGTAATATTTATACGTAAATACGTCTTGGACTTTTTGGAGTGACCTGAATGATGATATAGTGATCATATGAGCATTATGAGTCGTGCACTTTTGGATTTTCCAAACTTTTTTTTAAATTGAAGTTTGACATAAAATTATCGTAAAATTGGAAGTATAATAAGGTTATTAGTGAAAAATTGTGTCTATTTAAACTACTTTAAAAAATTCCGTATAATCATGTTATACGTAATTTTTTTAATGCGCTTAGGGCATGCCCAATTGGATTTACCAATATATTTTATTCTTTTTAGCGCATTTAAATAAAAGATTGTTTTTAAAAAAAGTTTTTTACTTTTAATTTATTTACTTTTACCACTATTTCGGGAAAAATCCTCTGTTCTGGTAAGAATCAGCAAAAAATTAAGCGGGACTTTTTTTTTCAAAGTAAAATTATACAATTCAAAATTCAGGTTCTTTAGGAGTACGTGTATAACTTCACACCTTCAAAATTCTTCACCTATACTAAATGTGTGCATTTGAAATGAAACTCCATTTGAAATGTATGGTGGACGTAGTGCATGTATTAGCTAAAGAATATAAAAATACCGACACCTAGCTTACAATTATGTAATAATACTGATCATAGAAAACTACACAGACAGCTAGATGACAATTTTAACTAGAAGACAGCGCTATCTAGGAAACCAAGACTCCAGCTATTATCATTACCAGTATTATACAGTGAGTGATATACTGGATGTCCCAAAACTATCACGTCAGAGTGACATGGAAGATAGGTTAGCCTTAGATCTTGCAGATAACTGTGGTAAAGCCACGCGGCAGCATGTGCTGTCGCACGGATGGGCCAGCTCGAACCGGGTTGGTACCACTACCTCACAGAATACCAGCGTGAAGTAGAGGTTTACCTCTGCGAGTAGTCTCGCGCAGGAGGCCCAATCCCCCCCCCCTCCCCTCATCAACATGGTAGCGGAATTAAACGAAAGACTAGCCCAGGAGGGTACCAGCACCCCTGGAGAATCCCTCGCTGAGCATCCATGACCAAGCTACTCCACTCCTGAGTGTGGGTACTCAGGCTACCCCGCGTATTCTGGGGGGGGGGGCAAAATTACTGCTCGGGGCAAGCGGAGCAATAAGACCAAGGCGACCCCTGTCACGCTATCCGTGAATTTTAGCAACATCAGGGGACTTCATTCCAACCTTAACGCTGTCCACTTTCATCTAGAGACGGCGAAGCCGGCCTTGCTCTTCTTAACCGAGACTCAGGTGTCCTCTCCGGCTGATACTTCATATTTCTCCTAACCGGGGTACAAATTAGAACACTCCTTTGTGCCCCGGGCTGGAGTTTGCGTATACGTCAGAGAGGACATCTGTTTTCAACGCCTCGGCAGTCTTGAAGGTACGGACCTGTCCATCCTATGGCTACGCGTAGACAGCGACGACCATCCCCGCGTCTACGGGTGCCTCTATAGGTCCCATAGCGGTAATGCCGAAACAGACCGACTCATCGACCACGTCCAAATGACTACAGATTCTTTGTTACAGCAGATCCCATCCGTAGAGATCGTGATCCTTGGCGATTTTAATACCCACCACGCCGAATGGCTCGGTTCACGTTCAACCGATCATGCGGGGAGTTCTATTTATGACTTTGCTTTAGCATATGGTCTTACACAGCTGGTTACTTTGCCTCCGCGGATTCCAGATGTGGAAGATCATGCTCCTTCCCTGTTAGACCTTCTGCTGACCTCTCATACGAACGGATATTAGGTTTCCGTCGACGCTCCTTTAGGCTCGTCGGACCATTGTCTTGTCCGAAGTGTGGTGCCACTCAGACTAACATCGCGGCTGCATTCTGCAGGCTACCGCCGTGTTTGGCACTATAGGTCGGCTGATTGGGATAGGATGCGGTCTTTTTTTGCATCCTACCCTTGGGCGGGTTTGCTTCTCGCCGAAAGATCCCAGCGTTGTTGCTGATTCTGTTGCTGATGTGGTAGTTCAGGGTATGGAACTTTTTATTCCATCCTCTGTGGTGCCCATCGGAGCCAGATCCCAGCCATGGTTTGGTCGCTCCTATAAAATAGCATCACGCTATAAGCAGGAGTGCTACCGGGCCTGGGCAGACGCATCAATCTCGGGATGTAAACACCAGCTTTCTTAAAAAGAAGTATAATTCCGCCTCCAGGTCTTTCAAAAGAGTCATTGCCAAGGCAAGGTCTGATCAAATCGGCAGAATTGGCGAGAAGCTTATTCACCTTCCTTCGGGAACCCGTGCATTCTGGTCTCTCGCCAAGGCTGTCCAAGGGAACTTCTGTCAGCTATCTCTACCATCTCTGCACAGAGAGGACGACTCACTGGCCCATGCCGCAAAGGAGAAAGCCGATCTGTTAGGCTCTCTATGTGCGTCCAACTCGACTCTGAATGACGGGGGGAACACACCGCCGACCATCCTGTAGTGTGAGTGCTCCAAGCCGGACGTGCGGTTTACACAGCGCTCTGTTCGCAAAGCACTCCTCTCCCTGGACGTCAGCAAGTCAAGTGGGCCTGATGGAGTCCCTCAAATTGTGCTGAAGATGTGTGCTCCGGAGTTGGCCCCGGTTTTAACGCGTCTTTTCCGGTACTCCTACTCCCAAGGCGTAGTCCCGAATTCATGGAAGACAGCTTTGGTCCACCCGATCCCTAAAAAAGGCGACCGCTCAGACCCGTCCAACTACAGGCCTATCGCCATCACCTCCTTGTTCTCCAAAAGAATGGAGTCTATTATAAACTGCCAGCTCATGAGGTACCTTGAGGATTACCAGCTGATTATTGACCGCCAATAAGGTTTTCGTCGTGGTCAATCAGCATGTGATCTTCTCATCTACCTGACTCATAGAATGGTGGAGGCAGTAGAGTCCAAGTTGGAGGCATTGGCCGTTAGTTTGGACATAGCGAAGGCCTTCGATCGGCTCTGGCACAGAGCGCTTCTTTCGAAGCTCCCTTCCTATGGGCTTTCCGAGAAATTGTGCAATTGGATCACCATTTTTCTTGCAGATCGGAGCATAAAGGTCGTAGTAGACGGTGCATGCTCTGATTACAAGCCTATCAACGCTTATGTTCCACAAGGCTGCGTGCTATCACCAACGCTGTTTCTCCTGCATATCAATGATATGTTGCAAACTGGTAACATTCATTGCTATGCAGACGACAGCACTGGTGATGCCTTATATACCGGCCGTGCAAATATTTCTCGGGAAAACGTCGCCGAGTACCGGGACAAACTTGTGTCTGAAGTCGAGTCTTTACTGAACAAAGTCTCGAATTAGGGGCGACTAAATCTAGTCCAGTTCAATCCCCAGAAGACACAAGTTTGCGCGTTTACCGCTAAAAAGAACCCCTTTGTCGTATCTCCTCAGTTTCAAGGCACTCCCCTTGTTACCTTAGCCAGTATCGGAATCCTCGGTGTCGACATATCGAGTAATGTTCAGTTTCGTGGTTATTTGGAAGAGAAGGCCAAATTGGCCTTTAAGAAGCTTGGCGTACTCAGCATAGCGGGACAGTATTTCATGCCGGCACACCGCTTGCTCAATTTCACCATCGCACATTGCGACAAAACTCGCGATACCATCCATACCACCAGGTTGATTGGCGGTCCACCACTGTGCTATTTAGAAGAAGTTTTCTTTCTCGCACAACTTCCTTGTGGAATCGATTACCAGTTGTCGTTAGAAATACCTTGAAAGTTGGTGATTTTTACATTTTTTTTATTTCTCGAACAGTTTTTCCATGCATTGAAGGTAAATATGCCCCAAAATCTCGTGTATTTTTTAATAAAAAAATGATTGGTGTTACTTTTTTACCTTTGAAAAAATTGCACTTCCAACTTTGATGACCTACCGTGAAAAAAAATGTACTGACTGAAAAATACTCCACTTATCGCAGATTTAGAAAAGGTATAACACTTACATTAATTATTAAAAGAAACGTAGAAATTACCATTTTTATCATTAAGGGTAGCGCTAAAGCCGAACTTATTGACTTAGATATGGGATATTGACAAAAAAAAATGGATTTTTTTGAATCAACGTATTTATTAAAGCAGATGCTCGAATTGTTTGCCTCTAGTTCGAATACATAATCTACATCTTTTGATAAAATTATTTTTTAATCTTCTTAAACTTATTTGGGATATCTCTTGAGCCGGTATGTTTATTCGGTTACGAAGTTCCCTTTCGTTATGAATTGGTTTTAGGTACACTTTATCCTTGAGACAACCCCAATAAAACCCCAAGAAACAGTAACTTAATGTAGAGATTTTTGAGAAAATAAAATAATTGACGATATTTCGAAAACTAAAAACTTTTTACTAAGGTATTTTTTTTATCTGCAAGATCTAAGGCTAACCTATCTTCCATGTTGCTCTGACGTGACATTTTTGGGACAGCCAGTATATATTTTGAAAATTTACTCCCCTAAGGTTGGTAAAATATGGGATGAGATTTTTAATGTTCAACTATTTAGACGACATTGAGATTGTGACATTGATTATTACCCTTTTGAGCGGACTAAGTCATATGACTTAGTCCGCTCAAAAGGGTAATAATATTTTAATTAAAAGTAAAATCTTAAAAAAACTAAAAAGAACAGAACATTTTCACATTTTGGAGTCAGGGCTTTAATTCTCCTATATACTATGTCTTAGCACCGACTTCAGAATGTGAAAATATTTTATTCTTTTTAGTTTTTTGAAGTGGGCTTTTACTTTTTATTAAAAGTAAATTTTTTGATAAATTTTATTTTATCCCCCGATACCAATGAAATTGTTAATCACAATTCCAAGTGTTGATTCACTATATATTCGACTATGAAGCAAAAGATGAGAAAATCGTCTCAGATTTTATGATTCAATTGGTCTTCGCATGGTGAAAAGATGAAGAAAAGGAAAATAAAGGAGGAAAGTCCTGTGGCTAAACTGTTATTTCATTATGTTTTTGAGAATTAGAAAGAAACGCTGTATAGGGTTAGTAGTTTCACTTATTGTGTGGTAGGTAAACGACGAGGTAGATATTTTATGTTATAGGACTTGTTCGGTGATATAAGAAAGCATTATCCTATATATATATATATATATATATATATATATATATATATATATATATATATATATATATAGGATAATGCAGCGACGACAATGACAGAACTGCGCGATATATAGAACAGCTCCGTACTAACACAGAGCGTTGGCCGCCTCCAAGCTGAAAAACTTGCCCGGTAGGACATCTCCCCTTTTCCTTCCACGGCCAAAGTGGTAACCAACCGACGTGATGTGAGCACGCAACGAACAAACTTCGGAACACTACTTCAAGCCTTCGTCATTAATTATCCTCAAGAACCCCTTCGATTCACTCTTAAGAATTGTCTTCTGCAGTCTTCAGCTCCTGCAAGCCAGTCCAACCTGTCTTCATCTCGGCTCACCGCAGATTTATAAGGCAGATTTCTGGCACTTGCTCCGGCCCATCGTTCTCACCTGCATCACTTGCAAGTGCGTAGTACGACATGCATTACATACCGGCATATCGTTCGCACCAGCATCAATTACCCTTACGCACACAGCATGCATTCCCCACAGGCATTATGAACGCACCGGCAATCGGACTGCACTATCGACCTCCAGTCTGAGCAGGGGGGTGATGTGGCGGCGCTGTCGTCGCCACGAACGCAGCAAATCCTAAATCGCGTTATCAAAGTTATGAAGTTACTGCGCTATATTGAATAGCTCCGTGTTAATACACCGAACACAGCCGCTCTCCGGGCTGAACACCTTGCCCAGTGGGAGATTTCCCCTTTTCCTTCCACGGCCAAACAAGTTTTCTGAAGAGGTTTCCTTTTACTTCAACGAATCACGATGTAAATAAACACCTACATTTGCAATTAACGGCATTGGTGCTGGCGGGAATCAAACCCGGGTTGCTCACGTGAAATTTGAGGAGATCGCTTTACTCCTGAGCTATCACGGCTCTGTACTCTTCCATAGGTCCATTGCAGCCTATCAAAAGTCCATTGATCATTATAGGCCTTCCACATATAGGGGTTTTTTCAACTCAGCCGCAGTTATTCTTATTTTTTTGAGTTCTTATCAGGAAGATGCTGCTTCCCATCTCCTATTTCATTTCCCTTTGTAGCCTCTTACGACATCTATGGGATGATATGATGATTTTTAACGTGGTAGAGCAATGCTGCAGCTATATATGGTTGTAGCATGAATGGATTGGCTCGACCGGGGTAAAACCACGCTTTCACAGACTACCAGCGTAAAATAGCAGCTTTATGCTGCTGTGTTCGTATGGTGAGTAAAGAGAACCGGAGACCCATATTACTAGAAACGAGGCATTCCATCTTCGTACTCTAGGGTGGCAGCGCATCTGCATTTTGATTCTTAATCGAGGATAAATGTAGTCTATGGGCCACAACATCTACTTACTATCAGGTGGACTGTGCGTACGTTTGTCACCCATATTCTATAAAGAAAATAGAGTAGTGGATCTTACACATCCACTAAGCAGTCAATAATATATCAATATTAACAAGAATATATTTAATTTTTTAAGTCGTACATACAAAAACACATAATTCCTTCCAAATAAATTATTCCATGATTAGACATTTCGTGGATTGATATGAAGACACGCCACACATTAGGGGGATAAAACTTTTTATTAGCAGGACGCGTCCGACTTCATGAGCTATTTGCCGACACAGTAGCACTGAGATAACTTTGATGCTACCCAGGGACTAGTAAATAGTAGTTTTATGTTTTATGTTATATGACTTCTTCGGTGATACAAGAAAGCATTATGTCATGCGGATATTTTTAATATTATTTTACAATGTAATAGAACATTTAGCAGACTTTTTCAGTAAGGTTAATTAAATTTACTTTGTAAAAGTAGGTAAAATAAAGAAAGGAACATCAAAGCATATCTTCTTCTTTATCAGTACATATAATATATTCCACTGTTTGATAATATACAATATGTAAAAAAAACACTCCACCTGATCTGAAAAAGGCACATACTCGTAGGTACCGCAATTACTTTACAAAAAAAATTAAAACATCACATTATTAATGGATATAACAATGTCATTATTAATTAAAATAGATGATGTTTTTAACTTAAATTTGCTTAAAGTTTATCTTTTTTTTTAAATGGCTTCACTGTAATCAGCAATGGTACGTTCAACGTTTGACGGTATTGCTACCTGACGGCCACCCACGTCGTAAGTATTGCCATGTAAGTTTTCACGTTTCAATAAATTTTGTTTAATTCTTGTTCATTGTCTGAAAAGGAAAGCATGAACAGATCGGATAGGGCTCTTTTATATATTGTATATTAGCCTCTACCTACATACTTTAGGAAGGGAGACTATGCCGTCGTTACTACGATGATCTCAATATCAGAAATTACGCATTTTTAACGCTGTTTGCCGGTATATATCATAATATATACATCCGGTAAAAATACGATAGCATCCAGAAGATCTTCTCCGCATTTTATTAAATTACTTCTGATGATACCCATAGAATGAGATGGGGAGATAAATTTTTTATTCCACTACCACACGGTAAATACACCACTCTCATATTACGTTCATATTTCTTTCGGTTAACAGTATAGTACCTACGCCTTGACCTTCCTTGATTTTGTAGGTATCGTTTCATTTATTTATAGGGAAATTCCGACGGAGTGTTTACTCGCGGTAGCCGCGTGCTGTAGTAGTTACCATCTTGTGGTAATCATTCGAACTTGTATGACTCCTTTGTCTTTTAATATTAGAGTGATAAAGAATAAAATTCTTTCCACGTTATGGTAAACGATTGGATACTGCAGCTAACTTGCAGCCAAACTAAAGGACAAAAAAACACAGATGACAGAAATATTAATAGTATCATCATCATCATCATCATTACAGCCCTTCACAAGTCCACTGCTGAACATGGCCTCCCCCACGGAATGCCACAAAGCACGGTACCCGAGCCACCTGAATCCATTGACTTCCTGCATGTCTTACCAAGTCGTCACTCCATCTAGTGGGGGGACACCCTACACTTCGCCTGCCGGTACGAGGCTGCCACTCGAGAACCTTTCTTCCGCATCGGTTGTCGGTTCTTCGAGCTATATGGCCGGCCCATTGCCACTTCAGCTTACTAATCCTTTGGGCTATGTCGGTTACTCTGGTTCTGCTGCGGATATCCTCATTTCTAAGTTTATCACGCAGAGAAACCCTGAGCATAGTCCTCTCCATAGCTAGCTGAGCGACCTTGAGCTTCCTCATACGGCCAGCAGTGAAGGACCACGTCTCAGTTCCGTATGTCATCACTGGCAACACGCACTGGTTGTACAATTTAGTTTTGAGGTTTTGAGGTATGCCTGACGAGAAGATGGGTCGTAATATCCCGAACGCTGCCCAGCCGAGTTGAATCCGTCGATTGACCTCTCGGTCGAAGTTGGATTTACCTAGTCGGACTATTTGTCCCAGGTAAACATATTCGTCAACAACTTCGAGCTTAGTGCTCCCAACAACCACCGGCATATGTGTGACATGGATCTTCGTTTTGTCCATGTTCATATTAAGACCAATCCGTTGGGAGACACTATTGAGGTCATTGAGCATAGTGCTTAGGTCCTCCAGCGATTCTGCCATAAGGACCATCGTCGGCAAATCGAAGGTGAGTGATGTACTCGCCATTGATGTTAATACCGTATCCTTTCCAGTCCAGTAGCTTGAAAACGTCTTCCAATGCAGCGGTGAAGAGTTTCGGGGATATTACGTCACCCTGTCTTACACCTCTCTGCAGTTGGATAGGTTTCGTACTCTGGTTCTGCACTCGGATAGCCATCGTAGCCCTGCTGTACAAACACTTCAGCGCCTCGATATACCGACAGTCCACTTGGCACCGCTGAAGGGACTGCAGCACCGCCCAAATTTCGACGGAATCAAAGGCTTTCTCATAGTCCACATAAGCAAGGCAAAGTGGCAGATTGTACTCGTCGGTCTTCTGTACAATTTGCCGAAGGGTATGTATGTGGTCTATGGTGCTAAAGCCTTTTCGGAAACCGGCTTGTTCGAGAGGCTGGAAGTCGTCGAGTCTGCATGCGAGACGATTCAGAAAAGATTCAGTCAGAAAAGGACTTCAACCACGTAGTAAGAATTAATGACAGATTGTTTTCTATGGTTGAATATGACAATACAGTCAGGTCTGGCAACTTTACCAATGGATGTTAACTTTGCCATCAGGGGTATACTAGTTCAAAATTACGATTAACACGGAAAACGTAACGTTTTTCGAGATAAGCCATGTTTTGGATGAAAATACAATAACTAATTGACAGCATTGCTTTCGATATAGCAACATGAGAGTTAATTTTGGCATTTTATTTTAACGCGGAATTGTGCCGGGGAAATAACCTCTTTGTTCAGTGCTCCAGAACTTTAGTTTTTTTTTTGTTTGAAATACTTAATGTAGGTATCTATATCTTTGTATTAACTTAATATTAATGGTTATCAAATGTAATATATCTTTTTTAATATGTTGGTCTTAACATTTATCTATAAAACTAACTTGGCAAAGTTACCATACTAGTGACGCCATGATGTGACGGTTAATTTGCCATGTTTTGTTACAACCAAGGGTTGTCACTTTCAACCTATATTTTTAACCGATTACAACTATTTAAACAAGGTGTTCTGCACTTGACATTCTATGTTTGTATGTTTGTATCGATGTTTCACCGTAGCAGCCCATTATACCGATTTTACCAAATGAGTCGTCAATCAATTCATCTTTATTAAAAGTGAAGGAAAATAATAGAGAAATCTATATTATTTTTTACTGTGTGGTACTAAAGCATTAATAATATTACTACTACTCAGTATTTTTCATAATTTGAACTTAGTGTATTGATATTAAGCAAAACATTAATTATCAGTTTTAATGATTATTAATGTTTTGCTATTGTGGGAAAACAATATTTAGATTGATTACAATAATTATGACCTGACATCATTTTATTACGACCCGTAATAAAATGGTGATGATGACTAATAAAAAAAACGAACACTTGTTAAAAATGATTGTAACAAGCTTTTTTTTTATTCTATACTATAATTGATTTAAGCTTATTATTGCACCAATTTTATTTTTAATTTTAGACGCGAGCATTTTTGTTTGATATATTTTAGATTTTTTCTTAAGAAATCATTGTGACAAGATTTAAATAAAAAAATTAAGTATGTAATCACATCCAAATTTCACGAACGCATATCGAGGCAAGATTCCCGATACCATCCACACCATCTGGATGCTTGACGGTCCACCGCTGTACGCTTCAGTAGGAGTTTTCTTCCGCGTACGACCTCTCTGTGGAATAGCTTACCACCGGCGATTTTTCCGGACCGATACGACTTAGGGACCTTCAAGAAAAGAGTCTACTCCTTTCTAAAAGGCTGGCAACGCACCTGCAATTCCCCTGGTGTTGCAGTTGTTCATAGGCGGCGGTAGTCACTTACCATCAGGTGAGCCGTATACTCGTTTGCCCCCTCTCCTATAAAAAAAAATCAAGGATTTTTGACAACCCTGACACATGTTTTCAAGTTTGTATGAAAAATTGAAAAATGGGAGGGCAATTTAGCAAAATTTACGCTTGTGGCAAAAGCGTAAATTTTGCTATTTGCAACACAATTAAAGAAGCAAATCATAACTCTGGGTGTTGTGTATTATATTATAACCTTCAACCTTGAAGTCAAATCCTATTATTTTCATTATAAGCCCTGATGGCAAAGATGCAACAAAGTGAGGTTAATTTTTGCTATTTTCTAATTTTGAGTATTTTGTCTATTTAATGTTAGTATTTGTTTAAATCATTAATAGATACCAAATCTATGAAGAATATAATGTCACATTTAACATTAATGCCAAGGCTCACAGTGCATTTTTTGTTGGAATTTTTAAATCCTTCCAAAAATAGCAAAGTTACCAGGTTTCACGGTAGTCAAAATGATAATTATCAATTAAGAGCATAATGGTTATGATGAAAATTGGAAAAACCTTTTTTCTTTTTAATTTTGAGTTTATTTTATTTCTTTAATTTTTACTATCGAAATCTCTGTTGCGAAAAACTGAAACACCATCCTTGTTCACTTTTTAACTACCTTTGATCTAGCACATGTCGCTTTTTACCACTTCGCTAGCTTTTTGCATCATAAGTGTAACAACGGCTGTGAATGATCGCTCGAGATTTCACTTGCATTTACGCTTTCTTTGAGTTTCTTTTGTGCCATGACAATGTTAATGGCGTACAATTTTACAAAGTGCTAAGTGCAACCATTAAAGAAGAGGGCCTTAAATAATATATTTTAAGAGAGGATTATAAATAATTTTCGTAGGTATTCCGTCAATTCTTTAATATATTCTGAATATTTTGCTCCTTTATAAGTCCATAAGGCTTCTGTGATTAATTATAGGAAATGCTCGTAAGTTCTTTTAACTTCCGATAGATGGCGCTATAACCATTTAAAGTTTAAGAGCAGCGTCAAAGTTAAATGACATCTGACACTAATGGATTTTACCTGATTAAGTCATGCCGCAGCTATATTAGTGGTATAGTTGTAGCACGAATGGGTCGGCTCGACCGGCGAAGGACCACGCTCTCACAGAATACCAGCGTAAAATAACAGCGTAACGCTGCTGTGTTTCGTATGGAGAGTGTAGAGAACCGGAGACGCTTTTTACTAAAACGAGGCATTCCATCTTTATCCTCACGGGTGACGCATCTGCATTTTGATTCGTAATCGAGTATAGATGTAGATGTCTATGGGCCACAGCAACCACTTACCATAAGGTGGACTGTGTGCTCATTTATCACCCTTATCCTATAAAAATAAACTTGCTTGCTAAACGTTTATGGGAAATCCTCTCTATAATGCGTACGAAAAAAACACTATCGTTGCTGGACATAGGCAACTGTATTAAGGAAGATTTTAATGAATAATTTCGTAATTATAGATGGGCTCGTTGGCGGACTAACATATATTTCTTAGACATAATATGTGGTAGAGCAACGTTGCAACTATATTATGGTTGCAGTACGAATGAGTCGGCTTGACCGGAGTAGGACCGAAACAGAAACAGAAAACCAGGGTCAAATAGCAACTTGATGCTGGTGTGTTTTGTATGGTGAGTGTAGAGAACCAGAGACGATTTTCACTCGAAACGAGGCAATCCTTCATACTCATAGGGGTGACAACGCATTTGCATTTTGATTCTCAATAGAGGAGTTTATGGGCCACAGCATCCACTTACCAGCAGGTGGTATGTGTGCACATTTGTCACCTTTATTCTATAAAAAAAGATGTAAGAAAAATAATTGTAACTGGAAAAGGGACATTTTAAGAAGAGCTATACTCGAATTCTATTTTAGTTTGTAAAAATATTTGTGATCTTAGGTTTATGTTCTATTATTGAATCGAACATCAATTTGAATTTGCTAAATACAGTTTAGTTTGCAAAGCGTTAAAACAAAGTAGTCATTGGCAAATGTCCAATGTCCTGTGCAAGTTACTTACGTACAAACCGCACGAGTATTCACCGAATAGTTTATATGCGTGGCTTGGCAAGTGCAGGAAGTGCTGCTACAGGGAATTAGGGGCGCATTGTCATCGCTTTTCTAGCAGTTTAGGACAAGAGAACACTTAGTTATGTAATGTTAGTTGTTAGTTAACTTAGTAACACATTTAATATTAAATTAAAATAATTTTACGAATTTTATCGCGTTTAATTTAAACTTTTTAATTCCCGACGTTTCGGGTGCTATACAACACCCATGGTCACGGGGGACTGAGGTGTTGGACATCCTGATGTCGTAGCAAGTAGCGTATTCAAGATACTGTAAGCTCGATTTGCGTTAATCGGAAAAAAGATCAATATTTAAAACTTGAATGTAGCCTTCGTTAACGATAACATGAGGATATAAACACATCAGGGCCCCCGGCGGTCAGTGACCATGGGTGCTGTAAAGCGCCAGAAACATCCTTACAATTAGTTTTGATTTATATAAAAAGACACGTTAACATATAAATAAAAGTGAAGTGTCTGTTTGTTATATCGAAATAAGTGGCGAGTTTGTGTTTGAGAATTTTTAAATTTTTGTCGGTCTGTCTGTTGGGATAATCTTCGGAATGGCTGAACCGATTTTAATGACACTTCACGAACAGAGAGCAATGCGAGGAGTGATTAAGGCTGTATTTTATCTGAAAATGATAGATATTTAAAACATGTATAAAATGAATGGTCTTTATCTTAAATATAAACAACACCAGTTTAATAGATCCAACTCAAGTGAAGCCGGGCCGAATCACTAGTATTTAATTTATCTGTTAAGCAGGCGGTATGCAATCAACCCACAGTTTGACGGCTGGCTTGATAGATGGGTAAGTACCCACTGGGAAATTTACAGTCTTCTTTAAACTGCACAAATTGATCTTTGGTTTCAAAAGTAGTTCAACATAAATGTCAACAGTAAAACAAAAGTAACAAAGACTATACTACTATTACTGACATAATGCTATAGGATGACCTCTACCAGTTACGTGAGAATTAAGCAGAAAATTCTTTTACATTATTCGTAAACATTTTTTTCCAATAAGGGAGACAACCAGTACACACCCGATGGTAAGTGGACTGTGCTTATAGATATCTACATACAAAATCCACTATTAAGAATCAAAATGCAGATGCGTCGTCACCCTTGAGGTTTAAGATGGAATTCCTCGTTTTGAGTAAAATGGGTCTCCGGTTCTATATACTTACCATACGAAACAAAACATCATTCTCTGAGAGCGTAGTCCTTTCTCGTTCTAACCTACCCATTCATGATACAACCATAATATAACTGCAGCATGTCCCTACCACGTATACATACTTACATACATAAAAAATAATTTTACGGATTTTATCGCGGAAAATTTTTCTTTTTTTAACTTATTATATTTCCCGATGTTTGGGTGCTTTACAGAACTGATGCTCATGGAGGGGACATAACGTAAAGAGACGTAACTTAAACAGCCTACTGATGACAAATATTTTAAAGAATAAACATATTTTTCGTGGTTGAGCCATGCTGCAGTTACGAGTATATTATGTTTGTAGCACGAATGGGTCAGCTCGACCGGGGAAGGACCACGCTCTCACAGAAATAGACGCTAAACGCTGCTGTGTTTCTTATAGTGAGTGTACAGCACCTAAGGCACTTTTTACTAGAAACGAGGCATCTTAGTCCTCAGTGGTGACAACGCATCTGCAATTTGATTCTTAATCGAGGATAGATGTAGATATCTGTGAGCCACAGCTTCCACTACGATCTGATACACTCAAAATAAGGAATGTGAATGGTGAGGAACATCATGTTTTTGTACACTGCCCATCACAAAATGATGAACAGAATTTAAATTTGTATATATATATAGTTCTCGTGGATCGCGCGTACGCGCTGGACGCGTGTTTGGACTGCGCTAAATAATTATATTAGTGACAAAGACAAAGCCATACGTTGATGGAGGATAGATATAGTGTGCTGGGTTTTAACGAAATCGTAAGCGTACGATTGCTCCGCCTTTGAACCCTTTCTATGACAACCGCCCACTATCGAATGTATCAATTAGCATTGCCGACGGCAAATGTGCATAGGCCTATTTGAAAACATTATAAAATGCAGCATACCAGTACCACAAACAAGTTACTCCTATGGATCCGATCCAAATGTTGCAATCATAAAGAACAAGGGTTTGACTATCGATAATTGGATTAATATTCGTCAGAAGAAAAAACGTATTGATGACGACACCGACAGTGATTCTTCCACGGCTCGTGAACCCAGAAAACAGAAAACATCTTGTTGCAGTGCAGAAATATTTAACAATAATTTAGTAACCATCCGGGAACAAATGGAAACTTCTTAACTCGCTGCTCCTTAACTCGATAAAAGAAGAACAATTCTCACCAATATGTCTGAGAAAAAAAACCAAATGAATGATATTAAAAAAGCTAACGCGGAGTTTGAAAAATCAGTGGATTATTTTGGAGAAAAGTACGTACAACTGGAGAAATTTATGAAAGAAATGATAGAGGATTCTAAAAAACAAGAAAACAGAGTGAAAGACATCCTACAAAAAATATCTATCTTGAAAAGTGCAATAAGGCGTTAGAAGAGCGTATAATGAGACTTGAGCAGAAGGAGTTGGAGATGCAAATTGTGCTCACAAAATTTGTGTGCAAAAGCAGAAGGTGAAAACTTAGTGGTACCTGTAAGCAAAATTTCTCAACACTTACAATTAAAAGTGGAGGACATTAAAAATTCTGGAGAATGCCGGGTGATAATAACAGAGCAGTAAGGCCTTCGGTAGTGTCATTGCGCTCGCTTATCATGGTTGAAGTGCAGAAAACGGTAATTACAAATGATACTATTTTCAAAACGATAACAACTCTCGAATTTAAGTAAACGAGTATTTAACCCGTCAAATGCGTGACCTGTTCTGGAGAGCGAAAACTAAGTTAAAGGAAACATACAAATACATATGGGTACAGAACGGCAAAATACTTATTAAGAAGAATGAAAGTGAAAAAAAAGTTTATCAAATTAATTTTCAAAGTGATATCGATACCCTCATTCAAAAGAAAGAAGAGTTATAAATACCGTATTATATACGAGAGTAATAATAAAGAATATGTCTTTTAATTTTATTCCGCAACAAGATGTGCAAGATATTGAATACTTTAAATTTTCAGATGTGCAAACGTGGCATGATTCGGTAAATGCAAACATAACTCAACTACAAATAATACATATAAACATATGCTCTCTGAGAAAACATTTCAATGAATTATTAATTATATTAAAAAATTGTATAAATAATTTAGACATAATATGTTTAACAAAAATTAATATAAAGAAGCATGAGACGTATAGATACCAAATAAATGGATTTGAAATGTTTAGCCGGACTAGAGAAGACAGACAAGGTGGGGGAATACTAATATACATAAGAAGCGAATTCACGTTTGTAACGAAAAAAGTGTGCGTTAAACAGTGTGAGATATTAACTGGTGAACTGCAAACAAAGACCTACAGTACAACCATTTTTGTTATATACCGACCTCCCGACACGAGTAAGACAAGTTTTGTTTCTGAGTTAGAATATATAGTACGCTGTGTGCCCAATAGGAATAACTAATTTTGAATGGCGACATAAATATTAACATTTTAAAACAGGATATTGGTGCAGCTGCAAATGTGTATCTAAATACGTTATGTGAACTAGGATTACAGTGCGGAATACGAGACTTTACGCGCGAGAGTGTAACTGCGACACGAAGCGCATCGTCTTGCATCGACCATGTCTTTGTGAGAACAGATAGAGAAAGTGCAGTCTATGCGTATACAGTAACCAGTAGGATCGCTGACCAATATATTATCGGTCTCGCAGCTGATTTAGACAAAATGGTAATGAATTCTTTACCATGTATATGTTATAATAACAACATGATCTCTAAAATGTTACATGATATAAAATGGTTAGATTTATTATGTACAGAAGATGTGCCATGTTGAACTTTATTCTAACATTGTAAATATATTTCAAGGCATATACAAAACATGTACTTTTCAACACATATAAAATAATAAAGGGGATACGCATATATGGGTGGATAAACATGAAATAAATAAAAAGGGTTTTCTCTTTAGGAAATGGAAACCCCATCCAAAAAAAAATTATAGACTTGAGTACACTAGGCAGAGAAATTATACAAATAAACTTATTAATAGTGCTAGAAATAATTACAGAAAGAGGTGCCTAATAGACTTTAAAGGGGATATGAAAAAATATGGAGTACTGTAAATTCTTGGTTAGGGCGAAATAAATTACCTGTGGCTATCCACAGATAACTTATCTCGTGTGTCATAGAAAAGTACATGTTAAAAACAAAAAATAAGTCAAATGTATGTGATGGCTTTTGTAATACTTTTACCCAGGAGATAGAGGACATTAAAAATAAACACATTTGTAAGAATTTGTTACTTGAACGGAAATCGTATGTATCTGAAAGTGATGTTAGTTTTAGGTTTATAAAAGTACCACCTGAACATGTAATAAAAGTGATTGACAACATGGACTGCAATAAGCCGCCGGGATCGGATGGTATTCGAATAAGGGATCTAAAAGAAATTAAGATTAAAATTGCCCCAGTAATTGCAAATTTTATAAATCTAAGCATAAAAAAGGTTATTTATCCTGAGGAGTTGAAGTAAGCTTTAATTAGGCTAATATATAAACAAGGTCTTCATACGGAATTTACAAATTATAGGCCGATAGCCATTTTAAATTTATTAAATAAAAAAGTAGAAAAAAAAATAATAGATCAAATTGCAGCCTTTCTTGAAAATAATAAAATTATCAAGAGTAGAAGTACAGATACAGTTCTGTCTAAATTTACTGATGATATAAATAGCTCGTTAAATAAACAACTATATTTGCTTTATTCATCGACTTTAAAAAAGCTTTCGATACTCTTGATCACGATGGCTTACTGCAGTCCATGCAGGAGTGCGGCATAAGAGGGCATGATTTAGGGAATATTTAAATAAGAGACAACTGAAAGTACGTATATGTGTAACTGAGAGCAATACTGGATATATCAAATTTGGTGTTCCGACTGGCACGGTCTGTGGTCCGGTTGGATATAAAATGCATGTAAACAGTATGCCTAATGTTATAAAAAATGTAGATCGTATATGTATACTGACGATACATGCATTTTATATAGCGATACGAACCAGAACACAACACAGGATGTAATGCAAAACGACTTCGACAATGTAGTTTATTTGGCCCATGACAATGGGATAATAGTCAATATAGATAAAACAAAATGTATGTCTATTCTATCTCCCTACATTAAAAATAAAGTTATATCCATAAAAATAATAGGACACACATACGAATGCCTGCATCAAAATAAAATTAATTGTAAATGTCCTAACCTCCAAACTGTGTCTTCATATAAATACTTAGGAGTAAATGAAGATAGTCATTTTGGATGGAACATTCATGTAGATTCAGTATGTAACAAATTAAGATCAATTTACTGTAAATTACAAAATCTAATGTTTATAATACCCAGAAGTATTATGTACGTACTTTATTACGCATTAGTTGATGCAGTAATATCTTACGGGTTGAGCGCGTATGGTCTCACTTTTCCTGTTCACCTAAATAAAATTAAATATTTGCAAATAAGAATTTTAAAATTGTTAGTGGATAAAAAACCATAACCTCAATAAATAAAGATTATGATAAACTCTTTAAAATATGTGGTATACTGCCTATAGAATTAAAAGTCAAAACGTCTATCTTAATTGAACAATATAACAATATTGAATATAAACAGGAAAGAGAGTATACGTACTCAACACGACTGGCTAGAACACCTAAGCTGTATGTTCCAAATGTTAAAAATTATTATGGAAAACGTGAAAGACGATGGATAACGCCCGTATTTATTAATCAGCTACCTCATGATTTAATAAAGAATATAGAAAGTAAAAATAACTTAAAAAATACTCTGAGAAAGCATTACTAGTCTCTATGTCAATAGTCGTATGCCGGTTAACAACTTCAATATCCTTTGTTTAATTTCTTGTTACATTATTTTTATTTTTTTGTTACATGTATCCGCGAGAGCTGCTGTCGACAAACTGTGTTCACAGTTTGGCAGACTGTGATTGTATGTATTATGTACTGAGAACTGGAAGCAAATAAATAATTTAAAAAAAAAAGCGGTTAAGAGTTTTAATCTTCCACCGTTTTCGAAATATTATGAAAGCTATTTTTATACGGTTTTCCGTGTGAGGTTGGCCATCACGCAATATAGTCCCGTGGGGGCGCAAGAGGTGACTATGGGAAATTCCAGAGTAATCTAATGGCTTCCAATAGATATCATGCTACAACTATACCGGTAATATAGCTGGAGCATATCTCTACCACATTACCGTCTACGCCCTTCTTACGCCTTTCCCACGTAATCATTTTAGAATCATAAAACTCCAGCCTAAATATATGATTCTACAAGTAAAGCCATAAATCATTTCTGATCTGAAGATATTACAAACCCCTCCTAACATTTCCAATAACAATTTCTCGGTAAATCTTCAGGGGAATAAAGCCCTCAAGATATCGAATTCATAAATATTTAGCGTTATTGTTTAATACTTTGAAGTGATAATAAAAGTACTGTGATTGCCGAGATACGTCTATGCCTACGCTATATTGGTCTTTACGGTTTACGTGTCAGGGGAGAGCGTCGTAGGATTTTTATTTCAATGTTCAACGCGGGGGTTCGTAAATATGAGAATTTTATTTTAGCGGAGTGTATTCATTACGGATTGTATACGGATATTTTATTTTCAACACTAAGTGTATGTAATCTAAAGTATTTTTTTATTTACAGAAACTGTAATCATCCCTTGTGTGGCGTAAGAGGTGAAATAGAGAAATTTCGCCTCTTTCTCTTTCTAATAACAACTAAACATAAAATACTGAGGTTGCCAACCCGCATGCCAAGCGTGGCAATATGGCAAATCTCCCCCATAGAATACCCTTTGAGGTAATCTATGGAGGAGGCCTATGTTCAGCGGTGGACTTTAATAGACTGTAACGGTAACATTAATTTATTTATTTATAACTGGAAAACTAACAGCGTTCACATGTAAGTCACAAATTAATTATCCATTACAGTCTACATAAATCTTATGCTGAACATAGGCCTCCCCCGTAAATTGTCTCATAGGGGGCATTTTACCTTAGTTGCTACGTTTGGCTGGTGAATTGGCAACCGCAGCTTTTTTATTTTGAGTTACTATCAGCATAGTTGCCATCATATGTGACAAAGTGTAACTGAAACAGGGGATAGGCACCAGCATTTCTCTGAAACTTTTAATATGCTTACTTACTGTAAGCATATTATTTTCAATCCGGTTCTTGGTGTCTATTACTGATGACATTCGTTATGATATGGAAAATCAAAAATTGACAATACTGACTTTGTTAGATTTCAGCAATGTGTTTATTTTGATATCTTGTTAAATATACTGCGCTCTCTCAACATATCTCCGGCTGTAGTTGACTGGTTTCGTAGTTACTTGTTTGGGCACCGACAGCGTATTCAAGTACATAATGTGTATTCCTCTTGGACTGCTACTGTTGCCGGCGTCCCACAAGGCGGCATGTTGTCTCCTCTCTTGTTTGCAACTTTTATAAATTCTATAAGTAATCAACTGTCTTCTTCTTACCACTTGTACGCCGACGATCTCCAAATTTACACTCAATCTACTTTGGATGATTTACCGAAAGCTATTGACACAACGAACGCTGTTCTGGCTTGTATTTTGGACTGGTGTAATTATCCATATTTATTATCCATTAATCCCACTAAAACACAAGCAATAATTATTGGTAGTTCGAGATTAGTTGCTAGGGTTGACTTTTCTCTCATACCACCTATTCTCCTCAATGGCATTCACATTCCTTATAGTGATAAAGTTAAGAATTTAGGAATATATATCGACTCCTGTTTAACATGGTCACCTCAAATTAATGAAGTCAGTAGGAAAATGTTTGCAGCGCTAAGCTCTCTGCGGAGACTTAGAAATTTTCTCCCTACTGCTACTAAAGTTGCTCTTGCTCAATCCCTACTTCTACCTATTCTTGAATATGCTGATGTTTGCTATCTGGACGTTACCGAAGCGCAGTTAAATAAACTTGAGCGTATTCAAAATGTATGCTTACGATTCATATTTGAACTCCGTAAATTTGATCAAATTTCAGAATTTCGTAAACGTCTCAAGTGGCTGCCGATTCGCCGTCGCAGAATACTCACATCCTTTCTGCTTTATACAACATCCTGTTCAATACCTCTTCTCCACGTTACCTGAAAGACCGCTTTGAATTCGTTTCCTCCTCTCACGATCGTCATCTACGTTCCACTAACAATATTTTGTTTCGTATTCCAGCACACTCATCCTCCTTCTTCAATAAATATTTTTCGGTTACAGCTGTAGGCTTCTGAAACTCCTTGCCTTTATATATTTGACGTGCTCAGTCCCTTTTTTCCTTCAAAAATCTACTCAAAACTTATTATTGGAACTCTAATATTTCTCATCATAATTCCCGTCCTAATTGTATCTATCCTACATAATATTTAACACTAGACGCGAAGCTTCAATGGAGTCCCCATATATCAAAGTTAGCAAGCAGACTTAGTTCTGCAGCATATACTGTAAAAAAGATTAGAAATCTTACCAGTGTGGAAACAGCTAGACTTGTTTACTTTAGCTATTTCCATGGCATAATGTCGTATGGTATTTTGCTATGGGGACACGCGACTGACACTGAAATTATATTTGTTTTACAGAAGAGGGCCATAAGAGCAATCTATGATTTAAAACCTAAAGAGTCGCTCAGACAAAAATTTAAGGAAATTAATATATTAACTTTGGCCTCTCAATACATTTATGAAAATGTAATATACGTACACAAAAATAAAAGTAGTTATACAAAAATAAGTGATATTTATTCTGTAAATACTGGGAACAAACACAAGCTAGTAGTACCAGTTACTCGACTCCACCGAGCCAGTAATTCATTATTGGGGCGATGTATACGCTTTTTTACAACAAAATCCCAGAAAATATACAAAATTCGACCAGCTCAAAATTCAAAGACTTTATTAAACATAGTTTGTATAAAAAGGGTTATTATAATGTTAAGGAATTTATGGATGATAATAACCCCTGGGAATGAGGTGTTCGCTGCCAGGCTGTTTCTAATTTGTTTTGTGTGGTTAATTGTCTAACATACATGATTGTAAGCTGTTATTTTTAAAAAAAAGTCCCGCTGGGTTTCTTGCTGGTTCTTCCCAGGACAGAGGTTTTTTTTCGAACCAGTGGTAATTAAACAAAAGAGTGACTTTCATTAAGTATTATTTATAATCTATATTGAATAAAAAAGTTTCTGTTTCTGTTTCTGTTTCATATTCTCAACTATTTATATACTTATATTTTTTTAACTTGATTGTCAAATTTATGTACACCTTCCCTATTTGCAATTTGCTGTAAACAACAGTTCTTTGCTAAATAAGGGTTGTCTGGAAGAAATCGCTTTCCAGAGCGATAAGACCGCCTATTGTACAATAAAGAATATATTGATTGATTGATTGATCGTTCTCTTGTCCTAAACTACTAGTAAAGCGATGAAAATGCACTCCTAATTCCCTGTCGCAACACTTTCCCTCACTTGCCAAGTCACGTATATAAACTATTCGGTGAATACTTGTTTGGTTTGTACGTAAGTAATTTGCGCAGGACATTGGACTTTCGCCAGTGACTACTTTTTTTTAACGCTTTGCAAACTTAACTGTATTCAGCAAATTCAAATCTATGTTCGATCCAATAATAATATATGAACGTAAGAAGAAGTTATTGGCGGTGTAAGAATATCCACTACCCCATGTCATCCCTTGTGTGGCGTAAGAGGCAACATAGGGAAACAAATTAGAAGATGTGCAGCAGCGTCTTTCTAAGAACGACTAAACAAAAAATACTGAGGTTGCCAACCCGCTAGACAAGCGTGGCAAATATGGCAAATTTCCCCCATAGAAATACCCTTTGAGGTAATCTATGGGTGAGGCCTATGTTCAGAAGTTGACTTTAATAGGCTGTAACAGTATTATGTAACGTTACTTATTAATATTATTATCGATTTAATAATCGATTTATAAAAATATCAATATATTTTGAAACAAATACTAAATAATAAATATAATCGCGATGTTAAAGGTTGTCCGCGTAAACAAGGCGTCAGTATCGCAGACAAAGTTAAATTTATAAATTTTTCAAACTTTTTGTTTTCCTCATTTACGGTAAGGCTAAGTTAAAACTCGTCGAAAGTAATAATAAGTAAGGATATTCCTTTGTGTTTTAAGATCGAACACAATCCAAAACAATCCCACGCCTGATATCGTCCCTTGGTTATCGTATGAGTCGAATAAGGCCAAGGCCAAGCCAAAAAGATATTATGGCCGGCCATAGATGATGACCAAATGTTCTGAATCTATTGCGTCGTCACAACTCAGTAATGTCTCTTTTTCTTTTATCTGCTGTGTTCCAGTCTGAAGAATATTGAGAGCCAGTTTAATTACAGGCTGCGAGGCATTCCATTTTAGACCTTAGAGTAGGCAGCGCATATAAAGACTTATTTATTTATGGGTATTTTTGGGCTATATAATAGCTACTTACCATCAGGTGTACTGTAAGACATTAGTCGTAGTTTCACTTACATAAATTGAACATGGGCACACATCTAAGTTGGAAACAATTATTAAGGGATAGAAGAAGAGAGCCCGAGGTTGGACCATGTAGTGGGTGTCGTAAGAAGCGTCAACGGGAAACAAATAGGAAGATGGGCAGCAGCATCTTCCTAATAATGCCTAAAATAAAAATAAACTGCGGTTACCACCTAGCTTGCCAAACGTGGCAACTATGGAAAATATCCCCCTTATGAGCCAATCTATGGGGAAGGCCTATGTTCAGCTGTGGACTTTAATAGGCTATAACGGTAGAAGAAGAGAGAGATTATTATATCTTGATAGAGACATTTTTTAAATTTCTTATATTCATAAAATTTAATTCCATAATCCTACTTGTGATCTTTATTAAAGAAATCGTGAATTACATGTAAGCTATATTGAATTAAAAAATCTATTCTTTTCTATCGCCTGTACCGATTGAGGTCATTTTCAGACAACATGTTTATTTTGTCTAGATTATGATTCATAGAGAGCCGTGGTAGCTCAGATGGTTAGCGCTCGCTGTAAGTTTCACAGTACGTGAGTAACCCGGGTTCGATCCCCGCCGGCACCAATGAAATTGTTAATTGAAATTTTAAGTGCTGATTTACCACGTGCTCGGCGGTGAAGGAAAACATCGTGAGGAAATGACCTGCAAACCTGCATGTCTGAGAAATCAAAAAAAATATTTCGAAGACCATGTGAAGTTCGCCAACACGCATTGGGGCAGCGCGGCGGACATTTCCTTGCCCTAAAACCGGGCGTATATAGGCTGTAACTTTACTTTACTATGATTCATAGCTGTGCTAGAATTATAGGATCCGATGGGTGGCGCTGTAGTTAAGTTGATAAAAACTCTCTACTTATAGAGCAAAATGACTAATATACACAATGTAAATAATTCACAGTCTGCACCCAATATGTTGTGTAAAAGTTTTAAGTGAAACACGTCGCGCCATCTACCGGAAAGTCAGGGCAACGTCTGCCGAGCCAACAAGTTTTAGGTACCACTTAATAATATTAATATTAATAAAACAGGAGAAAGGCAGCAGAATCTTTCTGATAACAAATTAATAATAATAAAATGGGAGGTCTATGTTCAGCAGTTTACTTTTGAGCTGAAATGATGATGATATAGAAAGAGATTTCAACACTTTATATCTAAATAATTAATTCAATCAAATTACTTATGAAGGATTGTAATTGAACCCCTCATCGCTCATTAATAAGGTTAAAAAATCGTTTTAAATAAAGAATGGCTTTGACTGGACGGGGACTGAATGCATCGAGACTGCAAATTGAATTTGGACAATTAAACATCGAGCCAGTAACGGTTGTGATATGCTAGCCAAATGTAAAAAAAAATATCGATAAAATAGTTGTGGGAGAAAATAAAGCACATTAAAATTTTAATGGAATTAATGTTCTTTATCGACAATAAACAAAATTAAGAAAAAAAAGGTATATTAATTGATATTGTGACAGTGCATTATTATTATTAATAAATAATAAATAAATTCAATATGTAAGATTTTGAACAATTAAAATGCATTAATAGGCATTAAGTTAAAATACATTCATTTCGAATATTAAGTATTATAGTAGTAAAGGCATGATATTGTCTTTAAAAACTTTAAAATTTATTAAAACTCTGCTTAAAATATTCAAAATGTATTAAATAATAAAAATACAAGTCGATCATATAATTATAATAAAGATAAATAACATTTGTAATATAATTGAAAAATGGGTCAAAAATTCATTCATTCAAAAAATATAACTTTTTTGTTCTTGTAATGATGCTGCGTGTTCTTATATTACTGGAGACGCATTCCCAAGGTTGTTGTCGGGTGCCTGACTACTATAGTACTGTTACACAATGTATAGTACTATATTAGGGACTTATGATAGTAAGGTCTATGATACAAAATCATCTATATAGAAGGTCTGTATGTTGCATAAGCATTATGATAGCAGAGTTATGACTTGAAGTCCCATATGTAAAAGACATATATAAAGTTAATAGTAAGCTCCATGAAATAAAGCAAATATGTGGAAGGTCTCAAATATGTAAAAGCATTATATTGATAGAAATGGGACTTGAAAAGGATTATAATAATTCATAATTATTTATTTGCATACTATAGTGGCGTGTAGACTGCTTCACAGCGTCCGAGACCAAGGTAAACTTGGACTCGCTAACCGATATGTCCTACGCATATCATCTTAGTGCCAGTGGTAAGCGGGTTTATTTTAGTCAACTGCATCGCACAAGTTAGCAAGCGCTGTAGCACAAGTGGACTGCTCAAGTAGACTGCTTCACAGCGTCCGAGAACAAGGTAAACTTGGACTCGCTAACCGATATGTCCTACGCATATCATCTTAGTGCCGGTGGTAAGCGGGTTTATTGTAGCAATACGACTTACCCGTGGACAAATAACTTTAATTCCGCTGATTTGAATGTAATTGTTGATATGTTTGAAAAGTCTTTAATATAAAAAATACTAAAAATTATGTATACGTAAACAAGGAAAGTCTTTGACTTTCCTTGTTTACGTATACATAATTTTTAGTATTTTACTTAAAATTCGATGGCTCCGTGGCGCTGGGGCCACGGGTTCGAATCCCGCACGGAATATGGCCTACAAATAATTGTTCCGAGTCTGGATGTTTCTCCTTGTGCAATTTGTGTTGGTAACTGCCTCCACGATACAGGAGAAAATCCTAGTGTGGGGGTAACGTTTTTTAATTATATTAAAAAAAAATTAAAATATACAAACCAAAATAAAACAATAAAAATCAATAAAAATGCGGGACTTCTATCAAACGTTACAAAATTCACTTTGAATTAATTTTGGATTATTTTTGTAATTATCCTGGCCGTTATTGCTTTTTAATGAGGGCAATATTACCTTATGAAATTGTTACGGGTTTCATATAAATACGTTAAACATGAAATATGTTCCTTAACGTTATTAGGCATAGTAACAGCTTAGTATATATCCCACGTTTGGGCACAGGCCCATTCTCGTACACAGTTAGATAAATACGGGTAAGTTGAGACAGACGGACTTAAAGATCTGGGTTTGAACGTACACTTATGTATAAGCCGTGGCAAAAACAGTAGTAGTTAGTAGTTAGAGCCTTTATACGGCGCGGACCACTTCCATCCCCATCGTGCTGCTCCAATGTGTGTTGGTGATTTTATTACGGATTACGTGGTAGAGTCACGCTGCAGCTATATTATGGTTGTAACACGAATGTGTCGGATCGACCGTAAAGAACTGCGCTCTCACAGAATACCAGCGTAAAATAGCAGCTCAATTCTGCTGCGTTTCGTATGGTGAGTGTAGAGAACCGGAGACCCCTTTTACAAGAAACGTAACATTCTATCTTAGTCCTCAGGGATGACAATACATTTGCATTTTAATTATTAATCAAGGATAGACGAAGGTGTCTATGGGCCGCAACATCCACTTACCGTCATACATCAGGTGAACTGTGTGCTCGTTTGTCACCCTTATGCTATTAAAAATATGTTGCGTTTCGTATGGTGAGTGTAGAGAACCGGAGACCCATTTTACTGGAAACGAGGCATTCCATCTTAGTCCTCACGGGTGACAACGCGTCTGCATTTTGATTCGTAATCGAGGATAGATGTAGATGTCTATGGGCTACAGAAACCACTTACCATCAGACGGGCTGTGTGCTCGTTTGTCATCCTTATCCTATAAAAAAAAAGTGGACTTTCATAGGCTGTAACAGTATTATGTAACGTTACTTATTAATATTATTATCGATTTATAAAAATTATCAATATATTTTGAAACAAATACTAAATAATAAATATACTCGCGTTGTTAAAGGTTGTCCGCGTAAACAAGGCGTTAGTATTGCTGACAAAGTTAAATTTATACATTTTTCAAACTTTTTGTTTACCTCATTTACGGTAAGGCTAAGTTAAAACTCGTGAAGATGAAAGTAATAATAAGTAAGGATATTCCTTTGTGTTTTAAGATCGAACACAATCCAAAACAATCCCACGCCTGATATCGTCCCTTGGTTATCGTATGAGTCAAATAAGGCCAAGGCCGAGCCAAAAAGATATTATGGCCGGCCATAGATGATGACCAAATGTTCTGAATCTATTGCGTCATCACAACACAGTAATGTCTCTTTTTCTTTTATCTGCTGTGTTCCAGTCTGAAGAATATTGAGAGCCAGTTTAATTACAGGCTGCGAGGCATTCCATTTTAGACCTTAGAGGTGACACCGCATACAAAGACTTATTTATTTGAAGTTGATTTCAGGTATTTTTGGGCTATAATAGCTACTTACCATCAGGTGTACTGTAAGACATTAGTCGTAGTTTCACTTACATAAATTGCACATTGGCACACATCTAAGTTGGAAACAATTATTAAGGGATAGCAGAAGAGAGCCCGAGGTTGGACCATGTAGTGGGTGTCGTAAGAACCGTCAATGGGAAACAAATAGGAAGATGGACAGCAGCATCTTCCTAATAATGCCTAAAAATAAAAATAAACTGCGGTTACCAACTAGCTTGCCAAACGTGGCAACTATGGAAAATATCCCCCTTATGAGCCAATCTATGGGGAAGGCCTATGTTCAGCTGTGGACTTTAATAGGCTATAACGGTAGAAGAATAGAGAGAGAGATTGTTATACCTTGATAGAGACATTTTTTAAATTTTTTAAATTCATAAAATTTAAAACCATAATCCTACTTGAAATCTTTATTAAAGAAATCGTGCATGTGTTAGTGATCGTCTAACTGCTTTCTATTATAATGTCTGTAAATCTATATTAAATTACTTTCAATAAGAATTACATGTATGCTATATTGAATTTAAAAAAAAATCTATTCTTTTCTATCGCCTGTACCGATTGAGGTCATTTTCAGACAACATGTTTATTTTGTCTAGATTATGATTCATAGCTGTGCTAGAATTATAGGATCCGATGGGTGGCGCTGTAGTTAAGTTGATAAAAACTCTCTAGTTATAGAGCAAAATGACTAATATACACAATGTAAATAATTCACAGTCTGCAGCCAATACGTTATGTAAAAGTTTTAAGTGAAACACATCGCGCCATCTACCGGAAAGGACAGGGCAACGTCTGCCGAGCCAACAAGTTTTAGGTACTACTATTAATTCCGCTGATTTGAATGTAATTATTGATATGTTTGAAAAGTCTTTGACTTTCCTTGTTTAACTATACATAATTTTTAGTAGTTTACTTAAAATTCGATGGCTCCGTGGCGCAGCGGCTTAGCAATGAGTTGCTGCGCTGGGGGCCGCGGGTTCGAATCCCGCACGGAACAAGTATTTGTATGGCCTACAAATAATTGTTCCGAGTCTGGAGGTTTGTCCTTGTGCAATTTGTGTTGGTAATTGCCTCCACGATACAGGAGAAAATCCTAGTGTGGGGGTAACGTTTCTTAATTATATTAAAAAAATGTTAAAATATAAAAACCAAAATAAAACAATCAAAATCAATAAAAATGCGGGACTTCTATCAAACGTTACAAAATTCATATCGTATTAATTTTGGATTATTTTTGTAATTATCCTTGCCGTGATTGCTTTTTAATGAGGGCAATATTACCTTATGAAATTGTTACGGGTTTCATATAAATACGTTAAACATGAAATATGTTCCTTAACGTTATTAGGCATAGTAATAGCTTAGTATATATCCCACGCTTGGGCACAGGCCCATTCTCGTACACAGTTAGATAAATACGGGTAAGTTGAGACAGACGGACTTAAAGATCTGGGTTTGAACGTACACTTATGTATAAGCCGTGGCAAAAACAGTAGTAGTTAGTAGTTAGAGCCTTTATACGGCGCGGACCACTTCCATCCCCATCGTGCTGCTCCAATGTGTGTTGGTGATTTTATTACGGATTACGTGGTAGAGCCACGCTGCAGCTATATTATGGTTGTAGCACGAATGTGTCGGATCGACCGTGAAGAACTGCGCTCTCACAGAATACCAGCGTAAAATAGCAGCTCAATTCTGCTGCGTTTCGTATGGTGAGTGTAGAGAACCGGAGACCCCTTTTACAAGAAACGTAACATTCTATCTTAGTCCTGAGGGATGACAATACATTTGCATTTGAATTATTAATCGAGGATAGACGAAGGTGTCTATGAGCCGCAACATCCACTTACCGTCATTCATCAGGTGGACTGTGTGCTCGTTTGTCACCCTTAAGCTATAAAAAATATGTTTTCGAAATATTTTTTCTTAGTTATGCAGATTTCTTCCTTCTGGCTCATTTACAGAGCATTGTTAAATCTCATCTACGTTCTGTACCGAATAAAATGTAAAAATATGACTAACTCGATAACTGGTACAATATGACTAGGCTCATAAACAAGCAATATCACATAGGCGTTTCTGCTAAACTCTGAGTTGCGCACCTCTTCCCTGTTATTCTTTTTTTACTATTCTAAGCCAGCGCTTAACTACTATCTCTTCTGATGGTAAGTAGTGATACAGCCGAAGATAATGAAGTTCACTGACTCAACAAAAGCCATTCACTCTTGACGACACCTACCTTGTAATCATATGGAAAGACAGACGCTGGCAACTTATTCCACTCCTTTGCTTCGAACGATGTAACAAACCCTATAAACTGAACCAAATTTTTTACCTGTCAAGAAGATAATCCAAATTTCACATTCTATTCCGTCTCTGAACTATTTCAACTAAATCTATACTTGATTTCGTAACAGCAAGAAAGTGCAAAAGGCACGATCTGAGCGCGGTGAATCCCTCGTCATTGTCACATCAGGAAACATCGTTGAAAATGGTAACAGTTGCTTTTAGACCCAATTTCCGTTTATATAAATAAATTATGATGATGTAAAAAGTTTAAGTTATAGCTTTTGAGAGGGTTTATATTTTTGAGAGGGTTTTAGGCCAAGGAAGTGTCCATCATGCTGCCTCAATGCGTGTTGGATTCACATGTCTTCGAAAATATTTTTTTTATTTCTCAGACATGCAGGTTTTACGATGTATTCCTTCACCATTGAGCACGAGATAAATTAGAACATAAAATTTCAATAAACTATTTCATTGGTGCCTGATGGTAAGTGAATGCTGTGGCCCATAGAGATCTACATCCATCCTCGATTAAGAAAGAAAATGCAGATTGCGTTGTCACCCCTAAAAACAAAGATGGAATGCCTCGTTTCCAGTAATAACCGGTCAAGTGCGAGTCAGACTCGCGCATAAAGGGTTTCTGTACCATCGTAATACACGTTTCTAGTAGGGCCCCTTTTAATTCATGATTAATTTTTATTTTTATTATAGTGGCAACAGAAATACACATTATGTGAAAAGGAGAAGGAGACGTCTCCATTCATTTTTGGCCCAGGTGTTAACAAGATGAAAGTAGGACCATTTGAAAGCTTATATATATATAAACAACTTCTAGACTGACAAATCTGGCAAGATTTTTCAGTCTAGGAGCTGAGTTATGGTAGAAAAAGTAAAAGTGAGGTTATAATATAATGAGGCTATAATTACTTACATACTATATTTATAAACTCGCATACCTACTATAAATGTATTAGGTACAGTTAAAGCAATGTTACAAAATGTCAATATCCAATCGAAGCGCTTGTGACGTATTCAAAAATAACAAGGCCGGGTCCGTCGTGTAAGGAAGATTCTCATTGCCTGTGCCGGTCAATATGAAAGCAAGATTAGTATAAAATCACGAAAGAAAAGCTGTGGTTATTAAGGAAACGAAATGGCGAAACGATTAAAGAAAGTTTAAACAACAACAACTAAGTGTAGTGAATATTAGGCATATCGATCTGAGATCAATTACTTGAATTTTATTGTTGTTGTTACTGTTATTTGTTGGCACGTTGATATTTTGTATTTTTTTTAAATTATTATTTTGTTAATATGTTCGCAATTCTTTTTTATATCCCTAGGTAACACAGAAAAATAATCGAAAACAGATATTAAAATGCTCAATTGAATAGAAAATCGATTATATCGCGCTCGTTTGAAGTCGAATCGAAAGTCGGTATTTTTATTTTAAGTGAATAGTTTTGAAGATTGAACTAAAGTCAAGTTTCAAAATGAGAACTCCTTTAAGTAGTTTTAAGTAAATTTTAAGTAGGTACCGTTCAGAAACGCGAATTTAACTAGTGTATCGATTCTTTATAGTAATCGATTTATTGCCATAAAAATGTTTATTTCTTTTTTCCTTAAGCGAATAATATATTTTATTTCGAAATGTATATATCATTCAAAGTAAATAATAGAATTTTAATTAAAATTTGGAAGCATTTTTTATTTTTAGTTTTTGGACCCGATAAAATATAAAAACTATTGTAATAATACACTCGATTTTCTAACATATATCTTATTTTATTGATTTTTCGAATTTTGGATTGTAAAAAGAGCTTTTTTTTTTTGTATTTTACTTTAGAAAAATATAGCCAATTTTTTAAAGTATAAACCAATTTGTTAACTTTAGGCCCAAAAATCCCATTCTACTTTCAACTGTCTACCTATTTTTTTTATTATGTTCGAACAGCTGTGCAGGTCTAGAGAGACCAGTATCACTGCGACCTAAAATATCTATTGTGATCGGTGCCATGTCTACAGTTCAATGCTAAGTCCTACGTCCTCAATGAATAGAAGGAGTTGCTTAGCTGTGAGTAATTTCACTTCTTCTGGGCAAAGTACATAGTTTCTCAGATGAGTACTGTGTTTGCGCATTAAAGGTCCGCAATTTGTCAGGATGTGTAAAGGCGTTTCCTTCTCTAGGGAGCAAAACCGGCACATCCTTGAGTTGCTTAGTCCCAGGATGGACATGTGCTTTTTAAGACAACAGTGTCCAGTCACCCACCTAATGGTTGTGAGGTCAACATTTTTAGATGTCAGGCCCCCAACCAGCAGTGATGTACGGCTACTGTCGAAGGCGCCCTCAATGTCTAGAAAGGCACAAAGAGCTATTTCTTTATCCTCCAGCGCTTTTTCGACCCTGTCAATAACACTGATCAGGGCTGTTTCCATAGATTTGCCTCTGCGGTAAGCATGCTGGTTGTAGTGAAGAGGTCTCGTAGCTAGAGCTACATCCCTAATATAACCATCTATAACCTTTTCCAATGTCTTTAGAAGGAAGGAAGAAAGGCTTATAGGTCGAAAGGACTTTGGTAAGGCGTAGTCCTTTCTACACCAGCCTTGGGTATAAATAGAACTTTGACAATTGTCCATCGTTCTGGAATATATCCCCATGCAAAACTTGCTCTGAAAATGTTTACCAGATAAGGAAGAAGGTTATCGATACCCCTCTGTAGATGGATGGGCATTATTATATCCTCCCCACTTGTCTTATATGGTTTAAAGGACTCAACAGCCCACTGCACCAGGTTTGGCCTTATTATCTTTGTAGCCCTACACCAGTCCTCATTACAAGGCCTTCGTAGGGCTCTGAAAGAGTTCTAGGCCAGAGTCATATGTGACCCTGGTAAATGGGTTGATGCTAGTAGCTCCAGTGTTTCCGTTTCACTATTAGTGAAGTTACTATCAGGCTTTTTAAGAAGCCCGATCTGATTAGGTTTAGCTTTCGAAAGCATTTTGTGTAGTCTTGCACTGCGAGGCAAAGACTCAACTTCCTCGCATAGCTTCCTCCACGATGCTCTCTTAGCTTTCCTAATTCTTTTATTATACTCGGTTAGGGCTGCACTATAAATATCCCATTCTTTGGTTTTTCAGCCCTATTGAATAGTTTCCTGGTCTTTTCCCTAATCTGCTTTAGCTTAGTGTTCCACCAAGGAACTTTTCGTGTTGAGGTCTTGGTTTTGACGGGACAACTGTCTTCGAAGGCTTCACGGATACCTACGGTTACCGTCTCCGCCGCTAACTCCAGACCTTCAATCGTTTTTATGCTTTTAGGAAACGTTTCTAAATTATTCCTTAGGCTATCTCTATAGACATCCCAGGAGGTAGCTTTTGGATCCCTAAAAGCAACAGTTTCGTAAGTTGGTGATACCCTAATCACAAACTTAATGTATCTGTGATCAGACATCGAGTTTTCACTACTAACATGCCAGTCAGTAATCCGCCTGGATATGTTATTTGTAGCAAAGGTTATATCTAACACTTCTTGCCTAGCACGCGTTACAAAGGTATGTGTACATCCTAAGTTTAAGCTTACCAGGCGATTGGATATGAGAAAGTCAAAAAGTAACTTACCTGTTTCGTTGATGTTTGTGCTTCCCCACGCTGTGTGGTGAGCATTAGCATCACATCCCACCACAAGTTCGGCGTTGTGCTTACGGGCGAACTCCGCCACTCGCTTTAACTCGATGGCAGGACCTGGGTTCTCTCCGGGAAAATAGGCTGAGCAAATGATTACTCTGGCCCCTGTGCATCCCTTAATATTTTTAAGGGCTGTAACCAGGTCGCCATTGCAATACTCTGGAACAGCTAAAAGTTCAATATTTTTTATTGTAGACTATACAAGCTCTGGGTCAACTAGCTTTAGTATTGACTAAGATCTTACCAGCAGCCGAATATCCCAGAACTTGAGCGTTGGCCACCCAAGGCTCTTGCCTTGGGTGGTGTCGACTTCGCCCTCATACAAGAGTATGAGGGCGAAGTCGATGTTGTCTTCTGCGAAGCAAACCTCCACCACGGCAGAAGCAGCTGCTGCATGGTGTAGATTTGCCTGGAGGACCCTCGTCTTACCCTTGAGATTAGCCATTTATAGGCGTAGGGGGGCAGGGGGCGTTTTTGCCTGCTTAGCACGAGGATGTACTTTACCCCCACCGTATCTTTTGGTTTACCGCTCCCACTTCCCTTCCCCTTATCCCTGGCCAACACCAGCGGAGGCCCTCGGACCGAGGCGAGATTCGCGCCTTGGGTCACAGTTCTTAATTCATTCTTAATTCATTTTTAAAAAATGTTACTTCCACACTAGGATTTTCTCCTGCATCGTGGGGGCAGTTTACATACATAAATTTCACAAGGACAAACATCCAGACCCGGAACAATTATTTGTAGGCCATACAAATACTTGTTCCGTGCGGGATTCGAACCCGCGGCTCTTAGCGCTGCAACTTATTGCTAAGCCACTGCACCACGGAGCCGTCAACTCGCTGAGTCGACAGTCAACAGTCACTCTCGCTGATGTCGTTCCAGTCTCACCCCTCGAGGAGGAGGGCTGGGGGGATTGGAGTGTAGGCGGTTCAGGCTCCATTGCCGCGTCATACCCTCCCCTGATCTTAAAAGTTATAATTTTAAAGCCAAGGACGACTCTGCCGCCCACCGCCCGGAGAGCCTCCGCCGATGGGTCGTCCAGAGAAAAGGTACTAAGAACCCATTCTCCTCGTCTCTACGGTGGAGGATTTTTCAGAGCTCGGTATGGAGCCCTTCATTTTCTGCCCTTAACAGCACAGCCGCCTCCTCTGGGGAGTCAGCTTCGCTGCGGGGCAGAAAGGTAATGCCCAGTTGAGGCTAAGGCAGTTCGCTCTCGGGTATTATCGAGAGCTCTGCCTCTGGCCTGGGTTTTAGTTTTCCGATCTCACCCACAATCCAGTCCTGTCTTGCCTTATTCAGGCACGTTACCAGAATCCAACCTGGCTTGTGGGTGAAACCCGAAAATTTTGGTCCCATTCCCGGCTTCGCTCCACAGGCCGTCTTAGCAATAGCCTGCGTTAGTGCTCGGTGGACCAGCCGCATCTGCTCCACGCTCATAGGATTCGAGTTGCGAATTCCTACACGCGCGGAGCCAGCTACAGCACAGAAGCTGAGCTTCTTCTCCCCTGTTGCCAGTTTCACAGATTTCCTGGGCTGGTCTTTGGGGGACTCCTCCTCAGACCGACTGCGTTTTTTTGACTTCGGAACTGGGGGAGGTTTGGGCATAGGGATTTCGTCCCAGGGCTTCTGGCAGAGAGAGAGGGCCTCTTCGTCTCCTATCTCAGCTGCTATCAGCCTTCGGTACCTCTTCCGTGCTACCCAACTAAGCTTGTAAGGCCTAGTGAACTTTTTCTTTTCCCTTCCCTGGTTCGTTTCCAATTGTGGTTCGGCTGCAGACGTGCCCTCCACTTCTCGGCTCATCCCAGGTTGGGGCGCAGGGTTGCAAGGTGTCGGTGAGGCTAAAAGAGCCTCTTCCAGACCTACAGTCAGTTCCATTAAAGGAGAGTTTATCTTTTCAAAATGTCGATCTTCGTCCATTTTATTCTACCTTTACGAATCATAAGATACAGACACAGATGGACGAACGGACGGACGGATGGACAGCGGAGGTTTAGTAATAGGGTCCCGTTGGTTACCCTTTGGGTACGGAACCCTAAAAAGGGTCTCCAGTTCTTTACACTCACACAATACACAGCAAAATTAAGTTGCTATTTAACGCTGGTATTATAATATGTGAGCGTGACCACGGACCCGGTCCCCGGTCGAGCCGACCCATTCGCGCTACAATCAAAATATTGCTGCAGTGTGACTCTACCATGTATATATATTTGGTTCTTTATTTTCTAAAAAAAGGTAAGTGTTTTGCTATGCACTGTTTCTCTTAACTATTAACTAAACACGCAACTGACACTGGTATTATATTTGTTTCGTAGTGGAGGGCCATAAGAGCAATATATGATTTAAAGCCTAAAGAGTCTCAAGACAAAAATATAAGGAAATTTAGTATATTAACTTTGGCGTCTCATTACATTTACGTAATTGTAATATAAGTAGTACACAAAAATATAAGTAGTTTTAAAAATAAGACATAAGCTAGTAGTACTCAGTTACTAGACTCCACAGAGTCAGTAATTCATTCATGGAGCGATCTTTACGCTTTTACAACAAAGTGCCAGAAAATATACAAAATCTGTTATTGTTAAAAACGAAATGTAAATATTAAAAACTTTATTAAACAAAATTGTATAAAAAGGGTTATTATAATATTAAGAAATTTATGGGTGATAATAACCCCTGGGAATGAGGTGATCGCTACTAAGCTATTTCTAATTTGTTTTATGTTGTCAATTACTCAAAAAATATGTCCCGCTGGGTTTCTTGCTGGTTCTTCCCAGAACAGAGGTATTTTCCCAACCAGTGGTAAATTAATCATGAGAGTGACATATAAGCATTATTTATAATCTACATTAAAAAAAAGTTTCTATTTCTATTTTAAACGCTCGCAAACTGTGATATTTACAGCGAGCGCTTAGTCCCCCCAAGTTACCACGGTCCCTCATATAATGGTGTTATGTAATCCTAATATATTAACAATGTAATATAACGTGTGGTGTCGACGAAGTGAATCTATCACACCATTTAATCCCGTGGGTGTCGTTGAATCAACTCAGGGATTTGCTAGAAAAGCTATTCTTCCGAGAGATGATTTAATCATCACGCAAACGTAAAGTACACAAACCGACGGGTGCGAGACGTCGGATATTGCGATCGCCCATCTACCCGCTAAGCGTGGCGATTATCTTCCCAACGAGGGGGAGATCATGTCCGGCAATGGACTATTGTGAGCTGATGATGAAGAAGATTTATACATACATACATACATATAATCACGCCTCTTTCCCGTAGGGGTAGGCAGAGACCACTTCTTTCCACTTGCTACGATCCTTACATACTTGTTTCGCTTCGTCCAATTTCATTATTCCCTTCATACATGCTCTTCGATTTAGGGTACTTTTGACCTGGCCTTTTTTTAAGACGTCCCTGATTTGGTCGAGAAACGTCCTCCTAGGTCTACCCCTTCCAACACTTTCATTCACACTTTTTTCGTCAATCGTTCTTCATTCATTCTCTCGACATGGCCAAACCATCTCAGCATACCTTTCTCAATTTTGTCACTACATCTTCTTTCAAATCACAACGTTTCCTTATCTCACTATTTCTTATCCTGTCACTCAATTTAACTTTATACTAACAATAATCTACTTTCAATAGACAACGTTTACTTTGTAGTACGTATTTTTCATTATATTATATATCGTTATCGTTACAGCCTGTTAAAAGTCCACTGCTGAAAAAAGGCCTCCCCAAAGATTGTCTCATAGGGGTATATTTGCAATAGTTGCCACGCTTGGCAGGCAGTTTGGAAACCGCAGTTTGTTTTATTTTGAGTTGTTATTATTTTATTTATTTTATTTTATTAAGGATAATCAACAAGACATACATTATATGTTACGTTACAATCATAGATATGTATCATAGTATTCTGTGGTTCATTAAGGTTATTAAAAGGGTTAGATGAGAGAGGAGGGAATGATTTGGAGGTAGGAATTACCTCTTCCAATGAAACCCAGGGGAGCAAGTCTGTTACTAAAGTCGTCTAGCTAATGGGAAGGGTCTGCACAAGGGGGATTACTATCATTTAAAGCACTACGGAAGCACCTGATACTTTTCCAAACAAGAGAAGAAGGAGATCGGGGAGATAGGTTAAAATACTTATATTCTAGGATTAATAACTAAATGTTGTCTTAATTATATGTTACTAAGGCATGCATCGTGGGCGAGCTAATTTCACCTATTTATAAACAATTTATAATCAAATATGATAATTAAATAATATAATTATAATAAAATTACATAATTTATAATACGGTTACAAACAAAAGAAACCGTACCGTACCGCCACTACGCAGTCATTTTATTATAATATGCTTTTTATTACCACCATCTTAAAAATAGAAGTAATGAGTATTCCGCTTGTTTCTATCAAGAATGTGTCAGTGGTCAAGTATATAATATAGTGTTAATTGCGTGTTCAACAATGTTTCGAATGAAAGATCGGTAAATGGCGTGACTTCACTGTGTACCCTTGGCAACACAAGTCGTATTTTGTAAAGACAGGAAAAAATCGTGGAGAAACCCAAATATCTAAGAAACTAAAAGTTTTACAGGTATATTTATCTCCGCCAATACGCTTTGGGGTAGCACAGCGGAAACTTCTCCGTTTTTTCGTCTCTTTTCCCAGCTGTGGGACATGTTAACTAATGTCATCAATTTTATTGAATTTACAGGTTCGTTCACGTTAACTCAATAATATATATATATATATATATATATATATATATATGGAATATATTTTTCTTTTTTATAGAATATAGTTGACAATCGAGCACACGCTCCACCTAATGGTGAGTGGCTGATGTGCCCCATGGTGACCTACATCTGTTTTCAATTAAGTATCAAAATGCATTATCAGCCTTGAGGAATAAGATAGAATGTCTCATTTCTAGTAATAAGGGTCTCTGATTCTCTACACTTACCATGCGAAACACAGCAGTGTTATATTTTACGCTGAAATTCTGTGAAAGCATTGTCCTTCCCCGTTCGAACCGTCCTATTCATGCCATAACCATAATACAGCTGCTCCGTGGTTCTACAATGTATAAAATACATTAAATTTTTGTCACTTTAGTAAGTTTTTGGCAAATTTGAATTTAGGTTCATAAATTGCAAACGTTGTTGTGACCAAGATTAAGTAAGGAATGCTTTGCTGGTTTGGACACGTAAAATTAAGAAACGACGAAGAGTGACAAAGCAAATTTTTATGCTGCAGAAGTGAGTGACAGAGCTGGCAATGGACGCCCTTGACGGAAGTTTATCAACCAAATTGGCGATATATTGAAGATAGGCCAAATTTAAAAATGAAGTAGATATTTGGACGTGAAAGAAGCGAGAGAGGTGTGTCAAGGTCATGCCAAATGGAAGTTTGTTTTCTCTGCCTACCCTCTTGGTGACAGGTGTCAGAGTATAAATCACAGTATAAAATTTATGTATTTTAACAATTTCCAAAATGATATTGCACTTATTTAGCCCGCCATACAACTATTTTATGATTTTAGCATAAAACCAACAGCGTTTTAAAATCTAAATTATATGTTACTCTAAAAGCACTTTAATGACCCTGTAAAAATGAAATATTGCGTGCTAAATATAGTTATAAGCGAAACCAGTGCTGATACCTTGAAAGTTTTACCAAAACTTTGAAAAAAATAGCATAGTCACGGCAATTTGTTGTAATCAACGTACATAGGCTATACTTAGCCTACTTCAAAATATTTCTAAATTCCTTACATGTATATTGTGCGATAGCTTGGTTAATTGTGAACCGATTTTATTCATTCTTTTTTTTATTATGTAGTATTACTTCAGGAGTTACTTCATATCAATTTGAAGAAAAAATCCACCTCTTAGGATAGAAAATAGGTAATGAAATTTCTGATTGAACTATTTAGACGAATTTTTAGTTGTTTAGTCCTCGACCTTGGGATATTTTTTAAATTAGAGTCTAATATATGTCATATTTAATGCGCAAAATAACGCTTTAAGTCGCATAACGTATCGTCTGTAATAATAATTATCGTTAAAATAATACCTTAAGACGTCTAAAACAACATTACATTGCATAATTTTAACATCACTTTAGAATAATGGTATGAAGTAGGAATGATATCTTGTACTACATTTTTGTAGAGCCGTGGTAGCTCAGATGGTTAGCGCTCGCTGTAAGTTTTACAGTACGCGAGCAACCCGGGTTCGATCCCCGCCGGCACCAATGAAATTGTTAATTGCAATTTTAACTGCTGATTTACCACGTGCTCGGCGGTGAAGGAAAACAAAAACCTGCATGTCCTAACCAGCTTAGCCTACGGCGTGGTGGCTCAGGGCTAAGCCATCTATCCGTCCGTCCATTATCCCATTGTTTAAAATAGACTTCTCCCATAGATTGTGTCACAGGAAGGGGATTTTGCCATAGATTTTTACGTGGTAGAGCCATGCTGCCGCTATATTAGTAGTATAGTTGTAGCACGAATGGGTCGGCTCGACCGGGGAAGGACCACGCTCTCACAGAATACCAGCGTAAAATAGCAGTTTAACACTGCTGTGTTTCGTATGGTGAGTGTAGATAAGCGGAGACCGTTTTTACTGGAAACGAGGCATTAATCATATTAGTCCTCTTGTATGACAACGCATCTGCATTTTCATACGTTATCGAGGATAGATGTAGATTTCTATGGGCCACAGCAACTACTTAATATCAGGTGGACTGTGGGCTCGTTTGTCACAATTATTATATAAAAAAAAGAAGCATGGCGGGCGGGTTGGCAACATTTTTTATAATATTGATTTGTTATCAGGAAAATCCTGCTGCTATCTTCTGTTATATATGTTTAGTTTCCCTCTGTTACCTCTTATGAAAACCACGGTACGATATGAGGTAGTGAATATTTTTACGACGCTACTTCACGGTTAAACCGGGTTGCTTGCGTACTGTGAAATTTACTGCTAGGGCTAAGCGCCAGCAGCAATTAAAGAGAACGCGAGTCAAGAATAGAATAGAATAGAATATTTTTTATTCAATATAGATCACATGTGTGTAATTCTTATTGAAAGTCATTTTTTACTTAACCACTGGTTCGGAAAAAAACCTTTGTCCTGGGAAGAACCAGCAAGAAACCCAGCGGGACTTTTTTTTAAAGTAAATTTTTCATGAAAGGTTGTACAAACTATTTACAAAATTTATTTTAGAAACAGCTTGGAAGCGACCACCTCATTCCTCATTTGAAAAATAAATAAGTTATAATTTATTTTTCAAAAATAATTTGTCACTTGACTTGGAGAAATAAAGTCTTTGTTTTGTGAAATCCGCGTGCTAACCTAAGTAGCCAAGCAATCACAACCCCATGTTTTTTTTAAATTTAGCACTTTTATATATTATACTAGCTGTACCTATACCGTGCGTTGCAATGCCTATTTTGTCAGAAACCTTTGCAAGCGCGCGCGCTACTCACTAAAGTTTCACACAGCAACTTATGCAGCAACCCATCACACAGCAACCCATGACCATGGGTTGCTGTAAAGCACCCGAAACGTCGGAAATCAAAATAGTAAAATTAAACGCGATAAAATCCGTAAAAATAGTTTTATTCAATGTGTAGTGTTCGCGTAAATATAAGAAATAACCATGTATTCATTTATATTGTAATAACCCTTTTTATAAAGTTTTTGTTTAATAAAATATTTAAACTTGGTAATAGAGAGACCTTGTATGTTTTGAGGGACTTTGTTGTAATAGCGTACACATTGCCCCAAGAATGAATTACTGACTCTGTGAAGTTGAGAAACCGGTATCACTAGCTTGTGTTTGTTTCTAGTTTTTATAGAGTGTATATCACATTGAGAGGCCAAAGTTAATATATTTATTTGTTTAAATTTTTCTCTGAGCAATACGGGTTTGATCCCGCCGGCACTTATTACTCTTCAAACCTCTCAGAAAAGTAAGGTGGTCTGTGCCTAGCAGTGCGATGGTTGGAAAATGGGCCAATTTTTCCATATGGCGTATAATTTATGTACCATGTCCAATAGTGAATTAAAAAGAGAAAAATGGGCAATAACTTCTAGTAAGGGATCTTTTATGAGGTTGGTACCTGTATATTTTTAAATCAACCAAAATTTTAAATTAATCAATCCTAATTTCCCTTCTAGTTAACAACTTAGCATTTTTAATAAACGGCGTCGTTCAACTAGAGGCCTGAATAAAGGAAAGGAGACAGTTTCTTTTTGTATGGAGAATGGGCCCACCACGAATTTTAGTGAACCTCAATGAAATGTATGTTGATTTATTTCTTATAATCTATAGATTACAAAATTAATATTAGTTTTATCGCTTCTAAAGGGAATTCTGAAAAATTAAAAATTAAAATATGAATATCGCAATAACCTTAAAACAAACTAAAAGCGATTTTCTAGTAGTTTTCACCGATATTATGAGTTAGAATAGTGTGTTTAGAATATAATAGCTTAATAATTAATAGTATTAAACGAATTTGTAGGTACATTCAGCAATTATAGATATTTTAAGATAGATGGAAAATCCTTTTAGCAGTTCCGGCAAAACAGTGCACAGACAAACAAACGTGGTGTGGAGACTATTTTTTACAGGTATTAATTAATTAGTGAATATACATCACACACACCATTACAGTAATTAAATAAATATGATTAAAGCCAAGATGAATAACGGATAATATGTCTATTTATAATATTACCTTTAAATGCTATATGGTAAGAAAGCTGTTTTGAACTGGTTGTATAAGGATAAAACACAAAGTAAAAGGCCACTGCATATATTGTTGTAATTATTTCCAAAGCAGTCTATAGTGTAATCTAATAGTGGAACAGACATACAGACAGGTGCGGTGTCAAGACTTTGTTTTAATATGTTTTGGTTGATTAGTAAAGGTGCAGTGTGTAAACTTTGTTTTAAAATATATTTACTGATTAGTTATCATACCCCAAACACCATTAAAGCCAAAATGACTAGGTAATATCATGTTTATCTATGTTATTACACACTGATAAACATGAAGTAAGATGTTTTAAACTGGTTGTGTAAGGATAACAAAAACACATGTATAATTTAATTGTATTTATTATTGTCAGTCATTATCATTTCAAAAGATATTTTCAAAATAACTTGATAATAACATGAATCAGAATGATATTATCAATGTTGTGAGATATAATATAAGACTGTTGTATTCAATATCCATATACTTTTGTCTTTGCCTAAAAGCAGCTCGGCAAGATTTCAGCTTTCATGACATACACATTTATTCTAAGCGATCCACCTGAAAAAAATTAATGAATATTGTATAAGACTATATATATACTATACTTCAATGTCAATAAACTACATTTCCATATTTCTGTCAGTATTTTGTTGTCTCTGCCTGTATGTTAAATAAATAAGAAATTATTATAAAATATACACCATTAATCAGCTACATATGATCAAATACACAAATAGTAGTTATGGATTTACATCAACAATATTTGACTATGTAAAAGTTAACAACACATCAGTCTAAGGATAATAGAAGCATCTGATCAACAAGGATATAACCATTATACAAGTAAAAATGGCTTAACTAAGTTACAATACTTATGCAAACTGTATATTTGCTTCTAGTACAAGTAATAAGTACTTATTTACACATAAATATATGTACTATCTATACTGTCTATCTACTATGGCTGGCATAAATTCAGGATCCATGTTTGATGCCATTTGGTATTGTCAAGTTTATGGAGCAACTTGCTGAATACATAAGGTATTTATACCTAAATGCAGTTAAATGAATCGCTCTTCAAAGCCGATGAAGCTACATCAAATAGAGAAATCTTTAAATCCCTCGACCCATAGATTCTAATTTTCTTATAACATACAGAAAAACTTCATTTATGTATTTATTCTATCTATTATTTAATTTAGATTTTACTAATAACATAAAACTTTAATACTTTGTCACTTTTAACATACTAATAAGGTTCTAAGACCTGTGTTTGTCATTTTTTTAAGTAATTCATTATAAATTATAGATCTTATTTAGATTTTCCAAAATTCTAGGTGTAAGTATACTCTTGTATTACATACATACCTTAGAGAGTAATTGTGTTCTGTGATATACTCTTATAAATTAACTAAACTCATTAGTTTTCATTTTTCAATTTTGAATGTCATTGGCAATTTTAGCATGCGACCACAAAAATAAAAGGAAAAATAGATATTATCCATTATATGTTAAACACTTGTGCATCGATGAGACGATATTTATTTTATCGTCTTGTAAACAAACACGTATAAACTTTTTAGCTATTAATTAATTTTGCTAGTTTGCTACTAAAAATTATTTTAAAGTTTAAAACAATTAACCACATACTTTAATCTTAAAGTAGTGATGCAACTAGAACTCTGTTTTCACTCGATTCAATCAGTGAATCTGTAACTCGGTACTCGAGTGAAAATAAATTTTACTCGAGTCCGCTTGCACTCGAGTTACCGAGTCAACTCGACGCACCGTGTGGATTCGGAGAGCGCTAGATAGATGTCAGTTCACTAATTCATTAATTCTATCATCTAATCAACTAATTCACATAGCGCCGCGGGCGTGAAACTTGCATCTGGCATGTTGTAGTCAAATATGAACTTAGTTTGATTTATAATATCGTCATTGTGCTATCATTGTTATTTTTTTTACTTCGTATAAGTAGTGCATAACATAAAAGGTGATTTAAATATATTTGTTTGTTTAAAGTATGAATGATAACAATGAAACAACAAAACAAAATCGTCAGTGTGGCTTATTTTGAAAATGGAAGCGATTTGTAAGATATGCGAAAAGCAGTTTATAGATTTTGAAATGCTACACATGTCTGCAGTAAATAAAAAACATGGAAATACTACAAATAAATAAATAATAAATATTTGTATTTTATTTCATATTGTCACATATGACTTATTTAATAAAGGTACCTATTTGAAAGTATATTAATATAGAAACTCCACTTTATATTGTATTAAAAACTATAATAAAAAAAACTTAAGCTAGTAATTTAATTATCAAACAGTATTATTATTATTATTATTTAAAAATGCTTTAACTAAGGTAATCGCTATTATCAACTCGAGTGATAAACTTCAATCGATGCAGGGACTGTAAATAGTTAATTCGCATAACTCAAAACTCGAGTACAACTACAGTGACATGATAAAACCAGAGTGACTCGAGTCACAAAATTCCTCGAGTCGCATCTTTATCTTAAGGTCAATTCAGTGTCTGTCTAAAATTTAGTGATAAACTCGACTTACTAATTCGAACAATTTAATGATATATTATGAAATATCAACAAGCTGATTAAGTATAATACGTGATAGTTAAATTATTAATAACATTAACTATACGCTACGTCATAAAGTTAGAGTGATATTATTTTGAAAATTGTCTATACACCAATAAAATATAACTACCTATTAAGTTAAGTAATAATAATTATCTTGGATGGAGGAACAAATATAAAATAATTTGTAACAAACTGACACAACTTCGTTCCGCCAATTCGAGTTGCGTAACTCGAGTACTATTCGAGTTACGTGAATTTCAACTCAAGTTAACTCGAGTCGAGTTTCTTCCGAGTTGGCACATCTCTACTACAATTTTTTTTAATATTACATTATCTGAACCAATGACAAGAACACAAATATAAAAACAACTCTTTTTTTTAGATTTCTTAATTCCGTTTAGATTTTCACAAAATCTTTATGCTATTTACAATAATAAATTGGTATCTTTTTTTTGTATATAATACCATTAAGGGTCGCGAAAATTTCTAGTGGGCCCAAAAACGATTGACTCCTTTAGCCGTCTCATTTAATAAAATTAATAAGGTGACCATGCCTAGTAATGTCGCTGGTCAGTGCCTAATATAAACGTGGCTTTAAGGTAACCTAAGGGTCACTCCAGCCGCACCATAACCTACTGTCGCTAACATACCAAGATAAGTGCAATATTGTATTAGACTCATCGCTGAATATCATTCAGGCCGCTAGTTGAACGGCGCCGTTTAGTAAAAAGGCTAGGCTGTTAACTGAAAAGCTAATTAAGCTACTTGGCTGCGACATATGTATAATAAATATATATAGTTTATAAATATATATAACAAATAAATAAATACTAAACTGCAATTAGTCCTTTTTTCACCTTTTTTTACTATAATTTATTATAATAAGAATTATCTATATCCAGTAGCTTCTCGGTGATAAAATATTATCCTCGCGAACATGCCTGTACAACACTGTATGTAACCGTTTTTCATTGTTCCCTCGGGTCGTAATGAGTTAAGTTTGTTATCGTAACTTGACCGCATAACCTCTCAGTGTATTATGTCATGAAGCTGTCAGCGAAGTTTTATGACCTTCAGTTTTATTTATTTAGTCTTAACATTGTAACTAATAATATGTGTAAATCATGAATTAAATTTTGAGTAGCTTAGTTCCATAATCCAGTTATTAATTCATTTCTGGATATTTTTATTATTATTTTTAAGTGAATAACACCCACAAGTCACTTATAAGCGAGCACACAGACCAGATAATGGTAGGTTAATGTTGTCGCCCATAGGCATCTGCATCAGATGCGTTGTCACCCCCAAAGACTAAGATGGAAAGCCTCGTTTCCAGTAAATTTGTACAGCAGCATTAAGCTGCTATTAATATTAAAAAAAGATCCTAATAAAGCTATAACATTACTAGTATTCCCAGTAACAACTCTACTACGCTAAAAATGCTTCATTTATCAATTACAGCCTGTCAAAGACCACTGTATATAGGCAAGGATTGCCTCATAAGGGATATTTGCCATAGTCACCACGCTTGGCAAGCAGGTTGGCAACCGCAGTTTTATATTTTCTTGTTATTATTAGAAAGACACTACTGCCATCTCCTGATTTATTTAAGTGAAACTTCTTAATCGACGTATGGGAGAAAAAAAATCGTCACACTTTTTAGTTACGCTCGACCGTCACGTGCCATTCGATTATTTATCTAAACGATTAAACGATAATGCGAACTAAGGTTCTCGATTATTAATCGATTTTAATCGACTTTGTTCGATTATTATTTCGAAATTAAAATAGTTGAAAATTGTCTTATCTACAGATTATAAAAATGAAACAATAATAACACAATTATAACACTTATTAATAAAAAACAATATTATTTAAATTTAACATCAAACAATTATCAATTTCCAATCAGTGTCAAAAAAAAATATGTAAAATAGATGCATTTGCAGCTTGCGGTTACTTCTTAAATTTGTCAACTTTTTTACCTGCTTTGGAAAAAATTCTCTGAACGGAACGGGATATACTAATATTTTTAATGTAATTTGTACAGATGTGGGTTTGTATACGTCTGCAATCGTGTACGTCCCATGTAATAGCTATTTGTATATGTCTGAGATCGCGTATGTCTCATGTACTTATGAACTTAACTAAATAAAACCGTAAAACAATGCCAAAAACATTATTCGGGATTTCCCATATAAGGCCCGCCACATAAATACGGAATTCCGAACGGAGCAAGTTCCGTACGGAACGGTAATTTTCCGTACGGAATTTTCTCCGATTCGAGATTCCGTATGACCGCCTGTGCGTTTGGAATCCCAAACGGAAATCAACTGAGCCTTGTTATTCCGAACGGAAATAAACGTATGTATGTGATGTATTTACGGAATTCTGAAACGAAATCCCGAAACGGAATCCCGAAACGAAATTCCGTATGTATGTGGCCGGCCTAATAGACCACTTTACTGCGTAGTACCTACCCATCACTAAGTAACGGGGATTCTCTTTATAAGTAAGGTTACCATAACTTCATGGTTTTCCCCAATAATCGATTATCTAAATGATAATAGATTGCAAACGATCATCTTGATAATCGATCCATCGATTTTCGATAATCGATTCCGCACACCATTACAACACGCGAGCCATGATGATTATTGCTTAGGCACCATCTTACCAAAATTCAGTAGTCACTTTAAAAAAATGTATTAATGTATTTCTAAAGTGATAAAATGAAAGAATTTTTTGAATTCAAGTGAATTAATAGTCAAAGGGAGATTGATTATATTTTTCTTTTGAAAGATCCAACACGTGGGTGTAATTTTGGGATTTATTTTATGTTAACCTCACTTTTTGATTGTAGCTATCGTGTATTTTTTCAAATTATTAATTTTTAATGATTTATTCATTCATTTTTAATTATTTTTTACATGTATTGATTGTTTAGTGAATATAGATCCCAAACACCACTACCATTTTTATATTTTAACGATTTATTCATTCATTTTTAATTCTTTTTTGATGTAATAATTGATTAGTGAATATAGATCCCAAACAACATTAATTAAAGAAATATGATTAAAGCTAAGATGATGTAAGGAATAATATGTCCATTTATAATATTACCTATACACGCTTTAATAAACAGGACTGCTCAGTATACTCAGTATTCATATAAAATTTTAAAAATTAAAATAAAAATGTGCTATTGTAATTGTTATGGAAACCTTTTTGTTGTGATTTATCAAAAAATATGATGAAACTTATAGATAAATATTATATTTACGGGAATACTATACATTGAATAAAACTACTTAGTTCCTGGCATTTCAATGATATTTTTGATAACAACTTAGTAATAATAATAATAATAAACTGTGGTTGCCAACCTGTCTGTCAAGTGTGACAACTATAGAAAATGTACACCTTATATTATAACCTATGGAGGAGGCCTATGTTTACTAGTAGACTTATGATAGTCTGCAATGGATGAATGATGAATGAAACATAATAATAAATTCTTGTTATAAATGAAAATTTTAAGTTAATGGCTAAAGTAAATGAGAAATTCTATTATTTTAAATAATTAATTGTCAACATTATTTTATGCACGATCGCACACCTCTAGTCTTAATAATTACAAAATCGTGGTCTAAATCACAAAACCGAATCTGTCAACCCCGACTTCCACGTGGTCTTTCCGCTCTTACCCCTAGAGTGTATATGAAAACCCGGAAGCGCGGAGAGAAAGCAGCTCTCGCCCGCTGTGCTCGCTCACCTGCGCAGCTTCGACTGTTTGTTCGCCTTGGGCGACCAGCCTCAGCCGCTACGGCTTGTACGTTGCCTGCGCTTAGTTACGCAAGGGCGAAGGGGCTGCACTTGCCACAGCGCTGGAGCAGAAGCAGAATCAATATAGTGTTAATTCCCACGGTTTTTTCCCTTCCTGAAAACTCCTACATTCCCACCGGGACCCGAATGTGACTTTTGACGACCTGTTTTTAATAAGCGAAAGCGATTTTGCCTTAATATGTAACAAAACTTTAAAAATTCATTAAAAAAGGGGGGAGTTTCCGGCACTTCCCCCTTTTAGGGGGAGGTTCCCACCCCTCCCCTCCTCCCCCGCCCACTCGTCGACCATATATTCATGCCGCAGATTACTAAAGAAATACCCTGCAAGCATACTCAATTGCGGTTGTTACATAAACTAAAGGATGAACATGTGATTCCCAGCGAAGTCAAAAAATGGAGGTAATTATCATGAAAAATTTAAATCGCATAACAATCGCCATTCTCAGACATTAATTCAGTTAATATTTTTATTAGAAATTAGTAATATGTTTATATTTTTTAGCAACTCTGATCTCTGCCTATACCACTGAAATGAATGAATGAATGTTAATTCCAATTTTAAGTGCTAATTTATTATGTTCCGGAACATTGTGAGGAAATCTGCGTGTCTAAGGAATAAAAATATTTTAAAGACGTGTAGTCTGCCAATACGCAACTTGCCCAACTCATTATTTTTCATACCCCTCAGAGAAAAGAGACAGAGTCTATGCCCAGCAGTAGAACATGTACTCCAATATACAATAGGTTATGTTACATTTAACTCTTTATATTATTAATTTTTTTTATTAAAATTTAACAAGTACTTCTATCCTCCCAACCTTCTATCAAAAATTGCTACAGTGTACCTTAGGTATCAATGATAATTATGTTCAATATTATTGAAAATTTCTGTATAATTGTGAGCTTCTTAGGTTTATGCGAAAGTAACTTTGTCTGATTATTATGACCTTTTCTTGTCTTGACATTGTCTATGCAAACATTTATAAACCATATTAATAGTTAACTACTTGTAATTTATATATTTAAATATTCTTTTTTCCACTGGATATTGAATGTATTGAAAAGAACCTTTCCACTGAAAATATTCAAGAGCAGGCAGCAAGAGAGCGATTAAATGTTTACTCTAAAGCATATACCACGGATGGGATTCTGAAAGGCACGGACACAGAACACAATTACTCGGCACGGACATCACTAGAATCGAGAGCGTAGATTGCCACCAATGCAAAGAAAAGCCTTAAACAATTATAAAAAAGTTTAAAAATGAATCATAAAATAAATAATATACACAACGCATTTTATTTCTACTAACTCTCTTCTTCATAATAAAGTAATAATAATAATAGTCTTTATTTGCATAAAACATGGTAATTATACAGATGTTTAAGAGTTCTATTATGCCCACATGTTTTGCTATTTTAATACAATATAGCATGCAAATTACATTTAAATCAAGATAACCTATATATTATTAAAAATTAACAAATTAAACATTTTTTTTTTTAAATTATAATTATGTTTTACAATGTCAAAATCTGGTTTAAAGTGTCAGAAATTCATTAATGTCATAAATATTTTTGTCAATTAACCAATGGTACAATCTTTTTTTAAATAGGTTCATATTATGTAGTGTTTAATTTCATCAGGTATTTTGTTGTATATATACACACATTGATAAACAGCATTTACTATATTTAGCTGACTTCGAACTTCGCTTAGAACTAATTTATTTGGATTTCTTTTAAGCCTAGGATTAATATCAGATGACTTTTAAATAAATATGTATGCTGTTTTACAAATTTACCTATCTCAAAATATATAACGAGGGCATAGTTAGTAAAGATAGATTTTGAATATTGGCTTACAGGATTCTCTAGTTGGGATACCACATATCGTCCTTATACACTTCTTTTGTGCGATAAATACCCTACGCCAATCTATGCTATTACCCCACATTATTATACCATATCGAAGTATAGATTCAATATACGCCCGATAGCATAGTAGGGCCGTTTTTATTAGTTACATTTTTATGGTACGTAGTGCATACACAAAACGATTAACTTTGACATAGGTCATCTATATGTATTTTCCAGTCCAAATTTCGATCTATAATTACCCCAAGAAATTTAATTTGTTCTATTTCCTTAATTTTACTGATATTTAGACTAGAATTAGTTTTATTTTATTAAAATGTATGTAATTTGATTTATCTAGGTTAATTTTCAAATTGTGTGTATGCAGCCAATTAGTTATATTATCAATTGTGTCATTTATTTCCTTTTCATGATTCTGTAATGAATTACTGTTTTTGAGATGTTACAACTACGGAAATATCGTCCGCATACAATATACATTTGTGATTTGTCGCCAGAGTTATGTCATTTATGTATAAAAGAAATAATACCGGCCCTAAAACACTACCTTGCGGAACACCGTATTTATTTTCTCTGTACTTAGATGAGAAGGATAATATTTCATTTTTTACCATTTTATCAATAACGACACACTGCCGTCGATTTGATAAATAAGATGAAATCCACTGTAGAGCTATCCCTCTAATTCCAACCAAATCTAATTTACTTAAAAGAAAACTATGTTACGAAAGGTTTTACTTAAATCAAAGAATAATCCTGTTGTTAGTAGGTTATTATTTATGCTAGAAATTATTGTTTTTATAAGATTAAAAGTTGCTAGCGTTGTAGATTTCTTTTTCTGGAAGGCATATTGTTCTGTTTTGATTATGTTAAACCTCTCAGAAAATTCCATTAATCTCTTATAAAAACATTTTTCAAAAACTTTTGATATTATAGGTATCAGAGTAATCGGTCGATAATTGATGATATCGTCTTTTTTACCTTTTTTATACAATGGTTTTACAATTGAAATTTTTAAATTGTCGGGAAATTTTCCTGTCACAAATGATAAATTAATTAAATAAGTCAAAATGTCAACAAGTTCGCATACGCAAGCTTTAATTATTCTGGTATTAATTCCGTCGTAACCTTCCGAGGTAGTGTTATTTAAGGACATGATCTCTTTACTCACCTCATCTTTCGACATGGGTTTAAGAAACATTGAGTTTGATAGTGATATTGTATTTTTAGGAGTAATATTTTCCATGTTATCATTATTAGTTATAATAAAGTTAGTCATGTCAATAAAATAGTCGTTAAAAGCGGTCGCTATATCGTAAGGGTTCGTTAGGTTTTTATCATTTATTTTTAGATCCTTAATATTATCAAATTTTGTATTTGAAATTTCTTTTTTTATTACGGACCATGTTGCCCTGCATTTATTTTTACTCTTACTTATAAATTTTATATTACAATTCTTCTTGGATTGGTAGATACATTTTTTCAATAAATAAGAATATTTTTTATAAGTATCCTTATTTATTTTAGTTTTATTTTATAATATCGGTACTGCAGTGCTCTTTTGTTCTACAACTATTTTTCAAGCCTATACTAATCCAATTATTTTGATTACTGTTTTGTATTGGTATTTTTATTCTTGGGAAACATAGGTTATAAAACAAAATAAAATATCAAAAATTATTAAATGCAATGTTCAAGTCAGTTTCTAAATATGTTTCACACCATGATAGATTATTTAGACATTCCTTGAATTTTCGAACATTACTTAAATTATAACCTTTTGTATTTAAAACATATCTTATTTATTGATTTATTTTGTTGAACCTGGAAGCTTAATAACTGAGCTGTGTCATGGTCTGATAGAAACAAAGGCAATACTGTTGCAGACGCATTCTCTATATTACTTAGAATATGGTCTATACATGTCTCTTTTCTAGTTGGTACATTGATATGAAATTTAAGACAGTAATTAAGACATAAATCATGAAGATAAGTATTGGCTTTTCCTGGTTTAAGAGTATTAATATTTAAATCACCAGTAATTACAAGTTTAGTATTGGGATTACTGTTTTACATATTTCACGTAACATTCCGTCTAACTTGTCCAAAAACAGAATTGCGTCTGTAGAGGAGTCCTATAGAGACAAATTATTAGCAAATTATAAAGAGGAATCTCAATACCACAAACTTCAAATAACTTTTGTTGCTAAACTATTTATCTTATTTAATTTTTATATGCAATATCTCTTCACTAAAATACATGTACCGCCTCTAGACTCATCCCTACAGAACGAACTGGCTAATTCGTAATTATTAATGTTTAGGTATTTTTCATGATCAGTACGCAAGAAAGTTTCTGAAAGACATATAACATCTGGGGCGTTTCCGCCTTATCTAGTTCATCCAATGTTAACACTAATACACCTTTTGTTTGGTAATATACTAGCAATATTTTGGTGTAATATTTTTAAAAGCATCTTATTTGTAGTATTATTATTCACGAAAAGATGGTTTTATTTAATAGTTTAAGTAATACGGTATTGTACCTTTAGGCCCGGTATTTATATCATCAAAATTATTAATATTAGTCACCCTGAAACAGTTATACTCGATTGCATTCGAGCAAAATAATAGGAATTGTTCCTTTTATATTTGAGCTGCTGGATTTATCAGATAATAATATCGATTTATTATTACAGCGTAGTACAAACTTTTTAATTGCTTGGCACTTAGAAATTTGTTCTTATAATCGATATAGTCAATTACGGAATTTATTGATTTACACATAGAATATAAGTTATTGGACATACAATTCAATGATGACAGTTTTCAAATTTATTACAAATATTTTCTAAAGTATTATTTAAATCGTTAACATATATGTACTTATTTTTAAACACACTTAAGACTAGTATACTATTTAACTTGTACCAGTTAATTAATGTGCATATTTGTGAAGATAGTATTTTCAAGTCGTAATCTTTCTCCACACACACTATAATTTTATCGTTCGAGGCTGCTTGTATTTTGATATTTTTAGCACATCAGGCGTAAGTGCATATGGTTTTATTTCCGAGTAAATGGTATATTTTTCATAGGCCGTATTTGTTTTGAGCGTATTAAAGCAGAGGCTAGCCCAATGCATTGTTGTGTGCCAAAGATAAATATTTTATCGCAGTTATCATATTGTTTTCTGATGTCTGAAATTACCGTATTAGAGTCTTGTGTAAGTTTTATTGAAGACCCTACATTTTTGACGATATTTTATGTTGCAGCATTTGAATTTTTCATTAAGAATTTTGATTTCGTTTTCAGCGCTCTTAATTGTTTTTCTAATTCCGAAATCCTTTCTTTTAAGATAATAGCTGTCTCGCATCAAATACCTTTTCTATTTTTTACTTTCAGATAATTTTGAGGGCGTAGAAGTTGGCGAATATAAAACTTTGAAGTGAGCAGAATGAATATTTTTCTTTATTATGTTTTGGTGTTTCATTTGATATCCTTTATTGGTGATTGACATAGAGTTTTGAGTAGGTTATTTTCTTGTGTTAATTTTGTGATTTGTCTCCGAAGGTCGTTGTTCTCAATTATAGTATTATCCAGCTCATTTTGCGTACTTATGAGATCTGACCGTAAATTATTTATAGTGTCCTTCATTTCTGCACCGTAATAGAATCAGTAATTGTGAAGTCATAGCTCCGTGATAATATTTGACTAGGTGTAACCTGGGAATCGTCTGATGAGTGAAGAGTGGTTAATATGGGAGTCATTTATCGGCGATTCAATCATTTTGCTACCACTGTTGTAGGTGTCATATTTCCACTGAACTATGTGAGTATTTTTTCTAAATGTAACGTAGGATGGATCACTAGTAGGTGTAGATTGCCCAGTAGACATTTGCTTGCATGCTTTACATTTCCAATTTTTCTACTTTCTATATCCTTAAGCGATAAAGTTTTTCAGAATAGCCAATACAGTCAAATTCATAATACTTTTACATATTAAACATAGCAGTGAATTTTTAGCTTCAATAGGTTTTTACATTTATTACAACTTACAAGTGATGACATCTTACGGCTGCTATTTTTGAAAGACTTTGGTTTGGCATCATAGAAGTTTAACGTTAATATTATATATAATTTTAAATATTTTAGGATTTTCTTACGATAGATGTCGCAGTTCTTTACTGATTCTATGTATTCGTTTTCAATCTTGTGTCGTTTGTTATCTGTCTCCTTTAAAAGTGATAATGTTATAAAATCTGTATGTTTGTTGAAGATGAAAAAGATACGCTTTGTTTGTCCGACTTGTTTTGAACCGTCAACACTTCAGTAATCGAGTGAGATGCCGAACGGCGAAACCATTACGCCATCACTACATTGCTATATCGGCGAATTTGAGTAGTATGCTGTGTATGTTTTCAAACGCTCACTGTTTGTAATTAGACCGGTAATTTTGTCGTCGGATACTTTTTCGATTCACCGTCAGTATTAAAAATCAAAGTCTTTCTTTAATATTAGTACACAATTTGTTTAGTGTTTTTTTTTTTTTTTTTTTTTAAGTAAACTTACGAAGTGTCGGTTGAAGGTGCTTGTTTTTACTCATATATCACGATAAACTTATTTTATTGTTAAGAACTATGATATTTTAGCTATTATTAATGACTGTTGTGTATACTCGGTATGTTTATTAGCAATTTATATAATCACTGGTTGTTTGAAACGGTATAATTTCACTTACACGTGGTGGTTAGAGTTCACTGTCACTATTGAAAGTATTTTAGCACTTGTAAAATTAATTTGTCATAGTTATACGAATATAATATACGCAGTTAATGTTTGCATGACACATCCGCCATGACCGCTATATATAACCTAACGTAGCGCTTGTCACGAAGCCACCTGATGGTAAGTGGTGATGTAGCCTAAGATGGTGAAGCGCACTGACTTAACAAAAGCCCATTCACTCTTGCCTTGAAGACACCCACACTGTAATCGGATGGAAAGACAGATGCTGGCAACTTATGCCACTCCTTTGCTGTACGCATGATGAACGACGTAGCGAACCGTTTGGTTCGAATGCGTGGTAAGTCAACATCGAAGGGGTGGAGACTGGCCGAACGTCTGGTTGTCCGATGGTGGAAGGGAGAGGGAGGAATTAAATTGTGCAATTCCTGCGCAAATTATTATATAATTCCAAATTCTGTTTAGCCTAATGGTTGATCAGAGAATGCCTTAAGGCATTTAGTCCGCCATATGTGCGATTTTATCCCTGTTACAAAGAACAGCTATAGTAATTAACATAAAAAGGATATTTCTAGAGTTAAGTAACAACAGAATTGATATTTAATGAAAACTAACATGTATTCCTTTGTGGAATTTAACGTCTCCAATACTGGATCACCCCATACTATCTGGTGATAGTAGCCAAGCATAATCTCACAATTTATAAAAATAAATAGATTTAGATACGATTTTTCTAAGCATTATAGGATTAAATTAATATACGAATGACCCGCTCCGGCTATGCCTCCATCCATCCATCCATTACAGCCTTTAAAAGTCCTAGCCTAGATCACTCGTGGCATGACTTTCTGTCTGTTAGTGAATTTTTATTGCAATTGTTTCAGACATTCCGAAGATTAGCCCGGACAGACAGACTGACAGATAGACAAAAGTTTTAAAAATGGTTATTCATGTCTTAATAGCATGTAAATAACCTTCAATTTCATTTATATGTATAGATTATTAAATGTGGGGTGTCCCTCTTAGATGGAGTGACTTCCTGGTAAGTAATTACTTAAGAACCTACTTAAGTGTACGTTCGTAAGTAATTACTTGTTTTTTATAAAATAAGTAGCAGTAACAAATTAACTTACCGTCCACCTGATGGTAAGTGGCTAATGCAGTCTATAGACACCTGCATGGCTAGCCCAAGGTAAGGGCCGGCCTGAGGTGGCCACTCCGAGTGGCCTGATGAGCCCACTTCGGATATGTGTTGATGGGCTGCGGCGAGGGGTGCGCTCTCCCAATACGGCTGCAGCCGAGGTGGAGTCGCGGAGGAAAAGGAGTGTTGGTATGGCGATGCGCTATCGCCCTATCCTCCGCGACTTCAGGGCGGCATCGTTGATGCGGTGGTGGTGGGGCTGCGGGGAGAAGTATCGGTATTGCGAGGCGCCGCTCTCCCTACCCTACGCAGCCGAATCTTGGTGGGCGGCAGAGCCATAGACCAGATCCGCCGCTGATCGGGAAAGCGGGGCTACTGAGCGCTCGATTTTCCTGGCCGCATGGCCTTCGCGCATCGGTACGGGGGCGTGCCTTGCGCAGGTGATGTTGGAGGCCGCGGAGGAGGGCGCGCCATATGTTCTAGTGCGCCTTACCTGAGAAGGTGATGGGGAGCAGCTCTCCTGAGGAGGCGGCCAGCGCTGGTGGGGCCACGGATGTGTACGAAAGCGTTCCCGTGGCCCTGCCAATAAGCGGCGAAGGTGTTTTAATCGGTGCGAGTTCGACATAACCCCTCCTTGAAACCGCGAGGCGGGTATGCGTAGGCACTTCCCCATGTAAAACAAAAAAAAAGGTACTGGCTCTCTAGACCTTTCAGACATTACTATTAAATAGGTAGGTGAGGTGATACTTACTCAGACAAACATCTAGGCAGAAAATAAGTCCCACCACTAAATGCAGACATTATTTCAAAAAAACTCTTAATAACATAATTTGCACGACTCCGTCGCGCAGTGGCTTAGCATTGAGTTACGGTACTGAGGCATTGAGGTACGGTCTGGATGTTCATCCTTGTGCAATTTATGTTTGTAAACTGCCTCCATGTACATGATACATGAGAAAATCCTAGTTTGGGGGTAACTTTTCTTTATAGAAATTAAAATAAAATAACTTTTAAATATTTTAAAACATAAAACCTATAATAATTTAAATTTCCATAGGATCGAGTATAATAGAACTAACATAGATATACAATCGAACATCAAAACGAAAACGTGAAAATATTTAACAAGTTCTAAACGGAAGTAAACATTTGATAATCCTTTATAGAATAGGGTGACAAACGAGCACACAGTCCGCCTGATGGTAAATGGATGTTGTGGCTATAGACATCTACATTTATCCTCGATTAAGAATCAAAATGCAGATGCGTTGTCACCCTGAGGACCAAAATGAAATGCCTCGTTTCCAGTAAAAGGGTCTCCGGTTCTCTACACTCACCATACGAAACACAGCAGCATTAGGCTGCCATTTTACGCTGGTATTCTGTGAGAGCGTGGTCCTTCCCGTCGAGCTGACCCATTCGTGCTACAACCATAATATAGCTGCAACGTGGCTCTACCACGAATAAATAATAAATAAATAATCTGGCTATGAACAGGTCTGTGATCTTGTTTGCTTTATCTGCGCAAAATATATTAAGATGCCAGATGTTAGTTCTTTCTTCGTGATGAAAAAAATCTAGCTTTGCTATTATATTCCTATTCATAAATCACAGTTTATGTGTCGCAAACGTGAAGGAAATGTATCTTATTGCTTTTAAAAAGGGGTTTCTAAAACTGGTGGAAATAGGATATAACATTAAGTCTAGTAGTATATTTACATATAAATAAAATTGAAGAGTCTGTCTGTAATATTGAAATAACTGTCTTATTTTGAGCTATACCACCATAGCATATTTGCATGCTGCTAACACCTGAGTAACCATTTTTAAAATGTTAGTCCATCTGCCTGTCTGTCTGTCCGGGCTAATCTGCCGAATGGCTGAACCGCTTGTTATTAAACTTCACAAACAGATAGAGAGCAACGGCAGGAGTGATCTAGGGTAGATTTTATCCGAAAAAATGGGACTCAACGTCCCAAAAAAAAATTGACTAAATAAATTGTTCCTAAATATTGTTACGAGCTTGGGGTTCGAGACAATTAAAACTACCGAGTGAATTACCAATATTGACCGCAAAATGAACAACAAAGGGTTTGACGAAGGTTCACTAGTGGTTACACAATCCAGTTCGCAGCAAAGGGAAATCTCCTAAGCTTCAAGCCAATGGGACGGACCGTACCGGATTGTGACAAGGATCAATGACGTAACCTACCGGATACAGAAAGGTGCAAGAGGTACCCTAAGATCGTCCATGTGGATCGACTGGCGCGTTATTATAATAACAATGCTCGGGACGAGCATGTCTTAGAGGCGGCGTTGCGCGCCACTATTAATGGTTTATACATGGCAACACTAGTTACCACTAGCGCCCTCTAGTATCGAGTAGCAGAACCAGGAGAGTCAAGATCTTTCTAGAAATTTCGGGACCGATATGTACCGAACATTCTAGATGTTTCCACAGTAGAAGGTTCTGGAAAGTATCGGAGGCGCTATATAAGGCCGATATAGACCACGACCGAGGCAGTATTGAATTGGCGATACAAGCGAATACTTGGAAGGATACAACTGCGAATTAAAGTGATCTGTAGTACAATTGTATTTTGTTATTAGTGTGGTTTTAGTTGTAATTAGTGTTGCCATGTATAAACCATTAATAGTGGCGCGCAACAATATCTTAAATATAAATAACGCCACATTAATAGATCATGTTCTAAGGAAGCCACTGGTGCTGGTGCTGTAATCGAATATAATCGAAAAAAACGAAATCTCGGAAATTAAAAACATGCGTGAGTGTCGAACACTCGGTTAGAACGAAGTTCCTTTCGTAGTATATTATTATTGATAAACGTATTATATTATTGATTAACAAATAGAAATAAATGAATTACTAGCATCCATTAAAATGAAGCGTCATTTAAAATAATATTTCTTTCATGGCAAAATAAGAAAAGTGATCGTGACGGAAAAATCTTACACTTTTTCTCGCCTAGCTCTCATCCGTCAAATTGTACTGTGCGATAAGGAACATCGTTCCAATAAGTTAAATTATATACGATAAAATCCATAAAATTAGTGCTGTTCAATAGGTAGCATTCGTATAAATATTAGAAATCAAGGTTGTTACGGGTGACGAAATCCACCAAGATGTCCGCGTCAGCAGAATATTCTGAATGCAGACCACAGGCAGATGTTGAGTGGACAATCAGAAACTGCCGAGTTCCTGCGTGACTCTCATGATTGTTTTAAGCATAGAATTTAAGTTAGTGTTAAGCGAGTTCTGTTAGCGGTCTTTAATTAATGAATTAGTATTTTTAAAACGTCCTCCGGCCCCTGCATAACTTGACTAGGTGTCGTGATGTTTTCCACAACTAGATTTTTCATTATTGGCCCATAAATGATCCCTGCTGGACGTAAGCCTCCCGGTATAGATCTCAAAACGTTATAAATAAACTGGGTGGTATGACTTTTCTGCCTCAGAGATCGTTTGGGTAGGCACTACCTCTTACCTATGCAAAAAATGTTGCAAGCTAGCAAGCGTTGTGTTGCAAATCCCCAATACAAATAATATCATTTGGTGAAAAGTTTTATTATTAATTAGAATGGTGTTCTAATATGTCTTGGTTGTATGTAATGAAAGATAATGGGAAACAAGAAAACCTAGCCTCTGTCGTCTAGCAGAAATGCGTGCACTACTGTGTTCCGATCTGAAGGGTAGAGAGAGTTAGTATAATTACGGGCTCTGACGCATTCGGCCTTACTTCTCAGAGATCAATGCATATGTAGCCTATTGTGTTTCAAGTTAACTGCAGGTGTCCATGGTCGCAACTACCATGAGGTGGACTGTGAATTGATTGTTATTTCGCTTTTAAAAAATATGACAAAGCGCCTGTTAAAATTTATATAGCAAAAGCATTCGCGCGCTTTGAAGTGTCATTCTAGTGACAGGACAAAATCTGACAATTTAAAGTAACACTTATGTATAACGGGGCGTGCGAGCAGTGAAATAATATGTTAGTAATTGTTTTCATAGTTTTATTTACCAGCGAATATTAAGTAAAGGACAAAATAATAATATGTTGAAATTTGCACTTTCTTATATTAAATTCATTACCGCAAGTTTTTTTATAGAATAAGGGTGATAACGAGCACACATGATGATAAGTGGATGCTGTAGCCCATAGACATCGTCATCTATTTTCAGTAAAGAATCAAAATGCAGATGCGTCGTTACTCATGAGGAATGCGTCATTTCCAATAAAAAAAGCTTCCGGTCCGGTTCTCTATACCTACCATACTAAACACAGCAGCATTTAAACTGATATTCTGTGAAAGCATGGTCCTTCCCCGTCGAGCTGACCCATTCGTGCTACAACCATAATATACCTCCAGCGTGGCTCTACTGCATGAAAAATTCCTAAAGGGAAGTAAAAATTAGATATTGTGGCTATGACCGTTTTTTTTTTGTGTGTGCGCAAAAAATATTAAATCAAGTTGCCAGATGTTTGTTTTTTTCTTTGTGATGGAAAGAAAACTTTTGCTTTGCTATTTTATTCCTATTCATAAATCACATTTATGTGTCGCAAGCGTGTAGAAAATGTATTATATTGCCTTTAAAAAGCGATCTCTAGAAGGGGTGGAAATGCGATATAACATTAAGGTAATCCTATACAAAAGTGATGTTTTCCTTTTATCTTAATTAGTGAGACATAAACTTAATTTTAAACACTATACATCTTTAAGTTTAAGTTATAAATGCATGACACTTATAAATGCCTTATTTGCCAAAACATACCGAGTAGTTTAAAAGATCTGAAGAAACATGAACATACATAACCCGCTAAATAAAGTAATAATAAAATAAATAGTAATTAAATGGGAACGGTGTATATACATACATATATATATATATATATACATATATATAAGTTACAGCCTATATACGTCCCACTGCTGGGCACAGGCCTCCTCTCATTTCTGAGAGGGTTTTTAGGGCAAGGAAGTGTCCGCCGCGCTGCCCCAATGCGTGTTGGCTAACTTAACATGTCTTCGAAATATATTTCTTTTTCTTATTTCTCAGACATGCAGGTTTCCTCACGATGTTTTCCTTCACCGCCGAGCACGTGGTAAATCAGCACTTAAAATTGCAATTAACAATTTCATTGGTGCCGGCGGGGATCGAACCCGGGTTGCTCGCGTACTGTGAAACTTACAGCGAGCGCTAACCATCTGAGCTACCACGACTCTCATGGTTATATATAAATATATTTGTAGAGATGTAAAAAACTTTAATGATAAAAACTTGTCTTCCTTTTGTGTATTATGTGTTAATATAAGAAGTCTCAATTGTAATTTAGACGCTTTTCTAGTTTTTATATCGCAATTGAATATTAATATAGACATTGTAGTTTTTACTGAATGTTGGTTAAAAGATGATTCCATAATACCGGAAATAGACACCTACACATCATATTATACTAAACGTTTATTTAACCAGAATGACGGTGTGGCAGCAAACGTAAAAAAAACATAAACGTCACATCATATGAACCATTAGTCGATGATGGCAATGTGCTAATACTCACTGTCGATACAGATACCACGGTTATCTGTACATATAGACCACCAAGTTTTCGCAATCCAACGCAGTATATCATATCACTTGATAAAATACTCCATAGCATAAATAAAAGTATCGTAGTCTTAACTGGAGATCTAAACTTAGATGTTATGCCTTGTACTATAAAAGGATATTCTGCCGATTATCTCAATATGCTCTCTATGCATGGCTTAAAACAATGCGTTTATCTTCCGACAAGGAAGAAAGCGTGCTTAGATCATTTTATGGTACGATCCCAACATAGGATTACATCTATTGTTTTTGATGAATTAACTGACCATCACCCTATTTTATTACTTATTGACAGAGTAAAAATTAGTAAAAATAAATAAAAATTTTATAAAGTAAAAATTGACTATGACAAAATAACTGTAGGTATAAATAAGCTTAACTGGAAAGAATATTATGGAATCGACAATGTCAATGATGCTGCAGAGTATATTGTAAATATTATAAAATTTAATACAAGCTAATACAACCAGAATAACTATATCTAAAAGAAATAGGCCATTAAAACCCTGGATAACACCAGGAGTTGTAAGATCGATAAGAAAAAGGGACAAATTACATAAACAATTAAAAAAGGAAAATAATAATAAAGATTTAGCATCGCACTATAGGAAATACAGAAGCACATGTAACGACATAATAAAAAAATTAAAAAGACAGTATTACGAACAAGAACTTATTACCAATACTGGAAACGTTAGAAAGACATGGAAGATAGTTAAAGAAGTTTGTAATCTAAGCCAATCAAAACAACCGACAACAGAATTATTAAAAATTAAAGATACGCCAAAAGCTTCACTTAATCTAGTAAACACCTATTTCACAAAGATTGGTTCACAGCTTGCAAATTATACTCTGAAAACCATAGGCAAATCAGTCTCAGAACTTGCTGATAATGTCAAACAGACGGGTCCAACACATTCGATGGCTTTTTTCTTAACAGATCCTGAGGAAGTAAAAACTACTATTAACGAACTTAAATCAAATAGTTCCCCTGGCTGGGACAAAATTACTGCTAATTTCGTTAAAAGGTATAGTCAAATTCTTTGCGCACCTATAGCACGTCTATGTAATAGTAGTTTTCAGACAGGGCAATTTCCATCACCATCCAAGCAGGCCTTAGTAACACCAATATTCAAATCTGGTGATAAGTCCGCTGCTTCGAATTACAGGCCGATTTCTTTGTTACCTACTTTTACAAAAATAATTGAGAAGATTGTGAACAACAGACTTATAAAATATCTAGAGCGTTATGGATATCTAGCTGCGACTCAATTTGGTTTTAGGGCACATCGTTCAACAGAAGACGCTATTTTACAACTGATTTCGAAAATAACATCTTATGTAGAAAAAGGTGATAGGTGCATATGTGTTTTCTTAGACTTGTAAAAAGCGTTCGATACTGTGTCTATTCCTATACTTCTCGGACGTCTCGAAAATCTGGGTATAAGAGGTATGCCATATGCATGGTTTTGTAACTAGCTTACAAACAGAACCCAAATATTACGTGTTGACGACGAGCTAAGCGATAAAGCCGAATGTAGCTATGGCATTCCACAGGGTAGCATTCTTGGACCAACACTTTTTTTGACGTACATAAATGAATTATGCAAAGTTAATATCCGCAGTGCGGACCTTTTTATGTTTGCGGACGATACTGTAATCCTCTTTCATGGTACAGACTGGGATACTGTGCAGCAATGTGCTGAAAATGGATTACGTACGGTTACAAAATGGCTGGAAAATAATCTTTTAACCGTCAATTGTTCAAAAACAAAATATATATGTTTTTACAAAACAATAATCTCAAAACCACCACACAGCTTCTCTGTCACCATGCATACGTACCCTTGTAATACGTCCCAAAAAAGGAGAGATGTAAATGTACAATATTAGAACGAACATCTACGATAAAATACCTTGGGGTAATCCTCGGCGAAAGATTAAATTGGCAACCTCATATATCAAATATATCTAAACGAATTCGGAGACTCACTATAGTATTTAAGAAGCTAGGAACGATAGCGACTAAAAAACTGCTAATTCAAACATATAACCCTTTTAACCCTTTGTCATTGTCTCATAAATTATTGCATCTGCTCATGGGGTGGAGCTCCCAAAACATATCTTATTGAGGCCGAGCGAGCTCAAAGATCTATACTAAAACTAATATTACATCTTCCTTATACATACCCCACATTTAAAGTTTACGAATTGTCAAATGTCCTCAGTGTACGAAAATCGTATATATACAAATGCATAAAAAGATATCATAATTTTTCCCCAGTATATGTAGCTAAAAACAAAAGAACACAAAAATGTCCAGTACCATTTGTGAAAAGCGCATTTGCGAAAAGGCAATATGACTACCAAGCACCACATTTATATAATATAATTAATAAAAAAATAAGGTTAAATAACTTAAAAAGTCACCAAGTTAAAGAAATTATATTAAATTGGCTAAAAGAATACGACTATGAAAATTGTGAAAACCTACTTTGAGTCATGTACACATATTTTAATAAAAACAGACGTGCGCACATACACACACACACACATACACACACACACACACACACACACACACACACACACACACACACACACACACACACACACACACACACACACACACACACACTTTGTTTGTTTTATATTTTAAAGTCTGTATTGTACACGGAAAATAAGATCACTTAATGGGAGGGAAACTGCCTCCTAACATACAGGGTAACCTAGTTTAGGAGTCAGGGCACCAATGAATTGTATATTATATCTGTGTTCAATAAAGAATTATTATTATTATTATTATTATTATAAGTTACAGCCTATACGTCCCACTGCTGGGCACAGGCCTCCTCTCATTTCTGAGAGGGTTTTTAGGGCAAGGAAGTGTCCGCCGCGCTGCCCCAATGCGTGTTGGCGAACTTAACATGTCTTCGAAATATATTTCTTTTTCTTATTTCTCAGACATGCAGGTTCCCTCACGATATTTTCCTTCACCGCCGAGCACATGGTAAATCAGCACTTAAAATTGCAATTAACAATTTCATTGGTGCCGGCGGGGATCGAACCCGGGTTGCTCGCGTACTGTGAAACTTACAGCGAGCGCTAACCATCTGAGCTACCACGACTGTCATGGTTATATATATATATATGACGGCACCAGCACCATTGCACGTGCGGCGGCGTCGATGTAGCTAGACAGAATTCAAAACAACACGTGCACCGCACACCTACGCCAATGCACCTGCAGTGGCGCCCGTTCAGGTTGTATAAAATGGACGGAGCGGCCACCGTTAAGGCAGTCTTGGCTCTGGCGTGGAACGGTGCGCTTGTCGTATTCCGTTACTAGCCTATCCTTGACTCGTTGGATAATTAATTCGTGCAAACGAATTAATTATTATTCTTAACTACAAAATTAGTTTCTGTACAATTTATAGTTGTATTAAGTAATCTATTGTAAATTAATCTTATTTAAAAGAAAAGTCCCGCTGGGTTTCTTGCTGGTTCTTCCCAGGACAGAGGTTTTATCCGAACCGGTGGTAGTAGTACTATATTGAATAAAAGTGATTCTATTCTATTCTAAAAGCCTTTTCATGTGACTCTATACATCATAATAACATACTTCATAACAAGTGGGAATAAAGCTTTCCATTTAAGTTCTCTATTATTCTTAACATATATATATATATATATATATATATATATATATATATAACAAAGTGCGTTATCAGAATCAGTATTCAAACGTATATAAATAACTTTTTTTCAGAAAACTCGACCATTAAAAAATTTAATTTTAATAAATAAAAAAAAACTTGTATGTCTTTTATTACCTCTACATTGTCCGGGGAGTAAGAGGATTGTCAAAGACTCCGCTTTACCGGTGCTCGTGTCAGTTAGAGATAATAAAACCACACACAATTTGCAAAAAAAATTTTTTTTACTAAAATATTTTTGTAATGGTCGAGCTTTTAAAAAAAAATATTTCTATACCTTTGAATACCTACTGATTCTGGTAACGTACTTAACGAGAACCATAGGGTTTTTGTTACATGTTGTATATATTATACTAGGCTGAAACATAAAAAAAAAGAAATGTCAATGTCTAATTTGCTGTACGGTCCAAACCAAAGAGAATATAATCACTACGTTTAGTCCAAACTAAATGTACCAGTGACGTCCGTCTGACGCGTGAGTGTTTCCAGTTTGTTGCTTTAATTTAATACATCATTTTTTTACTAAAACCTTACTTAACCAATTTTTGTTAAGTAGTAAATAGAAGAAAATGATTTATTTTTTACACACATTTATTACACACACCCTTTTTTTTAATTTCCCTCTGTCGCCTCTTACGACACCCACGGGACGACATATTCTTACACCGCCACTACACTGTAAAAATGCTTAACTTGACTTTCTTAGACTTACTACGACATTTAAGTGTCTCACACTCATTAAACTACCGATGCATGCATGCATGACAATTAAACAAAATTAAAAACTTTATATTATCAAACAACAAGGCTTTATTTTAGGGTTGGGAATGTCATGGCTGAAAATAAACTTTGAAGAACCATCCATTGGGAAACACTATTGAGGTCATTGAGCATAGTGCTTAGTTCATCAAGCGATTCTACCAAAATAACTATAAATATAGTTGCGAAATCTTACATGAGTGATGTATTCCCCATTGATGTTGATACAACATAATTATTTCCAGACCAGTAGCTTGAAAACGTCTTCCAATGCAGCGGTGAAGAGTTTGGGGAATATGATATCACCCTGTCTTACACCTCTCTGCAATTGAATAGGTACGTACTCTGGTTCTGTACTCGTATAGCCATCGTAGCCTTACTGTATAAATACTTTAGCACTTTTGAAAAAACTTCAAAATTGACAAAGCGTATATTATTATAATCACTACTTCGGTTGTAGCTCCCAAGGAATGACAAAGGTGATGGGTGATGGTGACTGACCTTTGTCCGCTACCACACAGAGCCGTAAATAGGGCGATGATAGTGTGTGATTAGATTTTATATTAAAGTATGATTCAATTCAAGTAACGAAAAATTTTGTAGAAAAATCTCAAATAACTTACGATATGTTTTTTTCCTTTTAAAGCCGTTAATTTTTAAGAGGATGGAAGCAAAAGTAACTTTACTGGAAAAGCTATTCAATGGGTAGCTTTTCTAAATATCGCAAGCTATTACGTCGCATTATGAAAGTGGATGATACTCATTAATATAGGGTTTATCGGAGTATAATACGCAAAATGGCCCGTTGATTCCTGATTTACGTGCTTTTAGAAATTCAATTAACTGTTATAAGCAATACAAAGTGTCTTGTTTATATATACGTATACTGTGATACGATTTTTAAATATGGATGGTATAAAGCATATCTCGTGAGTCCGCGCGAGAGTGCGTTCGTGATTATCTCTCTCTCTCTCTCTCTCTCTCTCTCTCTCTCTCTCTGTGTGTGTGTACATTGTACATACATTGGAGTTCCATGTGTAGTTCATAAAAGTTTTATACGTTGTAGAGCCATATAGATTGTAATGTAAAAATATTTTCTCTAATGTCATTATACATGAAGAAAACAGCGGAATACGTTTATATGGACTAAACGCCGTCCGGATATCCTTAAGTCGACTTTTATAATCCGCTAGGATAATAGTGGATAGCATAAGCTGGCATCGTAAAGTATTATTTTGTGTCTGTATTCCGCCTTTATTTCTATCTAACTATAACTATAGCCCACGTAATTAATTACTTTGTTGCTTGGACCAATTTAAACACTTTATATAAGTGTATTGTTACAAAAATAATAGTGATTCTAGTAAATCTTACATGGTAGAGCCACGCTGCAGTTATGCTTTGGCTGCAGCACGAATGGGCCGGGTCGACCGGGGTAAGAACACGCTGTCACAGAATACCAGAGAATACATGAGACAGTAGATAATGCTATGTTTCGTATGGTGAGTGTAGAGAACCGGAAACTATTTTTACTGGCAATGAGGCAGAATGCGAGAATGATTTTATTCCTCAGTGGCCACACCGCATCTGCATTTTGATACTTAATCGTGGATAGATGTGAATGTCTATGGGTAACAGCTACCACATATCATCAGGACGACTGTATGCTCGTTTGTCACCCTTATTATTTATAAAAATAATGTATTATAAACTCAATAAATTACATTATATATATAATGTAATTAGTCTTCGAGGAAGAGACAAGAGTAGATTTCAGAAGACTTATGATGGGGTGTTGATGATAATGATATAAACATTTTAAGCCAAGGTTGTGTTTCGGTTCTCTTGAGTCTTGCACCACACAAAGCCTATTAATTTAGTCTTATTAGAGTAATTTGTATTGAACACGTACGGGAGAAGTGCTTGTTTGTGTAAATTATAATATATCATTAAATTCTAATATAATGTGACAATATTCTACTAAAGTTTATACAAACTTAAAAAGATTGATAGGAACACATTAATTTGGCCATAGTAATATTTTTAGGTAAAATATTATAGGCGGGTGACTACAGGAAGATGCTGCTACTCATCTCCTTGTTGGAGATATCTAGATATAGTCTAGATAGACTAGCAACGCGAAGTTGTCTTACTCTCTATAACTCGCTGAGTGACCTTGAGCTATCTCTTATAGTCAGCATTTATAATTAACTAAATTAAATGTGATAAAAGTTAAAGTAAAATTACAGCCTTTATACGGCCCTCTGTTGGGGCACAGGCCTGGCAGTTTTCCTTTACCACCGAGCAAGTGGTAAATCGGCGCTTAAAGTTGCAACTAACAATTTCATTAGCGCTCGTGTAGGGACATTTACCATGTTCATTTGAGCCTATCCGTTGGGAAACACTATTGAGGTCATTAAGCATAGTCCTTTGTTGGAGATACTCCACGCATTACAACCATACGGTTTGCTTTGTCTTTCGTAACGCGTAACGCAAAGGAGTGAAATAATTTTTCGGCTTGTCTTTCCGTTCAAGTACAATCTGGGCGTCTTCGAGACAAGAGTGAATAGGCTCTTGTTACGCTAAGACAGTATAATTAATAGTAATCGAGATCTAAAAAAAATTGTCTTCGACCTTCAAGTTCTCATGTTTTAAATCATAACCATTTAATATTGATCGGTACTATGAAAGGCATGTTTTTGAATTACTTACTAAAGCTTCATCACTGCTTACAACCAGGTGGGATTGTGGTCAAGCATTCGCTAATAATAAGCAAAAAAAAAAGTGATGAAGTTTCTAGCGATTCCGCCATAAGTACCATATCATCGGAAAATCGGCAAGCAATAAGAAAACATTATTACTAAATAGTTAACATTAGCATAACCAATAAAGTTTTTACAAGCGCGTGATTTCTACCTAGTAATAACTTCCGTTGCTATAAACTTTTTACGATATCGTGTCCTAGAACTATGATCATAAAATTACTGACACAAATCACATAGCGATGTAATACTCTGAACATAATTCCTTTACGACCACTTTACTCGTCAAGAGCGATTTCTTTACTGCTTTCTTAATTCTATCTATGATCGTGAGAACCAGTGTTCAGAGTAACTGACTATTGGATTTGAAACCTACACAACATGTGACAAAAACCCTGTGGTTCTCGTGAAGTTCGTTATCGGAATCGGTATTTAAACGTTTAGAAATAATTTTACTGCAGAAAACTCATCCATAAAAGTATTAAGCTAAATTTAAATAAATTTCTATCTTTGACACGAAACTGAAAGCAGGGTCTGTGACAATATTCTTACTCCCCGATCATTGCAGAGGTAATGAAACCACATAAAATTTGCAAACTAAAATTTGTATTAATTAAATTAAATTTTTAATGGTCAACTTGGCTGTCGTCTTGCTCTATGAGGTCCCGGATTCACATCCCGGATCGGGCTAAAATCATTTATTGGTTTTTTTATCAAGAAATTGTCAGTAGCAACCCGGAGTCAGAAATTTGCCGGTGTTTCAACCCAGTGCCTCGAAAAGCACGTAAAGCCGGTCCGGCGCTTGATCTCTCTCCGATCATTACCACTCCATCGGACTATGAGAGTGAGGGAATAAAGAGTGCACCTGTGCTTGTGCATACACTTGAGCACTATTATCCTGTACTCCACAGGTGGCTTGGCTCCATTGAGACTGGCCGCCTGGCCGCCGTGAGAGAAATTAGGTCTTGACTGGAGAACATTATGATTATCAATATTTTGTAATATATATCAATATATTGTGCGAAAATACAATATTATGTTTTTTAGCAGAACTAAGGGCTTGATAAACTAGCATAGATGTAAAGGCACATCATCATTTTTACGTGGTAGAGCCATGCTGCAGCTATATTACTGGTATAGTTGTAGCACGAATGGGTCGGCTCGACCGGGTAAGGACCACGCTCTCACAGAATACCTTAAAATAGTAGCTTGACGCTGCTGTGTTTCGTATGGTGAGTGTAGAGAACCGGAGACCCTTTTTACTGGAAACGAGGCATTCAATCTTAGTCCTCACGGGTGACAACGCATCTGCATTTGGATTCATTATCGAGGATAGATGAAGATGTCTACTGACCACAGCAACCACTTACCATCAGGTGGACTGTGTTGCCGTTGGTTATCATTATTCCATCCACAATTTAAAAAATGCTACTGCTCATCTCCTGTTTCATTCCCCTCGGTCACCTCTTATGACACTCCCGGTATAATATATTACAACGCTACGGGGCAATGAAATTAATATGGCGTATCAAATACATCATACGAGCACATAACCCAGTGATCACACTTTTTATAGCCACTATTATTTGAGGCCAATTCTATTACAACATTAATATTCTGTAAACGTGGACTTTTATGTTTGTTTGTAATATGAGCTTTATATCCCTATACTTATATTAAAAACAGTTAGTTCCAGAGTTGGCAAGGGTTACCCTATACGGAAGTTTATTGACCAAATTGGTGATTTGAAGATGGGCGAAGTTAATTACTCCTAACCGACGAGCATGAATGCGTAGATACGTGAATGTAAAAACATGGGAGGTGTGTAAGAATCGTGCCAAATGGAATTCCATAGTCTCTGCATAGCCCTCTGAATGACAGGCGTGCGAGTATATGTTATGTTATGTTTGTAAATGGATTAATATTTTAAATATTAATCCATTTAAATACAGTTTTTTTATAAAACTACAGAGACAAACAAACTTACAGTCACCTGATGGTAAGTCGCTACAGTCCATGGGTGGTTGCAGTCAACTTAAAAGAAAAAGGCTACAGATGCGTTGTCACCGCTGGTAACTAAGATGAAATACCTCGCACCGTTCATGTATATTACGGTACTCTGTTCTCACATCATGTAATTATACTAGCCCTCTTTACCCTTCACCGGAACACAGCAGTGCAGCTGCTATTAAGCAGTAGAAATGAGTAGGAAAGGCTCATTAGTTATACAATAGAGAACCGGGTACCAGTCCGGTTTTAAACGACTTCAAAAAAGTAGGAAATTCTGAATTAGATTGATTTTTTTGTATGTATATTAAGCGATATATTTGCCAATCGTGAACCTTATTTTTTTTTTAAATATAAGGAAAAATATGGATGAATAATAGAGGGATGAATTTTTGTAGTAACTTTCAAGATGACATTCTAGTTGGGAATGGGAAGAACCAGCTCCCCTCTTTATCTAAAGTTTTTGAATAAAATAAAAGATTATAAAGTAAAAATAGCTAAAAGAACACTAAAAGAGTTTCTAATCAAAAATTTAGGTGGTCGGTATAGTATGTTATTTGCATATATACATTTTGTTGTATTAATATAGGTTAGAATAATATATTGAGAGTATATTAGATGATAAGATAACTTACTGTAAATTGCATGATTTGATGTGTACATACCTTATTTGTCTCTTGTTAATAAATATATAAATTTAATTTTTTAAATATACAATTTAAATTTACCATTAGTACCAAAAGTAATTTATATTTGATAGACCACAGCAATAAAACCGTGTGTGGTTTCTGTTGAAGGGCTAAAAAAACTTCATTTTTGTGTATCAGGTTTTTTAAAATATATTTTGAATAAATAAATAAAAAGTCGTTACCTTGATGTTGTGATATTGCTGAATACACTCAAAAGGGTCAATAAATAAAACTTTAAAAGTAAAAAGCAACTTCAAAAAACTAAAAAAAATATAATAGTTTTCACATAATTTAATGGTTTCTAAAGCCTGTACTAACAAAAAAGTAACAGTGTATGAAATAATTAAAAAAAAATATTAGAATTTAATAGAATAGAATAGAATTACTTTTTATTATTATATATTATGTATACATTGCCCTTTGAATAAATTACTGATTCTGTGGAGTCAAGAAACTGATGTCACTAGCTTGTGTTTAATACTAGTGTTCCGTACCCAAAGGGTAACCAACGGGACCTTATTACTAAGGCTCCGCTGTCCGTCCGTCTGCCTGTCAGCGGGTTGTATCCCATGATCCATAATAGGCCGCTATAACAACAAATAATAAAAATTAAAAGGGGCTCCCCTACTAGAAACGTGTATTACGATGGCACGGAACCCTTAATGCGCGGGGCCGACTCGCACTTGGCCTGTTTTTTTAATTAAAACTACTTTTTTGTGAACATAAATATACTGCAGGCTAAAGTTTTGCTATGTAAGTCTGCTTTTTACAAAACTAGCACACTGATGGTAAGTGGATGCTGTGGCTCATCACATTTTTCATCAGTTAAGAATCAAAATGCAAATGCTTTGTTATCCCCAAATACTAAATTAGAATGTCTCATTACCAGTAAAAAGGGTTTCCGGTTCTCTTCACTCATCATACGAAACACAGCAGCCTTGAGCTGCTGTTTTACGCTGATATTCTCGGAGAGCGTGGCCCTTCCCCAGTAGAGCCGACCCATTCATGCTACAATCATAATATAGCTGAAGCGTGGCTTTACCACGTTATAAATAAAGTTATTTCAATCGAGGAAAAAAGGTAAAAAAATGAAACCCATTATAACGAAAGGTAATTCATTTTAACGTATTCGGCCGAGTTTATATTAAGAGATATGAATTCCAAACGTTCCTTCGGAGAATAAAGCGCTTAAGTTGCCGATCTCATAAATATTTATTATCATTGTTTTTATAGCTTGAAGTGGTGATAAAAGAATTATTACGACCACCTCTTCACGTACTGATACACCATATTAAGCTTTATGATAATGTGTCAAGTTGGGTGATGGTTTCTTATTAATTTTATTTCTAACGCATTGGTAAATAATATTACGAATATGTGTGCAATACGTAATATAAATATAACAGTGTATTTCTTTTCTTGACGTTGTAGTGGCGGTGTAAGTATACCCACTATTACATATCGTCCCATGGGTGTCGTAAGAGGCGACAGAGGAAACTGAAGCAGCTGAAAATTATAAAAGAGTCCTACCACTTAGTGCATATTACAGTATGGTTTTACATTATGGAATGCTTTTTTAAAAGTAAGTGTGATGAACGAGCCCACAGTCCACCTGATGGTAAGTGAATTTTAAAGCCCACACTTATCCTCGAATAAAGGTATATGATAATGTACTCGTATTGGATATTACACGTAATAGCCTTGAAAGCTCAGGGGCTATGAGCTCGTTATAAATATCACAGTACATAAGCAACCGAGGTTCGATCCCCGTAGTACCTGTGAAATTGTTAATTGCAAATAAAGTGAAAAAATTTTATTAAAGAGAAACTTAAAATTCAAAGAAAATGGAAGACATTTATTAACCCACGAGATTATGATGAATTATCTATGCTTAGAGCAAGATATCACCGCGTCCGAAAACAATGTCTCGAAGTATTTACTAGGCATGCTGAGAGTAGTATTAAACGCTCACCAAAAATTTTTTGGACTTATGTTAACTCAAAAAGAGGCAGCTCAAATTATCCAAAGAATTTCAAATCAGGTAAAAATGAATAGAAAGATGGCCCTAGCATATGTTCAGCGTTTAATAAATTTTTGAGAGCGTATTTATTACATCACCAACCCCTGATGTAAATCAAAATAGCGATATGGGCTTTAAGTATTCATATACATATAGAAATCATATCTAGTATTGATATTTCAGAGAATACCGTTTTAAAATTACTTAAGTCCTTAGATAAATCTAAAGGGCCCGGATGTGATGGTGTACCTCCATTATTTTCATCAGCCTGTGCAAAAAGTTTAGCGTTACCTATTTCAATTCTATTTCATCAATCTCTGATGGAATGTGTTTTCCCAATATTATGCAAAGAAGCCCACATCTTTCCAGCACATAAAAAAGGGTATTAGTCCTCCATTAACAATTATCGTCCCATCTCAATCTTGAATGCAATTAGTAAACTACTAGAAAATATTGTTTATGAAGTTATTTATCCTCTCATAGAACATGAAATACCTCAAACACAACATAGTTTCTTAAGAGGACGGTCTTCCGTATCTAATTTATCGTTGTTCTCTGATTTTGTCATTAACCATATGGAGAATGGAGGTCAGGTGGATGTGGTCTACACGGATTTCGAAAAAGCTTACGACCGTGTAGATCACGTCATTCTTTTAAACAAACTTTATGTCTTGGGGATTCGTGGGGACTTATTAAGATGGATCAGATCCTATCTTACTAATCGCTCTTAGGCGGTTGTAATAGGTGGATATAAGTCCAACTATATTACAATACCGTCCGGTGTTCCACGGGGCTCACACCTTGACCCCTTATTTTACAATGCTTATATTTTTGATATACATATATGACTGTTTTAAATACTCTCGTCACTTGTTATATGCTGGTGACAAAAAAATATTATATGCAAGTACGTTCCACTGCAGACTGTGAACATCTGCAGCACGATTTAGATAATCTCTTTGATTACTATGTAAGAAATAAGATAACAATCAACATCGGAAAATGCCAATGTATTAGTTTTACAGGAAAAAATAATAATAATAACGCGTATAATTTCAATAAGATTGTAGATTGCAGTGTTGTGTGTGACTTGGAGTTTGGCTCGACAGTAAAATGCTCTTTTCATCCCACATAAATACAATTGCAAATAAATCTTACAGAAATCTAGGATTTGTTATCCGTACAACTTGCCTACTTTTTAAGAGTGCGCAATGTTTAAAAGCTGTACTCGTATATTACGAATACGTGCGTAGTGTTTTGGAATATGCAAGCCCTGTGTGGTCTCCAACTTATGCTGTTTATAAGAAGCGTCGTGAGCGCATACAACAAAAAATTATTAAACATCTATGTTATAAATGTAAACAATCCTCTAAGTCGTATTTTTGTTATAATTGTCGCATGTTTGGTCTACTAACGCTTGAAGAACGTCGTGATCTGATGATTCCATGTTCCCTTTCACCCAACGAACTACGTTCAAAATGCGGTTTTTACTAGAATATGAAGAACTTATAATACTAAGTTTACGGGAGCTGATCCCTTCATTGGCTCTAAGGACATATTTAAACAAAATATTAAGTCTAATTTCACTTAAATATACACAATTGTTTTTATTTCCCCTGTTTTAATACTAGTGAATTTTAAATTTTATATTAAAATTCATATTATTACATATATTACACTTCTCAAAGTATAATTTTATATGATTATATATCTTGAGATATTATTATGGTGTGTATGTAATTGTAACGTTGTTTATGTGATGCATATTTAGTGAGAGAGCTCTTTATTTTTTATTCTTTATAATTATATTTCGATTTAAGGTTTTTTTAGCACATATCCATATTAAGTATAGTAAGTGGATAGCGTTTATTGGCCGAACTTTATAATTATTTGTAAAATTTGATTTTAATAATATTGCAATGCTGTTGTTTATACTAAATAAATAAAAAAGTGCTCATTTATCGCATGTTTAGGGGTGAAGGAAAATTTCGAGAGGAGAACGGCATGCCTGGGGAAAGATATTAAGGATGTTAAGGATAAGACATGGTAATAGCGCCTGGATCACGGTAAGCTAATTGCTCTTAATACTTTCAGAATTGAAAGGAGGTCTTGGACGTTTTTCCCATTTTAAGCGCCTTTAAGGACGTGGATTTTAATTCTACGGTGTATATATTTTTATATATGTTCGGGCCTGACTTATTTGTTTATAAATCAATTTTAATATTTTTTCTTTTATTAAATAGGTTATACATCTGGGGTAGTCTAAAAATAGGGGATGAATATGTTAATGTAAATATTTGGACGATATTCTAGTTGTTATCGTCAACTTTTGATATTCCATGTTTTGATTTCCACTCAAAAGGGTAAAAAAAAGTTAAAACTTTCTGTCTGGCAAAACTTATATGTATCTATGTTACATACACATAGCTAAGGATAACTAAGACATCGACTCCAAAAGCTATTACGTGGAAATTATTTTACACTTTTCAGTTTTTGAAGTCGGAGTTTCTTTAAAAGTTTATTACAACTTTTATTTCACTTCGATTTTATCGCTTAAGTTTTACATTAGACACGATTAGGTTATGACGAGTGACTTCCTTTGCGTTTGAGCGTATTTTTCTGACACAATTATGTCTTCTGCTAATTTGATAGCGTCTGATTATTCGAAAGTCGACACCGAGATCAAAAATCAATCAAGAGGACATCCATATCATACCGTTAGAGTTACAGCCTTTCAAAATCCACTGCACCACATATTGCCTCATGGGGGGATATTTACATAGTTTTAAGTCGTTATTAGGAAGATTCTGCTGTCCATCTCCTCGCTTCTTTTCCTCTGTTGCCTCTTACGACACCAACAGGATCATATGGCGTAGTAGATATTCTTACACTGCCACTACACGGTTCACACATATCAGATTTACACATTCCCCTAAATGACTATATTTTGAGCATAAAAGAATGAAGGAAACATTTTCACGGTGTCAAATGTCTTTGTGTACGTAATGCTTAGTTAAATCTCGCTGTCTTTATTCTAGCTCGAGAGAAGTCATTGAATTAAATAAATAGTTTCATATGAACTTGGAATTTCAATATAAGTTCGTAATAGCGAGACTCAAACACCTTTAGCTTTGCCGGTTTAAATAAAATTAAATCAGCAATAATCTAAACGTTTCGTTTTTTATAATATTTAGTTTTCTACTGAATTTTATACATACATAATTTTTCCTATAAACTTCTCTTAACACTATGTTCCAAAGTTGACGGTCTGCTGTATAAATATTTTCAGGATATATAAGCTATCATAAACACTTACTCATGCCTGTCATCCAAAGAGGTAGGCAAAGACTACGGACTTCCATTGCTCTCGCCTACTTCACGTCCATATGCCTAGGCATATATGCTTGTCAGTTGAAGTTGAGAGTACGAGTACTCTCAGTTTTGGCCCAACTTCAATATGAATAGGTCGGGGAAAAGTTTCTTCATATTTTGTTTGTATAAAATTGAAAAAAAATCTCTTTGATTGTACTGTTTATATCTGATTGGTTTTAATATCAATACATATAGGACATTAAGAAAAAGAAAAACAAAAAGTAAAAAACACTTTCCCGTCATTTTTCAATTGTTTTTCTGTCCGCCAAAATGAATGAATCTAACGAAGAAATTCGGTACATTCAGAAGTTTTATTACAAAAAAGGGAAAAATGCGACTCAAGCCGCGAAAAAAATTTGTGACGTTTATGGACCTAATGCAATGTCAGTAAGAGTAGCACAAACTTGGTTCAAGCGTTTTCAGTCCGGGAATTTTGATGTCAAAGATGCAGCTCGCTCTGGTCGCACTCATACTGATAAAGTCGATGCCATTTTTGAAAAAGTGGAGCAAGATCGGCATGTAAGAAGTTACGACATACCCGAGGAATTTAGGATTGACCACAAAACAGTTTTTATACATTTGAAAAAGTCAGGCTATACAAAAACGCTCTGTAGCACACGAGCTCACTGAAAGAAACCTAATGAATGGTGTACTCATTTGCGATTCTCTATTGAAACGTAATGAAACTGAAACATATTTGAAAAGATTGACCCCGTGTAGTGGCGGGTAAGACCCACTACCCCATATTTTCCCGTGGGTGTCGTAAGAGGCGACAGATGGAAACTGAGGCAGAAGATGGGCAGCAGCATCTTTCTGATAACAGCAAAACAACAATAAAAAAACTGCGGTTGCCAACCCGCTCGCCAAGCATGGCAACTATGGCAATATTACCCCTTCATGATTAGAGTTACGAAGAGACGGCCCCCAGTCCACGGCGGCCCCGCTATTCCTGGCTACGGTGGCGACCATGGTAACGGCGGGGCAGGGAGTGCTAAGAATCTCCGGTGGAGGTTCGGTTGCCACCTAAGACGACTCGACCTGGCAACATATAACGCACGTACCCTGAGGACTGACGAGAAGATCCTGGAGCTGTAAGCAGAGATAGACAAGTTGCGCTGGAATATTATAGGATTATCCGAGGTCCGAAGAGAGGGAGAGGACATGGTAATCCTCGAATCCGGCAACTTGTTCTATCACCGGGAGAGCAACCATCTGTCCCAAGGAGGTGTCAGATTTATTGTCCACAAGTCTCTCGTTAACAACGTTGTAAAGATTGAGAGTGTGTCGGCGAAGGTTGCGTACCTTATACTCAGAATTACCAAACGGTATTCGCTGAAGGTCATACAGGTTTACGTATCAACCTCGGCACATCCCGATGAAGAGGTGGAAGAAAGGTATGAGGATATATCTATAGCCATGCATTCCCCCAAAACCCACTATACGGTGTTAATGGGAGACTTCAACGCAAAAACTAGGCACAAGAGAGAACGGTGGAGCTGAAGGTAGGGCAATTTGGAATAGGGCAACGGAACCCAAGGGGCCAGCAGCTGGCCGACTTCATGGAGAAAGAGGGACTCTTTATGATGAACTCTTTCTTCAAAAAGCGGCCCAACAGGAAGTGGACCTGGTCGAGCCCCGACGGTTCGACCAAAATGAAATTGACTTCATTATGACGACCAGACGACAACTGTTCAGTGATGTCTCAGTGATCGCGAGGGTGAAAACTGGTAGCGATCACCGAATGGTTTGAGGTACACTGAACCTAAACGTTAAATTGGAGAGGGATGTCTAATGAAGTCAACGCTCCGTCCTCCTCGTGCTCTAATCCAGAGTCCGGAAACCTTTCAGCTCGAGCTAAAAAACCGTTTTCAGTGCCTAGAAGATTGCAATACAGTGGACGTTATGAATGACAAGCTCGTAGAAACTGTCCATGCGGAGCTAAGTTCTGCAAGACCCACCGCAGAAGAACACAAAAAATATCCGAACAAACTCTTAATCTCATGGATTTGAGACGGAAAATGAAGCTGCAGTCTTCAGCAGATTCGACAGCGTACAGGCAACTGAACAGACAGATCTCCAAATGCATGCGGCGGGACTTACGCAACTTCAATACAGCTCGTATTGAAGAAGCAATCGAGCGGAACCAGGGCTCCAAAGTCAGACAGCACCAACTGTCGAAGCTGAAGACCGAGTGTGGCAGCGTCCTTTCCGGGACGCCTGAGATTTTGAGTGAGATTGAGAGGTTCTGCGGGCAGCTGTACACATCATCGTTGGTGCCACATGCAAGTGTGAGTAACGATTCAAGAGAAAGTCTTATCCGATACTCTTCCGATGATATTCCGGACGTTAGTCTGAGCGAGATTAGAATGGCTCTCCAGCACCTTAAAAACGGCAAGGTCCCAGGCGAGGATGGAATTACAGCGGAGCTTCTGAAAGCGGGTGGAAAACCGGTACTTTTAGTCCTTCAGAATCTCTTCAATTCCTCCTCCAATTTCCGTCCTCCATGATGGCACTACGCCGGAAGCCCGGAGCAGAAGTGCGGTGGTCTTGTTCTTCAAGAAAGGCGACAATGTTCTTTTGAAGAACTACAGACCGATTTCCCCTCTGAGCCGCGTCTACGTGCTGTTTTCGAGAGTCATTACGAATCGTCTCCCACGCAGACTCGACGACTTCCAGCCTCCCGAACAAGCCGGTTTCCGAATAGGCTTTAGCACCATGGACCACATACATACCCTTCGGCAAATTGTACGGAAGTCCGATGAGTACAATTTGCCTCTATATCTGGCGTATGTGGACTATGAGAAAGCCTTTGATTCCGTCGAAATTTGGGCGGTGCTGCAGTCCCTTCAGCGGTGCCAAGTTGACTGTCGGTATATCGAAGTGCTGAACTGTTTGTACAGCAGGGCTACCATGGCTATCCGACTACAGAATCAGAGTACGAAACCTAACCAACTGCAGAGAGGTGTAAGACAGGGTGACGTAATATCCCCGAAACTCTTCATGCATCGGGCATTGGAAGACGGTTTCAAGCTACTGGACGGGAAAGGATACGGTATTAACGTCAATGACGAGTACATCACTCACCTTCGATTTGCCGACGATATAGTCCTTACGGCAGAATCGTTGACCTAAGCACTATGCTCAATAACCTCAATAGTGTCTCCCAACGGATAGGTGTTAAGATGAACATGGACAAAACAAAAATCATATTTAACGTCCATGTCACACCTATGCCGGTAGTTGTTAGGAGCACTAAGCTCGAAGTTGTTGACGAATATGTTTACCTGGGACAAATAGTCCGACTAGGTAGGTCCAACTTCGACCGAGAGGTCAATCGACGCATTCAACTCGACTGGGCAGCGTTTGGGAGATTACGACACATCTTCTCATGAGGCATGCCTCAAAACTTCAAAACTAGTTTGTACAACCAGTGCGTGTTTGCAGTGATGACCTATGGATATGAGACGTGCTCCTTCACTCTTGGCCGTATAGAAAGCTCAATGTCGCTCAGCGAGCTATGGAGAGGGCTATGCTCGGCGTTTCTCTGCGTGATATACTTAAAAACGAGGATATCCACAGTCGAACTAGAGTAACCGACATAGTCCAATAGATTAGTAAGCTGAAGTGGCAATGGGCCGGCCATATAGCTCGAAGAACCGATGACCGATGGGGAAGAAAGTTTCTTGAGTGGCAGCCTCGTACCGGCAGGCGAAGTGTAGGGCGTCCCCCCACTAGATTGAGTGACGAGGTCGTCACTCAATCAATAGTAAGACATGCAGGAAGTCAATGGATGCAGGTGGCTCGGGACCGTGCTTTGTGGTATTCCTTGGGTGAGGCCTATGTTTAGCAGTAGACTTGTGAAGGGCTGTAATGATGTTGATGAAACTTTAAAAAAAGTGTCTTGAATTTGTATATAAAATACGAAGAAACTTTTGCCCTGACCTCATATGATCGATAAACGTCCATCTGTGGCATCCCTTGCTGACTCTGCTATTCACTTCTTTAACATCAATTTGCTTTATCCCTCTTTCCTAATAATTTATTTCTACATGACCAAACCACCGAATCATTCCTTTCTTAATCCTGGTCACAAAATTTTCTTGTAGACCACACATTTCTCTTATCGTGCATTTCTCACTCTGCTGTTTAGAGTCACCCCTACCTAGAGGACAGGGTTCGATCTTCGCCTATTAACGCCTCCCAAGCACGCTATCGTGGTAAATTCCGGCAATAGGACTCTCACGGGCTAATAAAAACGAAGAAACGAAGGGCTAATAAAAAGAAGGCCCCTCGACCAAGAAGATAATGTATTTACTTTACCTTATTAGTAGAGTACAAGATAGTCAAGTTAACGGGAGAGCCCAATTACTTTTGTTTGTCATAGGCAGGAACAGTCTCTATGTACAAACTTGTATCATTGTGTCTCGTTTCCAATCCATGACTAAATTATATGGTTTTCAAATCATGCATTTAGTGTAAATACAACTGCAGATATTTACAACCCATTAAAGTAAGTTTCCCCAAGTGACGTATAGTGCGCTTGATTTATGGGTTAGCCACTGTACGTGTATTTTACGTTTGGTTTTATGAAACACTTTTAAGTGCACTTTAATTTTAGAGAAAAGTTTCCTTTGAGTATCTATATATTTACGTGAAGCGAAAACTTCGTATCTATTTATAAGAATATGGCACGTCGGAAGAGTATGAGAATTTTTATCATGAATATGCTCTCTGTCGCCTCTTATGACACTCACGATTGTATGGGGAAGTGGGTATTCTTACATGACGACTAACAAGGTTATGTTAATTCAAAAGTACAACCGTGTAGTGGCAGCGCGGTGTAAGAGAATTACGTAATCATATTATTAACTACAATATATCTCTTATGCCAGTGAAATATTCCATTTGATCGGATATTCCTGATCGCTTAAAAGAAGAAGATTATCTCAACTCACTTGTTAACATTGTCGAATCTTAGGTAATATTAATGCTATAAAAAACTTGACGGCTCCGTGGCACAGTGGCTTAGCAATGAGTTGCAGTGCTATGGGCCGCGAACTCGAATCCCGCTCGGAACAAGTATTTGTATGGCCTAAAATAAGTTATTCTGGATCTGGATATTTGTTCTTGTGAAATTTATGTATGTAAACTGCCTCCAAGTTACAGGAGAAAATCCTAGTATGGAGGTTACGTTTTTTTAAAGAAAAAATAAAAAGAAAAGAAAAATTGATTTATCAAAGTTACATCTATAAAAAAAAACAATATTTGCAGTGCAATCACACATGCTTACTCATTTTTAAAATATTTTCACAGACAATAAAAACAAAATCGCTTTTGTTTTTTAACGCATGTCTCGTTTGTTTTTACGACTCGTGGTCGCGGTTAGCGAAACCTGTTTAATGTGCCGTACAAATATTTGATATGTGCAGTCCACCGATTTTTGTTGAAAACATTACACTACACTAAAAGACAGAGTACGGAATATATCTCTCTGTCTCTGTCTGTAGTCCATCCATCCACCCATTGTGTGGGGACGCACGATACAAGTACAAGAGAAAATCCTAGTGTTGAGGTAATGTTGAAAAAAATATATCAATAAAAAAATCCATAAATTATAAAAAAATGGCACAAACATCGTCACTCATGCGTCTGCTTTATGGATGCCTTTTTCTACCTACTTCAAAAAGGAGGAGGTACTCAATTAGACTGTATGTTCTTTTTTATGTGTGTTACCTCATAACTTTGTTCTGGGTGAACAGATTTCGATGATTTTTTTTTTTAATTGAAAGCTGGTGCTTATCGTGTGGTCCCATAAAATTTTTATCAAGGTCTGACTAATAGTTTTTGAAATATTCTAAATAATTTATATTGAAGTCGGTTGTACAAAATTTTTATTTTTAAATTATTCATGCGTCATCCGCTAGAAGAGTAGTTTTGGTGTGTACTCCATGAATTTTCTCTTCCTTTTCTTTCTTTTTAATAAAACTGAAGTGACCAACAATCTCACATTCTATCTGATAGGTGGCTACTGCATTTCATGGACACCTGCACCCAAAAATAAATAAAATCAAAAGAAATAAAGCAACAGACGCCTTATCACTTCAGAGGACTAAGATGGAATGCCTGTTATTATACTCAGATGGATTTGTTTTCAGTAAAAAGGGTTTCCGGTTTTCTACCATCATCATTTAAAACATTGCAGAATTAAGATGCTATTTTACGCTGGTATTCAACATGGAAATTTGTAAATAAAAATAAAAGGAAAATCGCCAAACTAATGTAAAATAAAATAAATATTTATCATATTCGGAGGGAAAATAGAAGGTCTTTAACACGTAGCTCGGATAAGCGCTTGGGAACATTTCAAGTAAACAAAACATGAATAGTTGTCTGGCATATAAATCAAGTGCACCATACATCAACCCTAAGAGGTTTGGTTAATGGGTTGCTAAATATTTACAGTGGACGTGTCTCCTATATCGGTTATGCCACAGATATATTATAACCAACTAGAGTCACTTTGTCTCGGAAAGAAAAATATCTGACGTGGTTTAAAATATCTGAAGTGGAAACAAGACGGCTATATTGTTCATTGAACCATTAATCGGTGATGAAGAAAAAAATACTTTTTAATAAAAAGTCAAATCCTATTTCAAAAAGCTAAAAAAATTAATAAAATTTCACATTCTGAAGTCGGTGCAAATACGAAGTGTATAGAAAAATTAAAGCCCCGACTATATTTCAGTGATGATACCGATGGTATTTCAGGGATCGAAACTCTGGTGACCTTTTTTTTATAGAATAAGGCTAACAAATGAGCACACAGTCCATCTGATAGTAAGTGGATGCTGTGGCCCATCTACATTTATTCTCGATTAGGAATCAAAATGCAGATGCGTTTTCACCCCTGGAATGCCTCGTCTCTCGTAAAAAGGGTCTCCGGTTCTCTACACTCACCATACGAAACACAGCAGCATTAAGCTGCTATTTTACGCTGGTATTCTGTGAGAACGTGGTCCTACCCTGGTCGAGCCGATCTATTCGTGCTACAACCATAATTTAGCTGCAGCGTGGCTCCACCACGTAAAACCGGTGAAATTGGACCACGTGAAGAGGAATTATCGCTGTATATAAACAGAAATATTTAGACAAATAAAGAACCTCCTCCTTTTTTAAAAATCCAATAAACAATAGAAAAAAAGTATTTAAGAAAATTCAAGTGAACTTACAGTGAAATAAACTAAACTGATAATATGGCCGACTGTAAGCCACTTCAGCTTACAAGTACAAAGTCTATTACACAGAAAATTCCCGAGCTAGCCCACAGCGCTCGGCTTAGTTTGTGGGAGGCTCAAGCCGCTGAGCGACCTTGAGCTTCCTCGTACGGGCAGCAGTAAAAAGCCACGTCTTAGATCCATATATCATCACTAGCAACAAGAACTTTACGTTGAAGAACCGATAACCGACGGGGAAAAAAGTTTCTCGTGTGGTAGCCTAGCACCGGTAAGTAAAGAGTAAAACCGATAAGTCAAGATGACCTCACAAGTCACGAGGAATGAAATGCGAAAGTGTTGTGTAGCAGTATTGTGGCAATCCTTAGACCTATGTTGTACAGGCTTGTGATGGTAATGATGAATTTAAAAATGTACATAATATGATTTTAAGTAAAGCCATAAAAAATGTTCGCTTCATTTCAGGATACGAGTATATGAAATAATTTGAAATTAGAACAACGTTTGCAATATCGCAATGGTCAGTAAATAATATTATTCGAGGAAGCACGTCCCATGTCAGTTGCAGGAATTCCTTTGCGACATAAAACCCGCTGGATGGAATGAAGGTTGAAGTAAGTGGGCACTGAGAGAGAAATCCACTAGAACTTTATATAAATTAATGTAGTTGACTTAAGCATTTTAAAACTGCTTTTTTTACCAAACACTTTCTTATCTTGTGAATAATTTCTTTTTTTGATTACGCGTATATATATTTTAAGAATGTAAACGACTGAGAAGCTAATTTTTAAAATAATATTTGCAGTTCTGTTAACACAAGTAATACCCGTTTACGAACAGAACAGAAGTCGAATGGTGGATTCGAACTCACAACTAGCCAAATTAAGATAGAATTCTTATCCCTTAGGCTACTATCGCTTTAATTTCAATATTTACTCGTAAACCATTCAAACAGACGCCTCAAAGCAATACTATAGTTTCAAATATTTAGTTTAATTATAGTTTTACTTTGCAGTATACTGCAAAGTAAAATTATAATTATATATAATTGTATATAATTGCAGTTGAAACTGCAATTATACATATATAATATAATTATATATAATAGAAAATAGAATTTAAAAGATGAAAATGTGGTAAAATTTTTTCATACTAGTATGTAGTATTATTTTAACATTTTATTTTCTTTTACATAGGTATCAAAATACAAAGTACAAATACAAATTGTGGACTATCATTACAGTACTCGAATATGGATAGTAAGCTTTTATCTCATTCGGTCGCTTTCCGCAGTCAGCAGTAAATTATTTACAAAATATAATGATACAAGGATAAAGAAATATTGAAATACATAAACTCACTTAAATCATTATTCATCATCATCATTCCTTATTCATTACAGCCCAACGAAAGTCCACTGCTGAACATAGGCCTCAACCATTGATTGCTTCGTAATTGGATATTTGTCAAATATGGTGTTTTTATAGAAGAGGGGACAAATGAGCATGCGGATCTCCTGATGGTGAGTGACTACCGCCGCCCATGAACAACTGCAACACCAGCGGAATTGCAGGTGCGTTACCGGCCTTTTAGAAAGGAGTAAGCTCTTTTCTTATATATGTTATGCTTGGCAGGCATGTTGGCAACTGCAGTTTTTATTATTGTTTAGTTGTTATCAGAAAGATGTTGCAGACCGTCTGCTGTTTAAGTTTCCCTTCGTCGCCTCATTCTACACCCATAGAATAATGTGATGCAATCTTCGCTCCCATAACAATCTCGTACTGCAAATTCCCTCTCACCGTACTGGTTTCCTCTCAAACTCTTTCGCTGTTACAGCTGTACGACTCTGGAATGCGCTTCCCTTAGCAATAAGAGAATCCGCTAACAAGTGGATTTTTAAAACAAAATAAAGGAACATTACTTGGGCTCATCTGACACATAAATATATAATCTATAACATATAATCTATTATATCCTTATATATATTATTTAAATAAGTTTGATCTACATGTATGTGTATGTGTGTGTGTTTGTGTATGTATGTGTGTATGTGTATGTGTGAAATTTATCAATTTTAGGCTTGCATCCTAGCCCACTGCAGTACACGGTAGAAAATGCCATATGGCATTAAGTCCGCCGTTTGTACCTTTAGTACAATAAAGTGTATAAATGAATAAAATAAATAAAAATAATATGGCGTAGTGGATTACCTTAGGCCGCCACTTGTATAGTGCATACTTTAACGAACTTAAAAATTATACTAATTAAAAACTTGAACAGCAACTAAAGTTGCTGTTCAAGTTTTCAATTAGTATAATCATTTTTTAATTCTCCATTCTCCTTAGTGGCCACTACTACAAGGCAACAAAAATTCCTTAAGAAAAACTGGCTTACTTTCGTATATTTTTCAAAACAGCCATGAGTTTTGTTTCAAAGCTCTTAAATGTATTTTTTATTAACTAACAGGCAAAGAGTTTAATTAGTTTTCTATAAAATCTTGAAGACCATTTTTAAGATCATTTACGCGAAAAATACGGGATTAATCAGATCCTCATTTTTTCTTTTTCCTCCATAGCAACCTACCTGTAGGAAAATTATGAAAGTAATTGAAATTTTAATAAGAATAAAAGGTGAATTATAAACAGTATTAACTGCATTAAAGAAGTAACTATGTCCAATTATAGTTTTGAAAATGCACAGTGGAATTATAAAATAAATTTATGATGGGTATTTTGGCATTCAAAATTTGAATAGAAATCTCAAAATTAGTCTAAACCTCAGAGTAGTTACTAGCATAGAGAGAATCCTAAAATAAGAACAAAATTCTTGAATTTGAACTCTTTATGCATATGACGTGTTGCGTGTTACAAAATAGGATAAGTATATAATTCTCACCTTATTTCTTGTACAAGCAAGTTGCCGTTTTTTTATTCAGTAGACACCTCAATTGTTGTGCCATTAGCAAAACAAAAATGTTATCGATAAATTCATTTAGTCTATGACTTAGAAAATTCAGGATTTTTATTAGTCCGGTTCGTCTAATAGATAATTATATTAAGGAACGTTAATAGAAGCTTCATCTAACATCTTACAACAAAAACGTAGTCGAACAATGAGAAATTTCGTACTATCGTGGTAAGTTAAAGTATTATATTCTTGAAAATTTCACTATGAAATCTACTTAAATTCAGCCGATATATTTCTGCCAAATTATCCCTAGCCTTATAATGTGTTTCACAAGGAATAATAACCGCAAACATGTTACCAAGTACCCCTTTGAAATATTTTATTTATATATTTTTGTCTAATCGACACCGAGTATGCTTCGCGGAACATACACAGAGGGAACTGCTACGATAGTTTAAATATCGCGGTACAACCACGGTCTACCGCCTCATTTCTCACTACAAAACAACCTACCAGCATTACCCGTTTTCCTCTATGCTCCCTTAAGATCAATAGTTCACTGCTGAATATAGTCCTTCTCCATAGATTGCGTCATAGAGGGAATATTTGCCTCAATTTCCTTTCATATCAAGTGAGTTAGCAATAGTATGTTTTATTATATTGTGTTGTTATTAGGAAGATACTATTATAATACTCACGGGATGGTATGGAGTCCTAGAGCTTCTAAATAAGAGTTAGTGGGTTCTGTTACGTCACCGCTACATGGTATTAATACGATCCTGTCTTTACTTTAGGATGTCGAAATATTTTCATCCAAGGAGACATATCTTTCTCGATGGTTTTATCTTTCGCTAATGAAGTGGTAAATCAGCATATAAAATTAGGATCACAAATGCGATCCACATCGCTTACGTACCGTATGACCGTCAAGACTTCATCATACCTCACTAACTATCACTTTTTAAAGTTTGCGACACGAAAATTTGCAATTTAATATAATCTTTTCGAATTGATTTAGAAAAAAAAGCTTTTAATCTATTCCTAATAATAAATCTATTCCTATTTTCTATTATATTTTTAGACATATAATAAGTATTAAAAAAAATAAACAAAAACGAGTATATCTATGTTTTTTTTTATAGGGTAAGGGTGACAAGCGAGCACACAGTCCACATGATGGTAAATGTCTACTATGGCCCATAGAAATCTACACATATCCTCGTTTGCGAATCAAAATACAGATGCGTTGTCAGCTGTGAGGACTAATATGGAATGCCTCTTTTCCAGTAAAAAGGGTCTCCAGTTCTCTACATTCACCATAAGAAACACAGCAGCATTTAGCTGCTATTTTACGCTGGTATTCTGTGAGAGCGTGGTCCTTCCCCGGTCGAGCCGACCCATTCGTGCTACAACTATGCAATTAATATAGCTGCAGCATGGCTCTACCACGTATAATGTCGATTTTTGATAACATTGAAAACGAAATCACTATAGATAAAAGACGTCATTTCTTGGGAAATAACGTCACATATAATTCTACTACAATAGGGATGCAATTTTTCTAGTAAAGAGGAAGATACGAGTGTTGTTACTTTCATATTTGGCATATTTTAAAGAGACCAAATTTGAACACTTGTCATTAAAGCTCTACGCATAAATTAAAACACGCAATATCTGTCAATAGTGTTTCTCTTTTTGCCTTATTTGAAAATTAAATATGAAAAAGTGAGACAAGTATATTGACTCAATTTATGTAGAATTTTAGGTTCCCGCTTTGCATACACAAGTATTTAATGCTCAAAAGTCTAACCTAAAGCAGGAATGTTAATTACTTTTATAAATATATTAAATAATAAGGCCTTATAAATCTCATTTTAATTAATTATTTATTTTAATTAATCGTTCCTCATGCGTTCAGCAAAGGATTGGAATAAGTTGCCAGCATCCGATTACAGTGTGGATGTCTTCAAGGCAAGAGTGTATAGACTTTTGTTAAGTCAGTGCGCTTTACCATATGGGATGGTATTGTAAAAAAATTTAGACAGTAGTATTGAAGAGTAAAATGATAGTATTAACCTTAAAAAAAAGTTTGCTTCTATTTATATCTGTCATTCGAATCAAACAATGAAGTTGAACAATGAGTGAACATGAATTAAAATTAAAATTAATATAGTTAAAAAAAATAGAAAACAAATTTTACGGAATCGCGTTTAATTATATTTTAATATATTTAATTTCTGGCGTATCGGGTGATTTTAATTGAACTAGATAAAATCCGCAAAATTCAATGTGTAGTATTTGCTTAAATATAAAATCAAAATTTTGGTTTCAAGTTATGCGTCTTAGAAGATTTGGACCAAGGCTTATTATTAAAATATTATAGCAAGTTGTCGGATGTAGTCCACAGTATAAACTTGTTGTTAAGCTACAATAATACTACGAGCTAGGACCAACCAATCACCATCTTATCTATTTATGCCATGCGTACTACTACTTGGTGACAACGCATCAGTAAGCTTCTTTGTTTTAAGTTAGTTGCAGGTGGCCATTGCCTACAGTTGACACTTACTTTCAGGTGAACTGCAAGTTAGTTTGGTACTACAATATTAAAAAATAAATACATTGGGATTTGAAGAGAAAATTCTAAGCCAAAAATAATTTACGTCATTAAACTTGGGTCACGCGAAAGGACTGATGTTTTTAACGTGTCAAGCCCTTTTGGATTTCCAGCCCATTTATCGCTCGAACGCTTGAAAGCTTTCTATTCAAACAATAAAAGAATAGTTTTCCAGTACATAAATCAAATACATCGTACATCAGCATTGTGAGAACGGGTTTATGGACCGATTTTTGTCCTTTATATTATCTGTTACAATTCCTTGAATGCTGAGAATGTTAGGAATTTGAACTTCCCAACGTTGTATTAATCATAACTAAGAAAAACTTTAAAATAACGAAACTTATTACTTTATAATTTCTTATATTCATACAAATACTTGACATTGAAAAAAACGAATTCGAAATATCGACACGGAAACGAATTTAACTTATTTTTGATTCCCGCCACGTTTTGGGCGATGCAGAAGTGTACAAGGTTAATTGTGGACGTGGTTTCTCTTTCATAGGATAAATCTATAGAAACCCACATAAAAGGACATGTAGCTGATGTTAAGTACCGACGCTCCGGCAAGTCTGCAGTCTGTGAACATATTCTAGATCGTTCCCGTCAAATACATTCGATTTAATTGACTACAAATCCTTGAAAAAGTATACCGATTTCTACCAATTATGGCTCGCAAGGCTAATGAAATTGAAAAAAAAAATAACCAAATTTCAATTGAGAAGATGGACGGGTGCTGCCATCTGTTTAGGAGTCTATAATTAATAACATTAAATCCAAACCCAAGCACACCACTGCAAGACTTCAAGATACTGTAAGGCCAATACGCGTAGATCGTACCAAAATTAATATTCAAAAGCTGAAGATAGCCAGGGCCAACTATGACATCGCCGGACGTCAAACACCTCAGTCCTTCCCGTAATTATGGGTACTGTAAAGCATCCGAAGCGTCCGGAATCAAAAATAAATTAAATTAAACGCGATAAAATAAGTAAAATTAGTTTGATTCAAATTTATTACTGTTATTGCTACCTGGGTGACAACTTTCTAAAACATTCTGAATCTATCAACTATGTTGATGATACCTAACTAGTAACCTGATGCTGTAGTTAGGATTGTCTTCTTTTAAAATGATTACTTAACTCTTAACGAATCGTAACTTGGTCGATTTGGACCAAGGCTTAATATTTGATGATTACAGCAAATTGTCAGTAAGGTTCATTTTATAATATTGTTATTGATAATACTGCAATAATAAGGGAAAGGAACCAAGAACTGAGCCCTGAGGAACACCCATAGATACTACCGATCCGGAAGAACTGCATCCATTAATAACAACTGTTTGCGTTCTATTATTTAGATATGACATAATAAGTTTAAGCGCTATGTTTTTTACTCCATAATGATGTAGCTTCCTGATTAATGTCTCATGGTGAACACAGTCGAAAGCCTTGGAAAGATCACAAAATATACCCAAAGCATCTTCTGAATTTTCTTATGCACAGAAAATATGTTTGATAAGCTCAACACCAGCATCAGTTGTCGAGCGACCCCTTGTAAATCCAAACTGATTATTATGTAGTAATTTATTTACATTAAAAAAAACTTAACATTTGATCTAGAATAATTTTTTCAAAAATTTTACTGAGCGTTGACAGTACAGAAATAGGTCTAAAATTAGTGGGGTCCAACGTACTGCCAGATTTAAATAAAGGTATAACTTTACTATGTTTCATTTAATCAGGAAACACCAGATTCGATACTAGCATTAAAAATAATAGCAAGTTGGGGTGCGATCGCATCTATTATAGACGCAATAACTTTAACAGAAATCCCCATAGATCTGCTGTTTTCTTAATATAAATAGTTTTGAAATATTTTACAATATCACCTGATAATATTCTATGAAATGCAAATTCTTTTTTACAGACATTTACAATTTGTTTGAATAATGACTCGGCGACATCAGAAGAGGAATTGAGTGACTTTGTAGTCAAGATCGGAATGTCGGTAAAATATTATTCAAAAGCCGTTACAACGTCTTGATCTGATTTCGTCAAATTATTGTTAAAATTTAATTGAAAGTTTGAGTTGTGTAGCTTCATCTTGCCAGTTTCACTATTGATTATACTCCAAGTCATTTTAATTTTATTAGAGGCATTCTTAATTTTTTTCTTAAATATAAAGACTTGGCTGCGTAACACACTCTTTTAAATATTTTGGAATATTTTTTTACATATTCTCTAAATGAAACACTATGATTATATAATATAATCTTTCATTATAAAGGTCATACAACTTTTGTCTACTTCTATGGATTCCTACTGTCGCCCATTCATTAAACGATTTGTGACTGTTTAAATAGAGTGTTTTAGAAGTAAATATTTTATTACATTCAAGACTTATTAGTTTAAACAATGATCTATATAAATAGTTACTATTGTTTTTATGTGGAAGAAAAGGCAGTTTTTTCACTATATTACTTCTAAACCTCTCTAAGCGATGTTCATTTATTGGAACAAGCACAACTTTCTTAATTTTCTGTTTTTTTTGTGCATGTAAGGTAACGATAATAACTGTTCACAGTGATCAGAACTTACATTTTGAATAATTAATTTATGTAAGGGCTCAACATCAGTAAAAATATTATCTATACAAGTTGCACTAGGCCCTGCAATACGTGTTGGCTCAAAGAACAAATTAACAAGGTTGTATGATTTGCGCAATGATCTAAACTTAATACTCATAGAAGAAGTTTCAAGGAGATTGATATTAAAGTCTCCACATACAACGACAGATTTATTCAGTTTATTAAGTTTAAGAAAAACTTCCTCCGTTGTTTTTTCAAAACAATCATACATAGAATGTGGGTGTCTGTAAACACTGACAACAATGAAGTGCTCGAACTCAACACATGCCATTTCTACAGTATGCTCAACAGAGAGGCTCACAATATCCTTACGTTCTTTACTTATTTATAATTTATTAGCTAATATTAAGGAGCCACCGCGTAATTTTTTTTCTCTGTTATAGCAACTAACCACCTGGTGTTTACTGAAATTAAACATATTATAGTTATAATTTTTAACCAATGTTCAGTTACACAAAAAATATGTATGTTGTTACTATTTAAAAACAATTCAATTTCTAATTCTTTGCCCAATAAGCCTTGCATATTTTGATGCACCAGGTGTATACAATTTTTATGATTGTTTTTATGAGAAATTATACAATTAACTATTTGTGGGCTACATTCTGGATAATTTAAATTGTTACTATGATTGCTAGAGATTACCTTTATTGCCTCATTTTCTAATTTAAATTACTTGGAATTGATTCCAAATTCAATGTAAAGTCACTAAACTGCTCAATAGAAGAAGATGTCTGGATAGCCAAATCCCTAGCTGAGTATTCCATGTGAGGCCGAACCTGCGCCTTGTAAAGTTGCAGGCGGTGTACCGGCATGAAATACTGTCCCGCTCTGCTGAGCACGCCAAGCTTCTTAGAGGCCAATTTGGCCTTCTCTTCCAAGTGACCACGAAACTGCACGTCACTCGATATGTCGACGCCGAGTATTCCGATACTGGCTGCGGCAACAAAGGGAGTGCTTTTAAACTGAGGAGATAAACTGAGGAGCGCAAACTTGTGTCTTCTGAGGATTAAAGTGGACTAGATTTAGTCGCACCCAATCTGTGACTATCATATTGCAAGTTTTGCAAGCATTGTATAAGTGGGTGTGATGAATTGTGTATGAATGATTAACCCGCATTAAAAACCCCGTCATTAAAAGAAAGCGAAAGTGAACGCCAGTAAGACGAAAGTGATGGTTTTTGAAAGAGAAGAAAATAAAATGATTTGTGAAATAAGAATAGAAGGGGAGTTGGTTGAGCAAGTAGATGAGTTTATGTATTTGGGATGTGTATTTAGTTGGGATGGTAGATATGATTAGGATATAGAACGACGAGTGAATGCAAGAAAGAGAGTAAATGGGGCTGTACACTCTATTGTGGAAAGTCAAAATGTGTCAAAAAAGCACGTATGGCAATTCACAGTGCTGTGTTAGACTCTATTCTAATGTATTGTAGTAAAAGTTGAGTGTGGCAGAAGAAGCACGAGAATAAAATAAATACTGTGGAAATGCGGTCATTAAGGAGTATGTTAGGGTTGAATTTGAATGACAGGGTGAGAAATTGTTTGATAGGAGAAAAGTGAGGTTTGCATGATGATGTTGTGACCAGGATTAAGAAAGGAATGCTTCAGTGGTTTGGTCATGTAGAAAGAATGAATGAAGAAATAGTGACAAAGCAAATTTATGTGGCAGAGGTGAACGGCAGAGTCTGGAAGGGACGCTCTAGCCGATATTTTATCGACCAAATTGGCGGTATATTGAAATTGGGCCAAATTAAGAGTACCCTTAACCGACGAGCATGTATGCGGTATAAGTAAAAGTAAAAAGTAAAAGAGGCGAGAGAGGTGTGTTAGGATCATGCCAAATCTCTGCCTACCCTTCTAGGTGATAGGCGTGAGTGTTTATGTATTATGTATATGCATTATATATGTACAATAATACTAATAAGAGTTTCTTTTCCTCTGAGTTTGCACCATCCTCTCACCTATTACTGTCCACAAGCAGCAAGTCCTGCACTGTTATTTTCAGTTTTAAAGGATATAAAAAGCCAGTGATATAACAGGCTGTTAAGCATTACGTCTTAGTCCTCAGAGGTGGCAATACATCTGTTTAAAATACCTAAGTTGTACTGTTTACTATATATGAATACTTGTCCGACCGTACATCGAGTCGCTGAATTGCAAAATGGGGATGGAGAAACTTAAAACTCCTTGTCGTTTTTATGCACACATTACAAAAAGTAACCTGCAGAACATCGGACAATTTCGTGCCTGTTCTCGATATTGCGTCTGTGTTTGAGTCATCAGATTCGCTTACAATTAGGCTATGTGATTGTTCAAATGAGACCGAAGCAGATCGTAGTAGTGTATGTATATTTTAACTAACCTCAAAAAAGGCAAAAGGTATACAATCAAACGTTGTTTTTTTTTTAAAGTAACACTATACTAAAAAACATTAATAAAAAAACCATATTTTATTAAATAAAGAGTATATAATCTTCTCACATCTCACATGGAGCAAAACTTTTTGCTTACACTTGTAAAGTAAAACGTTTTCGGTGGAAAAATAATAATTGTTTAATTGAATATACATATACGTTTTTATTATCATTGTATTTACAAATATTGCAAATGTTTATTGAATCTAAAATTAATGTTTTGTTTAAGTAAATAAAATATGTAATTCATCTTTGTAAATTTGTTAAATTAAATTTATATATAATATTGCTATGCCTTATCAGGGCTCATGTTTGGCTCTATTATATCCAACATAAGAACTATTTATGTAACCACATGAACGTAATAAAATGTTTGAGCTTGAGTTTGAGTGTGTGTGGGTGCTTGCATTTATGCGTGCGTGTGTGCGTGCGTGCGTGCGTGCGTGCTAGAATCTTGCTAAAACGGTGGCATAGCTTCATTGACTTAAAAAAAAAGCTTTGTGATGTCCAGTTATTTGGATTTTGACCTTGAGTGCAACAATTTCCTTCTTTTTATTAAAAGGTTATGTTTTCACAGAAAGCTTATGCAGGATGGGATGGATTATAACATGTATAGGACCTACTTCATAAATGGGACCACTTCAAACATTCAAACAAATCTCACCATCGCTTGAATGAATGCAATATAAACGTGCTCCTCCAAAGTCTACGTATTTACGTTACCGCATGCTTTCGTGTTTGCAGCGTAAGATAATTCATCACTCCATTTCCGCCCGGCGGGTGTCGTAAGAGGCGACTATTGGAAATGCTGTAAAAATCTTATTGCTTTCGATAAATTACCATGTAGAGGCATACTACTACCCTATGTCATCCCGTGGGTGTCGTAAGAGGCGACAGAGGAAACAAATCAGGAGATGGACAGCAGCGGCTTCCTTATAACGACGAAAAAATAAAAACGGTTGCCAACACGCTTGCTAAGCGTGACAACTATGGCAAACTTCCTTCTAATGAGGCAATCTATGGGGAGGCTTATATTCAGCAGTGAACATAAGCCTCCCCATAGATTGTTATTTAGATTTACTTTTAGTTATGTTCTCATGTAAGTGGCGTATATAATGTCTTTATAAGAATTAATGTCTTTAAACTTAAACCTAATGTTAAGAATGATGAGTGATGATACTGGTTGTAAATGTTCCTTAATTCACTAGTGTTCAATCCCCTTGTATGATACCGGGAAATAAATGAATAACAAGAGCGCCAAAATTAAATTATTATATTTTTCTTAGCTAAATTTCATCGGATATTTTATCAATATCCTGCAGCCCCTATAAAACCATAAGATGGACAATAAAAACCCAAGTCTGGAACGTAAATCAAGTAATAATAGTCAACGTAAAATTGTGTATACATCTTTACTATACTACATCTAAGTTTAAAATTAGCATCAAGATAATAAGATTTATTTGTTTTCATTTAAAACGTTTCTAAATTCACAAGATAAAGGTAGCTGGGCTAGCTATGTCATCGGGACGTCTAATACTTCAGTCCCTCCCAGTGACCATGGGTGCTATGAAGCACTCGAAACATCGGAAACTAAGAATAAGTTATATAAGTTAAAATGCACGCGATAAAATCCTTAAACTTAGTCTAACCAATGTCTGGTATTCGTCTAAATTTAAGAAATCATCAAGTTAATATATATTCTTGCAAATGCAGTTTTTTATATTCTATTTTTTACTAGGAAAAAGCTGCTGCCCATGCTTCTGCACTGCGCGGTTCCGTCAAGTCTTTATACGACTATTAATCATACTACATACTTATCATACCACCTAAAAATAATAACAATATCTATAAATTTAATCGTTTTTGTGTGAATGTAATGCTTTTCCATTACTAAGTTTTAAATTTCATACACTATACATAGCCTCAAATCACGCTTTGATAGCTCCAAATACTGCGGTATATATAGAATAGCTTTGTACTACCCCACGGAGCAGATCTCCCCATTTCATACTACGGCCAAAGTGGTAAAAATACCGATGGGATATGAAATGCTCATACCAATACTTATTCTTCATCAGTCCATAAATTTTCACAGCTGGGATACTTTACCCACTGTAGGGGATTTGCCTGAATATTCATGCCAGACGGATTGACGATCACACTGTTTAACATCGCCAGTCTTTGTATTTATACCTACGCATTGAGCATATCTCGTATTCACCTTTCACGACGCCCATGGTAAGAAATGGAGTGGTGAATCCCCTCACACCGCCATCACATATTGCATACAATTTATTTAAACTGCCTCGTTGGTCTAGTGGTTATAAACGTGATTGCTGATCATGAGGTCCCGGGTTCGAAACCGGGATTGGTCCGAAATCAGTAATTGGGTTTTTCTGTTAGGAAATATTCAGTAGCAGCCCAGAGTCAGGAAGTTGGCGGTGCTTTCTACCTCTTGCCTCAGAAAGCACGTAAAGTCGTAGTAGGTCTTGTGCCTTATTTCTCTCCGGTCGAGTCGGATTGTCGTCCCATCGGAGTATGAGAGTGAGGAAATAGAGAGTGCACCTGTGCTTGCGCATACACTTGGGCAATATAATCCTGTCCTCTGCTAATCTCAGTTACGACTGGCCGCCGTGACTGAAATTCGGCCTAGAGGATTATAATTAATAATTATTTAAGCATTATATAAATAATGGTTTTCTCTTTATATATATTTTATTACAATCCATTGTGATTTCTTGTTACAGTAAAGTAAAATACGTTCTCGGTACGGTGATTATCGGCCCATTAACCCGCTCTCTCGACACTGATGTATGTGCTTGATTTATGTTCTGGAAAAACTATTTCTTTAACATGAAAAACGCATGCGTGTTGATCGATTATTAAAAATAAATTAATGTAAGAAATGTTCTTGACTTGCAGCCTCTACTGGCAAGCGCAGTATTGGCGACGACCTAATAGTTGGAGTGACGACCTGATGAAACGCGTAGTCGATGTGGTAGTACGACGAGTTTTATCTGGTAGCTCAGGGCCGTACTTTGTGGCAATCTACAGGGGAGGCCTATGTTCAGCGGTGTTATGCTTGCTAAATAAGTAAAACTGCGTTCACCTTTGGCCACCGTAATCAGAATAGTTACAAAAATCCGGAGAGCTATCCAAATAACAATTACTTGCAATTGATTAAAAAAAATCGGTTTAAACAATATGATACCGAGTTGCCCCATGGCAACATGCATTTATATCATCAGTAGGACAACTTGAAGAGAATCGCATAAAAAAATTGAGGTGGAATAGTTTTGGTACTCATGCGCCAATACCTCCTGGGCTATAAGAACATTTTCTTCTTTTTTCGTTCGCGGATTCTTTCAAACTCCGGGTTTATTTCAGCTTTTTAAGCTATATCTTTAGCTGCAATAAGTTTTGTTAAAAAGTTAAACATTTGTGCGCTCTGCTTGCATGTATTTGCTGACAAGATTAACGTGGAATAAAACGTCGTACCAAATTACTAAAGACAGCAAAAACTTGAACTTTCCAAATCGACTGCAAGTGATTTAGCTTCCAAACTTTCCACGGGATTAGTTGTGTCAATACTCTTCTTCCAAGGCACTTTTTACTTCGGCGTACTGATACCGCACCACTTGCAAGCTGTTGACTCTACGTTCGCATCTTGTTTCACACACCTTCTTTAAAGTTTTGAAATAACTTCCCATTTTTTGTTGAGTTTAAAAAAAATACAAATAAGCGCTGGAGAATGCCGCGCTCGTCTCAGCAAATAAGGCCATACGCACACATACCAACTAGCCACACGTTCGAAACCAAAATATTGAAAAGCGAGCAAATTTCCACCAATAACCACTCAGGCACATGAGCAAAGAAGCGGAACACAGACTAGCTTCTAAGGAGCGTGCAAAAAATAAGCTTCAGATGTATTTGCCTGCCTTAAATGGCGAATCGTCAAACAACAACTAGTCAATTCAGTTTTAAATTATGTTAAATGATTTATTTCCAGACTTCAATAGGCCATAAGCTTGATTTGATAGAACATTGTATTTATTATTTATTGATAGAATGAACGAGGAAAGAGTGACAAAGCAAATTTATGTTGCAGAAGTGAACGGAAGAGTCGGGAAGGGATGCCCTAGACGAAGGTTTATGGACCAAATTGGCGATATATTGAAAATGGGCCAGATTAGGAGTACTCATAACCGACGAGCGTGTATGCGTAGATGTATGGATGTAAAGGAGGCGAGAGAAGTTTGTCAGGATCGTGCCAAATGGAAGTCCGTAGTCTCTGCTTACCCCTCTGGGTGACAGGCGTGAGTGTTTATATTTATGTTATGTTTATTTTATTCATATCTATAATGGTGACATAAGTAGACGCTTAATAATTCTACCAACAATTCTAATAATAATTACAAATCCCTGGACCTTTTTTAACAAATCAGTGCTAGAGAAATAACATTTTTTTTTAAATTTAATTCTAAAACCTAGCTACTGAGCTTCTCCATGGTTTCGCTTTAATGATTGTATCATAGGAAAATCGAAGGTGAGTGTTTTATTCGCCATTTATGTTATTACCGTAAATTTTTTCAGTCCAGCAGCCTAATACTTCCAATGCAGTTCGGTGATGTTTCGGAGATAAAACGTCAACCTGTGTTTCACTTCTCTGCAGTTCGGTTCTGTACCATCATAGCCATCGTAACCTTTCTGTACAGCCGCTTTAGCACTTCGTTTTATACCGACCGACCAAAAGGACTGTAGCACCGCACAAATATCGACTGGATGAAGGCCTTCTCATAGTTAAAGTACGCCAGACGTAACGACAGATTATGTTCTTCAATTTTCTCCTTTTCTATTTATTGTTCAATAATTTATTTAACATGAACTAAACATAAACCAGAACATGCCTCTTAAAGCCTCATGGGTGTAACTGTGGCATGTGACCTAACTCTATTGTTGCTACTGTATACTTAAATAATATTTTTTTTTAATTACATGTGGTAATTACATCAAAAATTTCCTGTGGTAACTTATTACAGATAAACGGTAGTACATAATCTTTTTACCATACCATTTGTATTTAACCTAACATAACCTTAACCTGTCGAAGGGCATGTATGAACTTTGAAGGCTTGTTTGAGCGGTTTGAAGTAGTCAAGTTTGCGTGCGAGACGATTCGTAATGACTTTCAATAATATTTAGGTATAATAACACGTAAACGCATTGACGTAGCAGCATCATCCTGATAACAACAAACAACTGTTAAAAACTTAAATTTGAGAAATAAAATAGAAATTTTTTAAAGGCTGGGTCTCCTCCCACTTCTAGGAGGGTTTAAGGCCAAGAGAAATTGACATCCATGCTGCCCCTATTGGTGTTGACCGACTTCACATTCCTTCAAAATACTTTTTTTTTATTTCTTAGACATGCAGTTATTATCACGATGTATTCCTTTACCACAAAGCACGTATTTAAATAAGTCAGCACTTAGAATAGCAATTGAGAATAATAAGATATATAACGCTTTTTCAAAATAGAAAAATAATTCAGTTCCATCTGTAGAAACATAATAAAGACTGAAAGAGAAACTCTTCGTTCAACGTCTTACCTCTAGACTATAACAACTTTTCATGTCGGAAAGCGTTGAAAAGCTTATTATCGCCTTAAAGAATTCAGTTCGTTTTCAGGAATGACGTGACTAAAAGTAGATTCAAAATAAAATGGGACGCCCAAGAAAATGTGTTTTATCTTTTAATACTACAAAGTCATATGCTTAAAAAGTTATTCTATATTATACGTGACAGAGCCACGCTGGCCTTTTTAGGTCATCTCGACCGGGGAAGAACTACAACACTCTCACTGAAAACCAGCGTTAATCATGGTGCTGTTATTCGTATTGTTACTGTAGAGAACCGGAGACACTTTTCACTGGTAACGAGGCATTCCATCTTAGTTCTTGGTAGTAAAAACACATTTTACCGTATATTATATTTATTGGCCACAACATCCACTTTAAGGCAACACTAAATGTCATACAAATTTAACTAGAAATTCTTTGTATGATGAATTGTTTTTAAAGGACTATCTTTTATATTTAAAATCTTGTAGAAGATTTAAACATTTGGGAAAACGTTCTTTTCGTTTTATACAATTTTGTTAGCCGGTGTAGAACTTTGGAGACGAAATTCTTAAGCCCGCATTACTTGCTTCCGGTATGAAGTCGTGCAATACTAAGATCGAAAATTCACTCCATGTATATATAAATGCATTTTAAATATACTACTAAAATGTCGTCCATATTCCTCTTTTCGTAGACTAAAATTTTAGAATGATTGAAAATATAATTGTCTTTATTTCAAAAAAATGTTCAAAAACGAAAAATATTCTAATACTTAGACGTAAAAAGGCTAAAGCTTATTTATTCTATATTTACCACAGAAAGAAATCTTTTCTGTTTAAATACAGAAATAGTTAATTACATATAATATATGAAGTTTCAGTGATATTATACGGAATTATTTTACCTACAAAAAAGCAAATTCATATTTTCCCTAATGTCTAAAGTCATACATTACATGACTAAACTAAACTGTTATCGTTACAGCCAATTAAAACCTACCGCTGAACATAAGACTCCCCCATGAATTGCCTCATAAGGGGGATAGTTGCCACGCTTGGCAAGCTGGTTAGCAACCGCAGTTATTTTTTATTTTTAGACGTTATTAGGAAGACATTGCTGCAAATCTCCTGATTTGTTTCCCTCTGTCGCCTCTTACGACACCCATGGGATGATCTTGGTACAATCTGTTAATTTACTAAAATTTAGAGAATATTGCAACAGCTTATATTTTTCTTCTAGTAAAGATAATAATCAATACGTTATCAGTTCATCGCAATTTTCTTCATGTTCAAGAAAAGCTTAAACAGAAAATGTATGTGTGTTAAATTATTATTAATTTACTTGCAACTCTAATAAAGGATAATTTTTGCAGGTAACATTGTCACTTCCCTTTTTCTCGTGTACCCTAGCATAACTAGATTGAGCTGCTGAATATATTTTATAAAATAAATTTAGTCAAAGTTTCAAACTGCATTTTATTCATACACAACATAATTGTATTGTTACCTAGTGAAAAATATCGTTAATGAAGAAAACTACGTACAGAGCACGTAATCACCGCGGCAGCACTAATAGAATAATGACTCTCAATTTAAAAGTTTATTTAACGCCTTTTCAACACGTGCTAGTCGTCGTTGTAGTTTTAAGTACCTACGTAGCTTCGTACACAAAGAAAAAAAAAGTCAAATCTCAAAGACTCAGATTTACCGTCAACAAATTGACTGATTAACGTTAATTCATATGAAATTAAACCTAAAAAAGTCCCACTGGTTTTCTTGCTGGTTCTTCCCAGGACATAGGTTTTTCCGAACCAACAAAAGAAAAAAAAATACTTTTAATAAGAATGAATTGTAATCTATACTGAATAAAATAACGCTATTCTATTGTATTATATTCTGTTCTATTCTTTTATATCATATTCTACTCCATTCCATTTTATTCCATTCTAATTCATTCTGATCCTTACAATTTAATTGTGAGGACGGGAATCGAATTGGACCGGTTGCGAACTATGAAGTTTTGAGCCAGCGGTTATCCCCTGAAATATCTATCACAGCTCATTCTCTTATGTATTTAGTAGAAGAAATTAATATCAAGTGGGTACAATGTCCTGTACTGTATTCTTCTCCATCCTACTCCATTATACTCCATACTATTCTATTCTGTTGCTTGTTATGACGTTGCCTTTTTTTTTGCAATTGGTAACGAAACCACGATTTTAATAGTATTTCAAGCCTAATATATCAAGCTAAAATATAATAATAAAGATTTGATCTCCGGTGGCAGCAATATTATTCTTAATAGCAATTTTAAATACTAATTTATCACAATTACAGTTCACTTTGATGGTAAGTGGCTGTAAGATAGCAGCGTATGATCACCTGCAAGCAACTTTAACCATAGACCGCTACACACAGAACAACAGACACAACAATTATATATCATCTGAGGCGTGGTAGCTCAGATGGTTAGCGCTGGCTAAAATTTGACAGTACGCGAGCAACTCGGGTTCGATCCCCGCCGGCACCAATGAAATTGGTAACTGCAATTTTAAGTGCTGATTTACCACGTGCTGGGCGGTGAAGGAAATCATCGTGAGGAAACCTGCATGTCTGAGAAATAAAAAAAAATATTTCGAAGACATGTGAAGTTCGCCAACACGCATTGGGGCAGCGCGGCGGACATTCCCTTGCACTAAAATCCTCTCAAAAATGAGAGGAGGCCTGTGCCCATCAGTGGGACGTATAATAGGCTGTAACTTTAACTTTTTTAACTTTTAACTGAATAAGCTGTCAATGAGAATAATGATGAAATGCCTGTAACTAAATAAATACTTGCTCTCTATAGTGTTCAGACTGGAACACAACATAATATATATATAATGAAGGCAGATATAAATGAGAAGATAGTACCTACTCAGACATACTTCTAGGCAACAAAAGTCCTACACCCTAGTAGACATACTCATCCGTAAAGGAAACATCTTGAGCAAATTTGCATGTCTGAGGAACAAACCTTTTTGAGGTCACATATCCTCAAAAAGGTCATTCATACACTTACAAGAGCAGTGCAGCGGACTATTTGCTCTATAAATCTCTTAGAAAAGAAAGAAAGCCTGTGCCTTGCAGTGGGACGCATAATATGCATCTTTTTAACTTTTGCAGATCTTGTTTGTGGCATCGCATCGTAGAGGAACAGCGCTGCGGCGAAATTCTAGTTTTTTTTTTCGATTAGCTTATCAACCCACTCATGGGTAGAAAGTAATAAAGATTTATATAATTTTATATTATTCAAATGTGTATCATCTTTGCGGAAACGCATATATAAAATAAACTAATATACATATTTTGTGTAGAAACAAATAAATTTTCATTCTTGCTTTTTTCTTTCCATTTTTATTTGTTATTAGCCATGAATTAAATATTAAATATTGACATTTAGTACCTATGAAATATAATAGCATTAACAATATGAAAACAAATAAATCGTTTGCACGTTGAAATTTCAGCCGATATATTTTACGGATACCTGCAACCGCTATAAAACTTTCAGGTGGGTAATAAAAGTCTATCTTTGGGACGTAAATCAGTGAACATATAATTGTTAAGTATTTCTTTCTACAAATAACACGAGACAATATTTTAATATGTTGTATGTATTATGTATATGTAATATGTTGTTTCTATTTAATACGCGGTAGAGCCATGCTGTAGCCACATAGTTGTGTCACGTATGAGTCCCGGGGAAGGACCACTCTCTTACAGAATACCAGCATAAAATAGCTCCTTATTGCTGCTGTTTTTCGTATGGTGAGTGTAGCGGAGACCCTTTTTAGTAGAAACGACGCATTAAATCTTAGTCGTCAGCGATAACAACGCATCTGCATTTTGATTAATAGATGTAAGTGTCTGTTGGCCACAGCATCCACTTACCAGCATAAAAAATTGTGTGATCGTGCCTTTCGACGTTTTTTAGAGGCCTTCAATGCCTTTACTAAAACGGGTCGATATAATATATCCAAATATGAATGAAGTTCATAAGTCCTGTGTCAATGATTGCATGCAATTGAAGCTTCTTTTGATCATCTTGCACATATAAGGACGGTGTGAAGAATGGACGCCAATATTATTGTCATCCAGACCGATATTCGGTCACGGCGGCCAGTTTCAACGTAGTCATGTGTGCAGGACAGAATTATAGTCTATATACAGGATTATAGCCTGAATTCTCACTCTCTATTCCCTCACTCTCTTAGACGATAATCCGACACAATCGGACACAGATCAGGTGCAGGACAAGTGGATTTACGTGCTTTCCCAAATCTTTTGTGAATTTTTTGACAGAAAAACCCATTTCCTTCAAAAAAGAAACTCTTACTTTCTAAAAGGTCCGCAACGCACCTGCAATTCCCCTGGTGCTGCAGATGTTCATGCATGCAGTATGCTCTCTTGATGGTAAGTAATCATCGTCAGTTTGCCTCGATTTCTTTAAAAAAGAAACAGATTTTGGCCTGATCCGGGCTTCGAACCTGGGACGTTATGGTCAGCAATCGCGGTAACGACCACTAGACCAACGAGACAGTCATTCACACTAATAGTAATGTGCAACCGCTTGCAGAACGTATTCATATAGTGCCACGACGTCACACGTTAATCGAAGGCGATACTGCAGGACTAACCAAGTTGACATTCTAAAATCGTCAACGCTAATAGAAAACTACAAAATTGAATGAAATCATCGTTACGTCATATAACATTCGTGGTTCTTAACGCTTAGGTATGTCACTCCTACTCACCTATATAGAATTGCAGTAAGTCAACTTGGCTAGCCCCGTAGAGTAGATAAACATGACTGATAATTACCCGTGGTAATGAGATGATCGCTACTAAGGTGCTTCTAATATATAATTCAATTAAACTATATAGTTACCTACATTATTATTAAGTTTTACTTGTAATCTGTGTTGAATAAAATATATTGGTAAATCCAATTGGGCATTGGCCCTAAGCGCATTAAAAAAATTACGTATAACATGAATATACGTAATTTTTAAAGTAGTTTAAATACACACAAGTTTGCACTAATAACCTTATTATACTTCCAATTTTCCGATAATTTTATGTCAAACTTCAATTTAAAAAAAAGTTTGGAAAATACAAAAGTGCACGACTCATAATGCTCATATTATCATCATATCATCATTCAGATCACTCCATAAAGTCCAAGACGTATTTAAGTACCTATAAATATTACATCCTACTTACTTTTAGTACTTACTACTATTGTTTATTCTGTGCTTTTAAAATATTGTAATAAACATCTCTGATTATTATTATAATCAAGTATGTAAGAAATTTGGTTTTTCTAATATTGTGTATTTGTACAGCGATCTTTTTGAGCCACTGCGAACAACCGATACAGTGTTCATTCACGACGGCGATTGACGCCAAACTAACTGAGTGAGTGACGCAGTCTCTATTTAGTATAAAATAAATTCATACAAGGCTGCTAAAACACCGAATATTTCAACATTTCGCAGCCGAAAAAATAATTATAACTAAACTACACAAAATTAAACTGCCATTTACATTATTAAATGGCTTCCCACATGATAGATGAAGAGTTTTAAATATAGATTGAGTTGAACAATTGATATTTTTAAAAGTTATCGTGTTTACGAAGCCATGCGGATTTGATAAATCCACACCATAAGCCACTAAAACCCCTTTTTTATGTAAAAATAACAATTAATCGATTTAAAAAAAATTTAATAAGTTGAACAATCATTTATCTTTCTGACAATGTGCTTTTTATATCACTTATATGTACAATATGATTGCTAGATACGATTTCATGCGACAAAACGTTGGAATCATAATTTTTAGGCCCTAGTAGAACATACCTGCGCGCTTAGCGCTTACGGCATGCAATTATCCTATTTTATTTTTTCCTTTTCAATTCTATTCTATTCTATTCTGTCCCGCCCCGTACCATCCCGTCCCGTCCCGTCCCGTTCCGTTTCGTCCCGTCCCGTTGCGTACCATCCCGTCCCGTTCCGGCCCGTCCCGTCCCGTCCTGTATCGTCCCGTTTCTTCTCATCGCATCCCATCACACCCTAACCCATCCTATCCATTTCTTTTTCACTTTATCCTGCGTGAGGTCCTTTCGCGGTTGCGCGGACTTATTTGTTTTGAGCGCCGACATACCTTATTACTGTTCATGGCCTTACTCACTCAAAACCCCATGTAAATTTAAGAAATGCTTAAAGTTGCTATCTCTCTTTCACCAAATGACAACGGAATGAGACAGATAATCAACGATTATAAATAAGAACAACTCTATCTCAATGAAATCATAGAAACATGGAATGAACTCATCCAGTTTATGTTAGTCGAGATTTACCCGATATTATATCAGACGAAATAAAAATATGAAGAGCGATCTGCGGGTTTTGATTAAAACTTTCAAGCTTTTGTAACGAGTTAGTTTACTTTAGCGTATTTTCTCTAATGTAATGAGAGAATAATATGAATTATCTTCTTTTGAATATCATTAAATTATTATTTTTTTAAACTTTGTATAAATGTTATAAACGCTCCACTATTAATATAAGTTTTCAGCATGAAATGTTGGAAGATGTGTCAAATGAAGGAGAGACGTGTTGCTCAGTTCAAGACTTTAATTATACTGCTTAAACTTATTCTACTTTAACACTAATATATACTATCGTGGGGTTACACTACACCTCCCACCGACAAAAAAATAAAAGTTAATCTTAAATAAAGTCTTACATTCTAATTATGTATTTATAATATTTGTCTTGGCTTGGGTATGGTGATTGGCCACACCCCCTATGCACATAATAATTCCGTAGTCACAATATGTATGTTTGTTTAAGCCTTAATGCATTGTTGCATTGTCGATGAATTATGTTAGACAAACTCAGGTGTACATTCGCGAACGTATAATATTTTGGTCGACACATCACTGTAACACACTTAGATACTGAGTTATTTAGTTACTTATTAAGGCACTTATCTAGACATTCACATTAAATAGTACCCTTCCTTCATATATTTATTCACATTTATATTTATAATTTTATATTATATGCTTCATTTATAAAGGTATAAAACCTTTATATTTGATTGAACATTTCTTTCATGATCCACATAAATTATTTCGATATTAATACTCTACTGTTTTTTAAAAACATATGATTTGAAGGTTCAATAAATATAAACCGAAAATATTACATTTCATTTTAAGATGTACTGAACAAAGAAGATAATGTAATGCAACGTAATTATGATCATTAAGATAACAACAGCCATATCAAAATACAAGTTGCAATCCCAGCCGCGTAAGCGATTTGTGACACTTTTGTTTTCAATTCCAAAATACTTTTATGGGAACGTTTGCGATTACATCGTATGATCATACCTAATTTCAACATAACGTAAAAATGTTCTATTATGAATACACTTAAAATGTATCTAAAATTTATAGTATTAAATATTTTTTTTACGTATTTAAGATAGTTACATTGCATTGTTATAATACTTTTACATTATCAAGTATTTATGAGGAGGAAAACTAAGTTCACACTATGATCCAACGATGGATGTGACCTCTATGTACCATTATTAAGGGTAGCCAATTTAAGACTGCTCTGGTCCCCAACAGTACTAATATGAGTAAACTCGTTCACATCACTTGTACTGAAGGTATTGTTCCCTAGTACCCGTTACGTCCGATTTTATCATCCAATCATGGAAACATACCCTACTCGAGGAATATATGCTATACCAGTAATGGACGTTCCCGTATCTTTCCATTATTTATTTATCAAGGTCAACTTATGTTTTATTTCTATTTTCCTCATAAATCGTATTTCCTTCTTTATTTATTCTTTATCGTGTTCTTTACTAACATGTTAGTATCTATTTGACTCTATCGATTACTTTTATACATTAATGTGTAGAATTAGTTTGTTAAATGTTTAAAACCCTTTTCAAAATTGTATACATTTTATATTAAAAGACTACGGAAAAAAAAATAACGAAATGTATCATAGTGTTATTTTAACTATAAATTGGGTGAAATTAAGTACGTAAAAATTTAATCTTTCATATTATTTCATTTTTTTTTGCAAAATAACTACTGAATAAAAGTGAATATATATATGTCTAGTGCCTAAATACAAATGCCACTGAAGCACTTACGTAACTTAATTTATAATATTGTAATATGATTCTTTTTTTTTAAACAATAATAAAATAACAAATAAATCGTTAATATTAAGTATCTAATAATTAATTTCAACTTAAACATAATAAATGAAATACTGAATATTTAATACATAACTTTTCTTTTTATAATAGTTAAAACTTTTTAAAGAAATCTTATAAAGAAATGACAATAAAAATAGGCTGATTCGATGTTACCTCAAATTTTCTTCTTTGTTCTTTTTGGCTCAATTTTCATATTCTTCTGGACGAAGCTTGCAAAATTGCAACTGTTTATTTCCTTTTAAAATTAATCTGCCGTTACTTGTATTTTGAACTTTGGTCAACATATAAAAAAAAACTACATTTTATTTTCCTCATTCTTTGTTAGATGCTGTCTTCATATACTCGTACTATACATACTTTTTAATTTTTAGTTGGTTTCTATAAAATTATTGTTGTGGCCTCTTCTCGTATTTATCATAATATTATTTTCTCGTCTTGTCCGGTGTTGTGTCGTTTCCAGTTAATTTGTAATTAAATTATTTTTGTTAACAATTTTTTTTAATTAAAATAAAATTTGCAGGCCGTGGCGGTGCGCGTGCATTGTAGCGGCGCACCGCCTGGCAGGGTCGCAATGTAATATTAGAAGGTGTGTCAAATGAAGGAGAGACGTGTTGCTCAGTTCAAGACTTTAATTGTACTGCTTAAACTTATTCTACCTTAACACTAATATCTAATCGTGGGGTAGTTTCAAGTAGTAAAAGTAGTATGAAATGGATCAGGATTTTATTTGATCGTAAGTTCGTCAGCCACTTTAAAAGTGGTTGACGAACTTATAATCCGCCATTACACAATATACATATACATATTATGGTTGCTTCTACTAGATATGTGTCATTCATTCATTTCTATTGACCCGATCATTTAAGCATTGATTCGTCATTCGGGTCAATCGAGTTTCAGTACTCTGTGATCTGTTCCGAGACCCGTTCGATAATATCGGTCGTCGGACATTACTATACTCTTTGGTCGTAGGTCCTGTCAATCGTTTGATCCGAAACGTTAAAAAATGGAATTGCTATCATCAACACTTTGATGCGACCCGAGTCAAATAAACGAATCATTCACGATTGACACACATGTCTAGCTTCTACAGATGCGTTGTTACCTCTAAGAACTAGTATGAAATATATCACAGCTTGTAATTATAATTTGTCTCTATAAGCCACAGATTTTATAATAAATATAAATCTTTGCTACAGAGCATAAGATGACCATGCTGCAAGTTATAGCATAGTGTAATGTTAACCGTACGGCTGAGTGAGTCTAAATCTAAGTAACTTAAATCAAAAACTGGCAATATAACACAACAATTGCGAAAAAAACGCCTTTATTACCACACGTAATGACATGTGCCCTCGCGTGTGTGCCCGATCGGGATCGGGTCCCTAACTCGCTAATGTTTGTTAATTCTTTATCGAATTAATGTATAGGATTTTCAAAGGATTTTGAAACAAATGTAGGTTTCGTCTGATTACAACTGTATTCAGTTAAAGTTAGTAAAATTATTTTGCCTGTATTCGCTCAATACAATAAAATGATGTCTTACCTAGGTTTTTTTTTTCTAGTATAGGGTGACAAAGGAGCACACAGTCCACCTGATGGTACGTGGATGCTGTGGCCCATATACATCTACATTTATTCTCAATTAAGAATCAAAATACAGATGCGTTGTCACCCCTGAGGGCTGAGATGGAATGACTTTTTTCCAGTAAAAAAGGTCTCCAGTTCTCTACACTCACTATACGAAACACAGCAGTGTTAAGCTGCTGTGTTTCATATGGTTCTTTTTCTTGCTGGTTCTTCTTAGGATTGAGGTGTTTTCCGAACCAGTGGTAAAGCTTAAATGAATAAAACTATTTTTTACGGATTTTATCGCGTTAAATTTACTTATTTTAATTCCCGACGTTTCGGCTGCTTTACAGCACCCATGGTCACGGGGGGGACTGAGCTGTAGTGAGATACAGGTGAGCCTACAGAATATGCAGTATTAATCAAACACTGCCTCACAACTGGCTATCTATTGTGGAAGGAGGAGTTCTACAAGCAAGTAGATGGCGTGGCGATGAGGTCACCTGTATCTCCCGTAGTCGCCGACATATTCATGGAGGACTTTGAGGAGAAAGCTCTTCTTACTGCTCCTGTAATTCCAAGATTCTACAAGCGGTACGTAGACGATACTTTCACAATTTCACCATCTGACAAAGTAACTGCATTTTAGACCACCTTAATTCCATAAACTCTAAAATAAAATTCACAATGGAGTTAGAGGCAAACAATTCTTTAGCTTTCCTAGATGTTTTAGTCATCCGAAATCCTGATAACACTATTGGTCACACTGTGTATAGAAAAAAGACCCATACCAACCGCTATTTAAATGGTGAATCGCAACATCATTCATCACAGTTAACTACCGAGGGAAAATCTTTGTTTCAGAGAGCACAAGGGATCTGTGACTGATAACATCTGGCCGCCGAGCTTCAGCACGTCGAGCAAGTATTGCAAGACAACAAGCTTCGGGTCCCGCGCCTACGTCACAGTGACCGAGTGAAGCCGGCCACAGTCGAGCGTGAGCCTGCTGTACTACCCTATGTCAGAGGAGTCACAGACAAGGTTGGCTACATCTTGAAGCGGGCTTTCATTAAAACATACTTCAAGCCGCTGAAGACAAGATGCAGGAGTATACAAGCTGGATTGCGAATGTGGTCTCTCTTACATAGGACAAAAAAAAAATCTATAAAAACCCGCGTAAAAGAACATATAGCTGACTTGAAGCACTGATGTTCCCGGAAGTCTGCAGTTTGTGAACATGTTCAAGATCGTCCCCGCCATTACATTAGATTTGATAGACCACAAATCCTCGCAAAAGAACACCGATTCCTACCAAGGATGATCCGCGAGGCTATTGAAATTAAAAACATCCTATAATTAATAAAATTAAATCCAAACCTAAGCATACCACTGCAAGACTTCAAGATACTGTAAGCTCATTCTGCGTAGATCGGACCAAAAATTAATATTCAAAAAACTGAAGGTAGCCGGGCTAACTATGACATTGGAACGTCAAACACCTCAGTCCCCCAGTGACCATGGGTGCTGTAAAGCACCCGAAACGTCGGGAATTAAAATAAGTAAATTAAACGCGATAAAATCTGTAAAAATAGTTTCATTCAATGTGTAGTGTTCGCGTAAATATAAGAAATTGTGCCGGACGGGCGAAACTCGGGAGTAAGTGTTATCGTAATTACTCCGCGAGTCGCTCACGTCCTACACCTATAGGTTCCGGAGGATACTTCTACTGCCGTCATTGTGGGTGCAGCTGGGGTACTGTGGACTGAGGTTAAATCAAAATGCACGAAATAGAATACAAATGGCAAGGCAGTGGCCAGCGGTTCGATTGCTCAACTTTTCGGCGGAAATCTTCCGACTATTGGTTATTGACCACGGTTGTTGAGTACGGTTGGTCAACTACTGTTGTTCTATATCGGTTGTTCACTATCGGTTGGTCACTATATTTTTCAGACGATTTCTTCAGTTGACTATTTCTTTAAATTGTTCGGTAGTAACTTACTACTACTAGTGCTATCTGCTTTTATTTTCACTGTTTATCTAGCTGCTATTATCAGCTACTATGTTGTGCAACTAACTATTGCTATCACTTGTGTAGCTGCTATTATCAGCTACTATGTTGCTAGCTACTATTCACTATATTCTATATTCAGCTACTTCTTGGTTCTGCTCTAGTCACTTCAGCTACTACAATGTTACTTGGCCCCGAAGCCATAAGGTAGACTCGAGCGTTACCTTAAAGTGAGCCGCTTGCCATTGTCCGTTTTGCCTCTTTATTGCTTAACATTTTCTCTATACAATTGTCTTAAATTACAATTTATTCTATACACGATTACGATTACTTCCTACACTAATGTACTATACATTGTTAAATCGGTAATTCAGTTGTCTATTAACACACTATAAAGGTTTCTTAATATATTAACATTGTAAAAAGTTATTAACCAAAATATCCCAAATTTTCACAATATTTGGGTACATTAATTCTTTAATTTTGCTATAAGTAGGAAATAAGTTTTGTTACGCTAAATATTCCTTTATTTCCTTGATCTATAAACCTTAATCTAATTCAATACCATGTTTACAATAGAGCATAAAAATTATTTCCATCATTTTCGGGACTAAATATTACGCAGTTAATTAATAATTCCTAGAATGTTCTATACGTGTCGCGCTCTGATTGGTCGACTTTTTGTTTGTACAAATAAGAGTTATTTACTTAGCTATTACCAAACGATGCCCTATACTATAATGCTAAGGTTGTAAACATGTTGTAAAATTATATTATTGCACTTTTCACTTAGGTTTGTGACAATTACTTTTAATATTATTTTTCAATCACTTTGTTTCCAAACACTTTTCACCGTCTCGAACAGAAATCATTAGGCTTAAATGACTTTCAGTAAGAATTCTTGTAATCTATAATTAAATAAAAATTATTCTATTCTATTCTATGTTCAGCTATGAACTTTGATTGGATGAATCTATAATTAAATAAAAATTATTCTATTCTATTCTATGTTCAGCTGTAAACTTTGATTGGATGAATAAATGAATAAATATTTTTACGATGCAAAATAAATTAAACTTGCATTAATACAAATAATAATCTCTTATGAATCTGTAGCAAATCATTCTCCTTTTAATTAAAAATAAAAGAGGCAACCGTTCGTTTCGCCCCTCTTACAACCTGTTACTAAACTAAAGCAGCATTTAATGTTTTAGTAGCGTTAAAAAAATTACGATGAGCTACTCGTGTTATAATAGAAAAAATATCGTGTAGAGGCATGAGGAAAGTGTGAATTCATAATGATCTGTTATATTAACACGAATATTCGATATTGAATAAATCTAACTTAACAGATAAAAAAAAACACTTCAGTCCCACCCCCTCCACCCCTCCGTGACTATGAGTGCTGTAAATCATCCAAAACATCGTTAATTTAATAATAAGTGAAATTAGAGCTTAGGGGATTACCGCGCGCTGTAACGCGTGTACGCGAGCAACCCGGGTTCGATCCCCGCCGGCACCAATGAAATTGTTTAGCAATACATATTAAATGGATGAATCATGTAAAATGCGTTGTCTTCAATGGATGATTACGGATCAACTTTTAAAAGCGTACTTATTGGGTGCTTTTCCGATGTCATCGGATAAGGAGTTCCAAAGGCGTGTAGCCTGAACTGTGAAGGAGTTACCACAGAACTCGGTGAAGTGAACAGGAATACAGATTTTGTTGTTAGAAGAAGAACGTAGGACCCTATCATGAGATGAGGAGATATAGTGAAATTTACTTTTAAGATAAGAAGGCGAAGATGGGTCATTTAATATGGAAAAAAGAACAAGCAATATTCTGGAATTGCGCCTCTGCCGGATGTAGTGTTCCGATAAATGTTATAAATCACTAAGCAGGAAATTAGTTTTGTTTGGCGGTGTGGAAAACTATAAAATTTTCTTTTTGTTAATTTGAATTAATTTCATAACAAAATGATTTTTATTCTTTTTAGTCCATTTATTTTTATACGTGGTAGAGCCACGTTGCTTCTATATCATGGTTGTAGCACTAATGGGTCGGTTCGACCACGCTCTCACAAAATATCAGCTTCAAGTAGCAGCATATGCTGCTGTGTTTCGTATTTTGAGTGCAGAAAAACGGAGAACTTTTTTACGGGAAACGAGGCATTTCATCTCAGTCTAGAGGGGTCAAAACGCATCTGCGTTTTGATTCTCAATTGAGAATAAATGGGTAACGAGGTATAATATACATCATTTTATTTTATTAGGTACGCGTATCTTACCAAATAAATTTTAAGATCTTTAATAAATGTGGATGTCTATGGGCCACAGCATCCACTTACCATCAGATGGCTTTAAAATGGTAATTTTACGTTTTAAAATGGCGTTATCAGTTAACAGAATTCTCTTAGTAATTTTCAATCGAATGAGAGAATTTCAAATCGACCTTTAATGCAGGCTATTGCTTCATTGGCCAAGCATTTCTATTTAGAAATTGGCTGGCTCTACGTTCACTAGCTCAAAGCGCTTTGAGGTAGTCAATAAGGAATCGAAGTGTGTTAAATATGTATGTATGTTATAGGTGTATGCTTTGGTAGGGACGCAGGAGGATTCATCACTCAACTTCGAAGTGTCGCAAAAGGTTACTATGGGAAATGCCATAAAAATTTATTGCGGTATAGAATCTAGCCAGGTGCAATATACCCAGAACGGCGAGAGCATCCAGCGTTAAAAGTGCCAGATTAAGTAAAAAACCCATTAGTTTTGAATAACCCCGACGGATGTACTTAACCCAGAAGAAGTCCAAATAATCACAGCTAAGCGACTCCTGAAATTCATTAAAGTTATAGGGCTTAGCCCTCACAGCGATCACAATTGATCAAACTTGTTGCAGTGATACTGGTCTTGCTAGATCTGCATAGCTGCTCGCACAGATACACTCACTAAACCTCATAGCATACGACTATTTCTCCGCGCAAAGTTAAACATCGAAACCTAAATGAAAAAGCTGTTATAGCTTAGTAGCTAAGCGCTCACTGTGAATTTGAATGAAAACTTTATGAAGCAAACTAGCTAATGAAGCAAAACACCTCGCTCGATGAACATCATATTTCGAAGGCGTGGCGTACTATCTGCTCCAGAACTGGCCTATTAAAATTCCACTGCAGCCCACAGATTTCCTCATATGGAGGATATTTGCTGTCGTTGCCATGCTTTGGAAGTGAGTTGGCAACCACAGTATTTTTAATTATTTTGAGTTGTTATAAGAAAGATATTAATGCCCATCTTCTGTTTAATTTCCCTCTACCCACTCTTCCTATACCCACGCGATGATGTGAGGTAGTGTATTTAATTACGCGGCCACTACACGGCAATAACGTTGTAAGTAATATCCTCTAGACCAAATTTGGGTCACGGCTGCCAGTCTCAACGGAGGCTAGCCATCTGTGCAGGACAGGATAATAGTGCCCGAGTGTATGCGCAAGCACAGGTGCACTTTCTACTCCCTCTCTTTCATGGTCCGTTCGGATCGCGATCCAATACGACCGGAGAGAGATCAGGCACAGGACCAGCGTCTTTACGTACTTGCCTCGGTGGCGAGGGGTTGAAACACCGCCAATTTACTGACTCCCGGCTTCTACTGAATTTCTTGACAGAAAAACCCAATAACTGTTTTCTTGGCACGACCAGGGAATCAAAACTGTTGACCTCATGATAAGCAGTCGCACTTACGACCACTAGACCAACAAGGAAGTCAATGAAGTTACAGCCTTTATACGTCCCCCCGCTGAGCACACTAGTAAGGCGTATACTGGTTTATATTATACATATAAACAGATAAACAGATAAACAAGAGAAATAGATAAACAGATCTATTACGAGAAATAAACATTAAATATTTTATAACATATTATTTGTTCAAGGAAAATTCTATACCCGGAGTACAAGCACTAGCGGCGCAAGCAGGTAACGGTACGCATACATTTAATTTACTACCGTCAAAGGGAGCTTGAGCTTGTGTCTCGGGCTTTATTTTCCACATTGCTAGGTGAGTGAATTTTGATGCTACGGGTCTCAGTGAATCATTTACATGGGATTTTTGTTCTGTATTCTTTTGACTTTAATATCGCTTTATATAATTACTATTTGGGGTGTTATAAAATGGTAACAGAGGTATTAGTAGAGAAGCAAAGTGAAATTACAGCCTATTTGCGTCTTGAGAGAAGTGTAGCAATATATTTTCAAAGGAAAACTTCTGTCAAACGTTGGAATCTCAATCCGAAAAAATCATTCTGTAAAATTACCCTATTCGGCCGTCAAATCCCCTGGAAAACGACGGTCAAATACCTAGGGGTCACATTTGACCAAGGTATGGCCTTCATGAAACACAATGGCAATGTCAGCAATCGAGCCAAATTCGTTAGTCAACAGCAAGAGCAAACTGTCCAAGCTCCATCTTTATAAAACTCTCGTAAGACTAATCATGTCCTACGCGAGCGCAGTCTTCGCCCACGCCATCAAAACTAGTCTTCACGACCTATAAGTCTTTCAAAACTGATTTGTCGCAAAGCCACTAGAGCCCGGTGGTATCAGCGAAACTCCAAGCTGCACAGATATGGCGAACTTCCGTCAATCTCTGTATACTTCAAGGGAATGCCTCAGCGCTATTTTGAAAGAGTCGTGACACATCCCAACCCGCTAGTGCTAAAAGCAGCCACTTACGCTCTGACTCCAAACGTCACTGCCAGTCTCCGGAGAACCCGTAACGTTTTAACAGAACCTCCAATTCCACTAGATTCCGTTGACCCAAATTTCGCTGGTTCGTCACACACAAACACCACACACACACCTAGTGTCACAAACACAATTAGGACAACGGATGGGAAACAGCGTGTCCGTAGACGAGTGCGCCGCACACCCTTCCACAACGTGTACACACCGTACACCCACTGCGGTTCTCACCGCCCGAAACTACGAATGACACGAGCTGGTCGTCAGAGCCGTGGCCCTCTACCCCTGTTCGGACGGCGGTTAGATAACTCATCTGTACACTAAAAACTCTTCAAGGTGCGTGTTAACAGGCTTCTCCTGGCCAAACTCGCTCCATTGTAGACCTCATCTTTGCCCTCAGGCCAGGTGGAGCTCAAGAGTGAGCCTAGTTTTAATTAAAAAAAACAGCGATGTTCCCCTGTACAAGTTTTTAGTGAACAGAGATGTTCACTTACACAAGTTTTTATTGTACAGATGACAAGCGACTAAAGTAACGTTAGAAATTATAAAATAATTGGTGCCGGCGCATATTCGAACCCGGGTTGCTCGTGTACTTTGAAACTAACAGCGAGCGCTTAGCTCCAACAGACGTTTTATAGGTGAATAGTGACCAAACATTCAAACGCTACTTAATTTTAAGATGTCGTTAAGTCTTGTGGTGTCACAGTCACTTTGACTTAAAGTGACGAGACCTAACGACATCCTAAAATTGAGCAACGTTTGAGTATTTGGGCATCAATCAATTTTATAAAAGCATTTGTATTTTATTATTTTGTCTTTATGTCAATAGTCGTATTCTGGTTAAGAATTGCACTATTCTTTCTTTATTTTATTTTTTTAATTTCTAGAAGGTTAATTAGTTGCCTTTATTATTTATTCCTTTTTATTGTTCTTTATATGTCAGATCTAAGAAAGACTAATATAAGTACATAAATAAATATAACAGTGACCTTTTTACGTGGTAGAGCCACGCTGCACCTATATTAGTAGTAGAGTTGTAGTACGAATGGGTCGGCTCGACCGGGGAAGGACCACGCTCTCACAGAATACCAGCGTAAAATAGCAGCTTAACACTGCTGTGTTTCGTATGGTGAGTGTAGAGAACCGGAGACCCTTTTTACTGGAAAAGAGGCATTCCATCATAGTCCTCACGGGTGACAACGCATCTGCATTTTGATTCTTTATTGAAGATAGATGTAGATGTCTGTAGGTCACAGCAACCACTTACCACCAGGTGGACTGTGTGCTCGTTTGTCACCCTATCCTATAAAAAAAAACCTATGGATCTCAGACATGGTCCCTCACTGCTGGCCGTACGAGGAAGCTCACGGTCGCTCAGCGAGCTATGGAGAGGGCTATGCTCGGGGTTTTCTACGTGATAGACTTAAAAAGGAGGATATCCGCAGTAGAACCAGAGTAAGCGACATAGCCCAACGGATTAGTAAGCTGAAGTGGCAATGGGCCGGCCATATAGCTCGAAGAACCGACAATCGATGGGGAAGAAAGTTCTTGAGTGGTAGCCTCGTACCGGCAGGCGAAGTGTAAGGCGTCCCCCACTAGATGGAGTGATGACCTAGTAAGACATGCAGGATGTCAATGGATGCAGGTAGCTCGGGACCGTGCTTTGTGGCGTTCCTTGAGGGAGGCCTATGTTCAGCAGTGGACTTGTGAAGGGCTCTAATGATGATGATGATGATTTAGATACAAGCAATCCGCTCCGACTTCGCCTGGATAGGATACAGTTCCCCCGTATTTATTGGTGCTATAAAGCATTCGAAACGTAGATAGTAGGAGACGTTTAAAACATTCCGAAGCTGGACAGACGGACAGAAAGGCAAAATTTCAAAAATTGTAATTTACTTTTCAATAGCATACAAATGCCAGTTATTTCAATATTACAGACAGACACTTCAATTTTATTTAATTGTATTGATTATTTAGATATTATGGCGATATAATTCTAGATCTCTGTATACGATAACAGTGTGTTTTCTTTAAGAGAAATAAATGTCTTCAACCCGATAAAATATTTTACCATACTTTTTTTTTATAAAATATTACAATTTATATTTTTTTTATGAATGTGAACCTGAAAACGTGTAATTTAAGGTTTTAATTTTGTTGCGCGGAACCCTAATTATTTTTCTAAAATATAAGTAGCCTAAGTTACTCCTTATAACATGAACTATCTACCTGTGAAAGTGCCGTCAAAATCGGTCCAGCCGTTTCGGGGATTAGCCGGAACAAACAGACAGACAGACAAACATTTTAAAAATTGTGTTTTTTTATAAGTACCGTATAAACTTTCATATGCAATTAGTAAAAGCTGTTATTTTGAGATTACAAACAGACACTTCAATTTTATTTATTTGTATAGATGTATAGATATCTGAAGCTCGCCGTAATACCTTTCAGGTAGGTAATAAAAGTCTATTTTACCCGAACGTAAATCAGTTCCGCGTGAAGCTGCGGTTCGATATAAAAACCAGTTATTATTCCAGTATTATATACCCAGTTTATATAACCATTTCAGAAAATATTTATTTGAAATAAAATTTAAATGAATTTAGTCCGTCAATTGAGCTAACATCTGCTTGGTGGTAAGTGGATGTTCAGGCCCATAGACGTCTACATCTATCCTTAATTAAGAATTAAAATGCATAAGCGTTGTCACTCCTGAGGACTATAATTAAATAACTCGTTTACAGTAAAAAGGGTCTCCGGTTTTCTACACTTACCACATGAAACACAGCAGCATTAAACAGCTATTTCACGCTGGTATTCTGTGGGAGCGTGGCCGTTCCCCGGTCGAGCCGACCCATTCTTGCTGTAACTATAAAATAGCGGCAGCATGGCTTTACCACGTATAATATGTAAAGTGAATGATTTAGCTCAGATGTAGATTGAGAATCAAAATGCAGATACGTTGTTACATCTGAGAACTTCAATAGAATGCCTCGTTACTAATTAAAAGAGTCTCGGGTTCTCGTCTCTCACCACACGAAACACAGCAGCATTATGCTGCTATTTTATGCTGGAATTATTTGCGAGCGTCATCCTTACCGTTGGAAATCCTTCCGACTGCAGCTGTAATCTGCAACGTGGCTGAACCAGTATAATTACAGGCTGTGAGGCATTCCATCTTAATCCCTAAGATTGACAACGACGTCAAAATGCAAATCATTTTAAATCTTATTTGAGGACATCTTTAATATTATAACATGATGTCCTCCAGACTTGATTTCCATCATAGCGGCCAGTCTTTACGTAATTAATCTACGCAGGATGGGATTTTAGTGCATGACTGTGCATAAGATTAAGTTCAGGTGCACTCTCTATGCCCTCACTCTCATAGTCTGATAGGATAGCAATCCGATAGACCAGAAAGAGTTCAGGCGCAGGATTAACGGCTTTACGTGCTTTATGCGGCACGGGGCTCAAACACTGCCAATTATTATTAGTCCGATGGGACGGATATCTGACACGACCAGAAAGAACCTGAAACCACATAGTCAACAGCCGCGTTTATGTAGTCGTCGTAACCACTGTCCGACGAGGCAGGATAGATGTAGGTGTCTATGTGCCAGAGCATCCTCTTACGATCAGGTGGTCTGTGTGCTCGTTTGTCACAGTTAATTTTATAACAAATATTTAATTCTTTCTAAACAAGTTCGCCCATAAAACACTGTATTATATAATGCAACACATGAAACTAAAGCGATAAAAACAAATTCCCTGGCAAATTTTCAACTTTACTCGCAGAGATATCAAACGTCAAAGTTTAGACAAACACAAATTCAGCTCATGAATAAAACATTATTAAAGTTGTCCGATAGAGCGGCGTTAATAATACTCCAAAATTTAGTAGTCGCTATAATAAAATAATAAAATGGTTATTTCGTGTATACAGTCCTCGGAAATCTCTATCATATTCATCAGCTCGTTTTTTTTTAAAGCGACAAACGAGCGCGTAATTCACATGATGGTAAGTGGATGCTGCGGCCCAAAACATCAACACTTATCTGCGATTAAGAATCAAAATGCAGATGCGTTGTCAGTCTTGAGGACTAAGATGGAATGCCTCGTTTCCAGTGAAAAGGTTCTCCGGTTCTCTACACTAACCACACGATAAATAGCAGCATTTAGCTGCTATTTTACGCTGGTATTCTGTGGGAGCATCGTCTTACCCCAGTTGAGCCGACCCATTTGTGCTACAAGCATAATATGACATATCATCTACACATGGGTCTTTCCAATTTTTTCAAGAAAGAAAACATGTTTTGAGATTCGTTTCAGAAGGGCGTTAATAATACTCATTTAGTAGTCGTATAAAATGGTTGTGTGGTGTATAATAACACTACTTATCAACAAATCGCCATAATATACAGAGTTATTTTGTAATAACTGGCAAGAAGATAAGAGATTTTGGGCTGAAGTTAACAAATTGATTTATACCTATATTTTTCTAAAGTTAAATGCAAAAACCTAGCTCCTTCATAATTCGAAAAACAATAAAATAAGGAATAAGTTAGAAATTCATTGTATTAATACAATCGATTTTATATGTATTCAGATTCAATAAATAAAATAAAATAAAAAAAAAAAACTTTTCATTAAAATTTATTATTTACTTTGAATGATATATTCATTTGGAAATAAAATATATTATTCGCTTAGGAATAATGAAATAAAGTGTTTTATGGCAATGAATCGATTACCATAAAGAATATCATTTTTCGTATTTTATTTGTATTCACACTAGTGAAATTCTCGTTTCTGAACGCTACCTACCATTAAAGTCTTCTCATTTTGAAACTTGACTTGACAGTTCAAACTTCAAAACTATTAACTTAAAAGAAGAAGACCGATTATCGATTCGATTTAAAAGGAACGCAATATAATCGATTCTCGATTAAATTGAGCATTTTAATATATATTCTGTATTAACTAGGGAGATAAAAAGAATTGTGAACGTATCTACAAAATTATAATAAAAATACAAAATATCAACATGCCAACAATATCAGTAACAACAATTCAAGTAATCAATTTCAGATTCATATTATTCTTCACTTCACTTAGTTGTTGTTGTTTTAATTTTCGTAAATCGCTGTTTTAGTTTCTTTTATAGGAGAGGGCAAACGATGCGGCTCACCTGATGGTAGTGAATTCTGCCGCCATGAACAACTGCAACACCAGGGAATTGCAGATGCGCTGCCGGCCTTTAAAGGAGTAGGCTCTTTCTTGAAGATCCTAAGTCGTATCGGTCCGGAAAAATCGTTGGTGGTAATCGATTCCACAAGGAAGTTGTGCGAGGAAGGAAACTTTCTAAATCGCACAGTGGTGGACCTCCAATCATCCAGATGGTATGGATGGTATCGCGAGTTTAGTCGCGATGTGCGAGAGTGAAATTGAGCGGCTGGAATTAGTCCAAATAATTCCTCAGAGCACTCCTTGATAGATGCAACATCTCTACGTAGTGCCAGTGAGTCCAGCTGATCGGAAAGAACTCGGTCGTCGACGATTCGAGCCGCTCTGCGTTGGATGCGGTCAAGTGGAAGGAGCTGGCACTGTATTCTCGCCAGACATGGAACAGTATTCCATGGGGCCGAACCTGCGCCTTGTAAAGTTGCAAGCGGTGTGCCGGCATGAAATACTGTCCCGCTCTGCTGAGCACGCCAAGCTTTTAGAGGCCAATTGGCTGGAATCGTCGACGACCGAGTCCTATCCGATCGGCTCGATTCATTGGCGCTGCGAAGAGATGTTGCATCCTTTACATTTTTACATTTACCACGGGAGTGCTCTGAGTAATTGTTCGGATTAATCCCAGCCGCCATTTCACGAACGCACATCGCGGCAGAACTCTAATACTATCCACACCATCTGGATGATTGGCGGTCCACCACTGTGCGAGAAGATGTTTTCTCGCACAACTTCCTGTGGAATCGATTACCACCAGCGATGTTACAGACCGATACTACTTAGGGACCTTCAAGAAAAGAGCCTACTCCTTTTTAAAAGGCTGGCAACGCATCTGCAATTCCCCTGGTGTTGCAGTTGTTCATGGGTGGCGTTAGTCACTTACCATCAGGTGAGCTGCATGTTCGTTTGCCCCCTCTCCTATAAAAAAAAGCTTTCCAATGGTCCTACTTTTATCTTGTTAACACCTGAACCCAAGAATGTATGTAGACGTCTCCTACTCCTTTGCAGAGAAGGTTCAGATTAAGTAATATAGGCAAATGGTAAAGAAAAATTAATTTTAAAAATCTCAAACATTCTGTCCTTTTTATATTTTAAATTCCAAATGCGTGGTAATGTATTATTTTAACTGATTGTCATTCATATAGATCTAATGCCCACGCACGCACACATTCGTAAGTGTCGATCGGTCAGCAAAACCGTTGTGAATTGAATCGCACACACAGGAGCGTACGTATGCGTAGTTGCTGCCCATAAATCATATTCAATTTGGGATAATTTCAAATAAAAATAGATGCCTTATATAACCGGTAGATGCCTTATAGAAACGGTATATCATTATTTATATATTTATGAACTTAAGTTTAAAATTCTCTATGCAGCTATTGTTACTCCACCTCCACTTATTCAAAAACTGGTTGTACGGTGTAGATAATAATTACACAAGGAAGTTGTGGAATTGACGACTACCACCAACGATTTTGCCGGACGTCTGTCTTAAGGACCTCCAAGAAAAGAGCCTACTCTTTTTTAATAGGCCGGCAACGCATTTTCCCTGATATTGTAGTTGTCGTTAAGCGGTCGAAATTGGAGTCGATAGGGAATTATTAGTTTTTAGTATATATATATATGATTAAAACCCTGCAATTCCTTCCATCAACGCACTTCGAGACAAAACTCACTTACGAAACACCTTTACACCATCTGGATGCTGGGCGGTCCACCACTATGCTATTTACAAGGAGTTTTCTTCCTCCTACAACTTTCTTGTGGAATCGATGCCACTAACGATTTTTGTCTGGCGTTGCAGTTGTTCATGTGCGGCGGTAGTCACTTACCTGGTGCGCCGCATGCCCGTTTGCCCACATTTTCCTGATAACAACTCTGAATTTTAAAAACTGTGCCAAACGCACCCGCCCGCCGAGTGTGGCAACTAAGGCAAAATCCGCACTATGGGGCAATCTATGGTAGAGACGTTCAGCAGTAGACTTAGGATAGGCTGTAATGGAAAAAAGATGGATAGCCTGTGGTCCTAATTCGATTTTTCTTCGATTTCGACTCTTTTTTTGAAATATTTTCCCGTTTAGGCAAAGCAAAAGAATTTAAGCTTAAACAGCCATGAACTTAAGATTATGATGATGCTTTTCATTAAATTAATTGGTGAAAGAGTTTTGTTTGGATAAATAATCTAGGTATGTTCATTTCATTTTACCTGCCATTACGGCAACTACGCAGATGGTTTTCTTGTCTTGCACATCTATGGCACAGTACCTTACGAATGATATATGTTTCATTCCTTTCCTTTCTTAGAAATACTAAAACTACTTAAATTTTTGATGTACTCGTATGAAATGTGATATATAGTACGTAAATGTATTATTATGTTTTTCCTATATGTACACAAAATAAGCTCGTTATTAGATTGTGGTATGACAAAGGATGTTCTCTTAGTTTATTCAGTCGCCTTTTATGACCCCTACGAGACAAAGTTAGTATGTATTCACTTACATCCATTATAATAATCTCTTAATTATTTCAGTACGATTTATTAACTTTACCTGTGTGGTTAAGGAAGTTAAGAATTTAAAATAAATACAATTTATAAATCTAAACAGTAAAGTACGAAACATATGACGTAACTTTCTTAACATAAGATTTTAATTTTTAAAACCTTACTTTCTTAACACAAAATTTTAAACTTGTTTAAAATTTCAAGTAAAATTAACTGGGTAGTAAAACTCATTTTCGTTTTAGGAGTCTGACTGTATATGAATCACTCTTGTCTTCATCATCATCATCATCATTACAGCCCATCACAAGTCCACTACTGAACATTCCCCTCCCAAGGAAGCACGGTCCTGAGCCACTTGCATCCATTGAATTCCTGCATATCTTACCAGGTCGTCACTCCATCTAGTAGTGTGGGGATGCCCCACTTCGCCTGCCGGTACTAGGCTGCCACCGAGAACCTTTCTCCATCGGTTGTCAGTTCTTCGAGCTGTATGGCGGCCCATTGCCATTTCAGCTACTAATTTTTCGTTAGGCTATGTCGGTTACTCTAGTTCTACTGCGGATATCCTTGTTTTCAGTCTATGACGCAGAGAAACCCCGAGCACAGCCCTCCATAGCTCGCTGAGCGACCTTGATCTTCCTCACACGGCCATTAGTGAAGGACCATGTCTCAGATCCAGGTCATCACTGGCAACGCGCATTGTTGAACAATGTTATTTTGAGGTTTTGAGATATGCCTGACATTTAAGATGTCGTAATCTCCGAACGCTGCCCAGTCGAGTTGAATCCGTCGATTGAACTGTAGTCGAAGGACTTACCTAGTCGGGCTATTTGTCCCAGGTAAACATACTCGTCAACAACTTCGAGCTTAGTTACAACTACCGGCATAGGTGTGAAATGGACGTTAAACATGATCTTAGTTTTGTCCATGTTCATTTTAAGACCTATCCGTTGAGAGACACTATTGAGGTCATTGAGATAGTGCTTGGTCTTCCAGCGATTCTGCCATAAGGACTATATCGTCGGCAAATTGAAGATGTACTCGCCATTAACGTTAATACTGTATCCTTTCCAGTCCAGTAGGTTCAAAACGTCTCCAATGCAGCGGTGATGGGTTTCGGGGATTTACCATCATCCTGTCTTACACCTCATGCATTTGGATAGGTTTGTACTCTGGTTCTGTACTCGGATAGCTATCGAGCCCTACTATACAAACATTTCAGCACTTCGATATACCGACAGTCAACTCTGGCACAGCTGAAGAGACCAGCACCGCCCAAATTTCGACAGAATCATAGACTTTCTCATAGTCCACATACGAAAGATAAAATTGGCAGATTGTACTCTTCAGTCTTCTGTACAATTTGCCGAACGGTATGAATGTGGTCTATGGTGCTAAAGCCCTTTCGGAAACTGGTTTGCTCGGAGGCTGGAAGTCGTCAAGTCTGAATGCGAGACGATTCGTAATGACTGTCGAAAACAGCACGTAGACGCGGCTCAGAAGAGAAATCGGTCGGCAGTTCATCAAGAGAGCATTGTCGCCTTTCTTGAAGAACAAGACCACCACTTCTGCTCCACGCCTCCGGGTGAAGAAGCTCTTTAATTCCGTCCTACATGGTGTCGGATAAGATTTGCTCTTAGATCGTTACTCACACTTGCGTGTGGCTCCAACGATGACGTGTACAGCTGCCCATATAACCTCTCAATTTTACTCAAAATCTGAGGTTTCCCGAAACGATGTTGCCACATTCGGTCTTCAACTTTGATAGTTGACTCTTTCTGGCAGACAGATCTCGCAAAGACTTTGGAGCCCTTGTTCCGCTCGATCGCTTCTTCAATACGAGCAGTATTAAAGTTTCGTTAGTTCCATTTGGGGATCTGTCTGTTCAGTTGCCTGTATGCTGTCAAATCTGCTGAAGAGAGAAGCTTCATTTCCCGTCTAATAGCCATGAGATTAAGAGTGTAATCGGAGAGTTTTGTGTTCTTCTGCGGCGGGTCTTGCGGACCTTAGCTCCAACCGCATTGACAGTTTCCACGAGCTTGACATTCATGTCGACCACTGCATTGCAATTTTCTAGGCACTTAAAACGGTTTTGTAACTCGAGCTGAAAGGTTTCCGGACTTTGGATTAGAGTACGAGGGCGACGAAGCGTTGACTTCATTAGACGAGACCTTACCAACTTATCAGTGTGCATCTAACCATTCGGTGATCGCTACCAGTTTTCACTCACACGATCACTGAGACATCACAGAACAGTTGTCGTTTGGTCGTCATAAAACTTGCCGAATGTAATTTTCTAATGATCTCCTGGGTATTTTCCGCTATTGGTACAATCATCAAGCCAATCATGTAAAATGGGCAGATAAGCTTTCTGAACCGTACGAGGTAAAATGTTGGATGAGACAAGGTGGAATAAGTTCACTTCAACTTTTAACTTGTATATAATGAGCTGCTCGAGAGACTCAGCAGCACTAAAGTCGGTTGCCATGTGGATGGAAAGTGTGTCAACAACCTAAGTTATGCCGACGACATGGTGTTGCTGAGTCCTCGGTCAGTGTGCTCAGAAAGCTTCTGGGAATCTAATTCATAATATAAAGAAAAGTGAGTTTGTGTTGTTTAAAGCTAATAACAAGAGTCCCATACATACCACCTATCAGACTCTACAACAGTGCTTTATCGAGGGTCACAATTCAGATACTTGGGACACTACGTGACCGAGGATTTGCGTGATGAAATGGACATGGAGAGGAGCGTAGGGCTTTAGCGACCCGGAGTAATATGTTGGCCTGTAGGTTTGCTCGATACAGTAGTGCCGTCAAAATAATCCTTTTAAGGCATAACAGAATCCTTGGGGTTATAGCACAAAACATGACTGTCCTATAATAAGGCAAATTATTAAGGTCCTGCATGGCTGACTTACCTGTGTATGTGTTTGTGTGTGTGTGTGAGTGAGTGTGTGTGTGTGTGTGTGTGTGTGTGTGTGTGAGTGTGAGTGTGTGAGTGTGTGTGTGTGTGTGTGTGTGTGTGTGTGTGTGTGTGTGTGTGTGTGTGTGTGTGTGTGTGTGTGCATGTGCATGCGTACGTGTGTGCGTGCGTGAATGCATGCGTGCGTGCGTGCGTGGGTAGGTGCGTGCGTGTTATTTTACCTCCTCCGTCCACCTAACTGTATTATTATTATTTTGTGATTTTCTAATTTCTCTGATATGGATCTCATTTGTCATCCGAAATAAAGATTTATTATTATTATTATTATTATAATGAAGTCAATGTCGTTTTTGTCGAACTGTCGGGGCTTAACCAGGTCCACTTCCTGTGGGGCCACTTCTGGAAGAAAGAGTTCTTCATAAAGAGTCCTCTATCTCCATGAAGTCGGCCAGCTGCTGGCCCTGGGGTTCCGTTGCCCTATTCCAAATTTCCTACCTTCAGCTCACCGTTCCTTCTTGTGCCTAGTTGTAGTTGAAGTCTCCCATTAACACCATATAGTGGATTTTGGAGGAGTGAATGTCTTTAGAGATATCCTTATACATTTCCTCCACCTCCTCATCAGGATGTGCCGAGGTTGGTGCATAAACTTGTATAACCTTCTACGAATACCGTTTGGTGTATCTGAGTATAAGGTACGTAACCCTCGTCGACACACTCACAATCTTTAATACGTTGTTAACGAGAGACTTGTGGACGATAAATCCGACACCTCCTTGGGACAAATGGTCCCTCCCTCCCCTCTCTTCGGACCTCTTATAATCCTATAATATCCCAGCGCAACTTGTCTATTTCTTCTTCCAGCTCCAGGATCTTCTCGTCAGTCCTCAGGGTGCGTGCGTTGTATGTTGCCAGGTCGAGTCGTCTTTGGTGGTAACTGAACCTTCACCGGAGATTCTTAGGCGCCCCTGCCCCGCCGTTACCATGGTCACCATCGTAGCCAGGAATAGCGGGGCCGCCGAGGACTGGGCGTCGTCTTTTGTAATTCTCGTCATGCCATGCCCCATATTGCCATAGTTGCCACGCTTGGCAAGCGTTGGCAACCGCAGTTTTTTATTGTAATTTGCTGTTATCAGAAATATGCTGCTGCCATTCTTCTATCTCAGTCTCCTCTGTCGCCTCTTGACACCCACAGGAAGATATGGGGTAGTGGGTATTCTTACCCGCCACTACTCTTGTTAACTAATAAAATAATCCGATTTGTAGGATATCCAGAACCAGTATAAATAACACCTTAAAGTTTTCATCATTATTTGAATTGCTTTAAGAACGCTTTTGTGTATACTTCATTGTTTCTTGTCGGCCTACCAAAACTCCACTGCTGAACATAGACCTCGCCATAGATTGCGTCATAGATATTTAATTATATCTATACTCTATACATAGAATAAGAATGACAAACAAGCACATAGTCCACCTGATGGTAAGTGGATACTTTGGCGCATAGACATCCACATCTATCCTCGATTTAGAATCAAAATGCAGATGCGTTTTCACCTCTGAGGACTAAGATAGAATACCTCTTTCCAGTAAAAGCATCTTCGGTTCGCTATACTTACCATACGAAACTCAGCAGCATTGAACTGCTATTTTACGCTGGTATTCAGTGAGAGCTTGGTCCATCCCCGGTCGCCATAGTTGCTTTTGTATGCCATAGTTGCTTATGTATGCCGTAAATGCTTTTGTATGCCATAGTTGCTTTTGTGTGCCATATTTGCTTTTGTATGCCGTAGCTGTTGCTTATCAGGCGGGTTGGCTACCGCACACTTTATTGTTTTGTGTCGTAATCAGAAATCGCTGCCCATATCTTGTTTCATTTTTCATTTCTCTGTCGCCTCTTACGATTAACATGGGATAAAATGGGGTAGTGTATTCTTTTACGGTGATTCGTGTATAATACATCAATATTTTTAATAAGCCTTTGTGGGTCAGGAGCTAAGCGCTTGCCGTAAATTTCACAGTATGCGAGCAACCTAGGCTTAATCTGCGTCATTTTATAAAATTGAGTGACAGACGAATAAACAGTCCACCTGATGGTAAGTGGTTACCGCAGCCTATGGACACCGGGAACCGACTTTAAATAAAGAAGGCTACTGATGCGTTGTCACTTTTGAGGCCTAAGATGGAATGCCTCACTGCCAGCGATTAAACTGACTCTCTATCCTCCAGATTTGAGCACAGCAACAACGCCAACTTCCTGATTCCAGGCTGCTACTTAGAATTTCCAATTTTTCATAGAATAAGGGTGAAAAACGAGCACACAGTCCACCTGATGATAAGTGGATGCTGTGGCCCATAGACCTCAATTAGTATTATGCATTTTAGTAATTAGTAATGCAGATGCATTGTCACCCTAGTGCTGAGATGATATGCCTCGTTTCCAGTAAAAGGTTCCGGTTCTCTACACTCACCATACGAAACACAGCAGCATTAAGCTGCCACTTTACGCTGGTATTCTGTGAGAGCGTGGTCCTACCCCGGACGAGCCGAGCCATTCGTGCTGCAACCACAATATAGCTGAAGCATGGCTCTACCACGTAAAATCCAATAACTGATTTTGGCCCGATCCAAAATTCGAACCCGGTATCTCATGATCAGTAATCGCGTTTAGGACTACTAGAAAAACGAAGCAGTCAACCCATTATATAGCTGCATCATGGTCCTACCACGTAAACAATTGAAGTTATGTGTGAACAAATTCCATTAATTGGATTGATCCATAAGTTCTTAATATTATGCTCATAGACAAAAATGTATTTTTGTCATACAACAATGTCCTCAACACGTGAAATCTCGGCAACTCTAAATCAGAACGCATACATTTTATTTATTGCTATCGCAGTGAGCTCGCGCCAGTGTCGCGGGCTTTATTGCCTCCCCTGCTAGGAAAGTGAATTTTGATGTGGCCCTTTTATGTGCTTTGGAGTAACGTTTAGAGGGATTTTTATTCAGCACTCCGCTACCATGCTTCAAAGTTGCCTTTTTATTTTAGCTTTGCGTTCTGTTATAGAATGATTTGAATTGAACTATTCAAATCGAACTACTTTTACATCAAAGAACTTTATACTTTCACACGAAACTTTCTATTTAATGGTCGTAAAATATATTAGTTTATTCAAACTAATGGGAGAATTGTTGTTTAGGAAGTGCCGTAAGTTTTGAGACTTATAAAACAGCTGAAAGAAATAATGTGCAAGTCACCTGCATCCGTTGACTTCCTACATATCTTACCAAATTGTCACTCCTTCTAGTAGGGGGCCGCACTACACTTTGCTTACCGGTACGAGGTTGCCACTCGAGAACACTTCTTCCCCATCGGTTGTCGAGTTTTCGAGCTATATGGCCGGCCCATAGCCACTTCAGCTTTCTAATCAGTTGGGTAATGTCGGTTAATTTTGTTGTACTACGGATATCCTCATTTTAAATTCTTTCACGCAGAGAAACTTCGATCATAGCTCTCCATAGCTCGCTGAACGACCTTGAGCTTTCTCATACCACCAGCAGTGAAGAACCATTATGTACTTGTTATAATGAAATTACTGTGAAGTTCCCAACATTAAACATATTTTTTGGTTCTCTTTAAAAGCTTAAAAGCAAATTTATCATCTAGTTTTGAAACAGTTAGTAGTACTTAATATGTTAAATAATCTAATATATAAAAATTAATATTTGTTTGTTCGTATTTTATGCGCTGCCATACCGTTCACCAGATTGCGGTAAAACTTTGTCAACTTATTGCTTGCACTTGCGCGGAGGTTATAGGCATAGTACAATTAACTTATTGTTAATATTTGTTGCGCGCGTATCGCAACAACAAATTTATTTGAAAGTTATATATCATTCAACTTCAATCCTAATTCAATCACTCAATACAACTCTTCAAATTTTAAACGATATTTCCGCAATTATTTCATCTGCGGCAGTAAGGCGCCGGGTACCAGGTAGTCTTTGTAATATATTAAAATTAATATTTGTTTGTTCGTATTTTATGCGCTGCCATACCGTTCATCAGATTACGATACAATTTTGTCAAATTATTGCTTGCACTTGCCAGAAGGTTATAGGCATAGTACAATTAAATTACAGTAGGTGGTGCGCGTGTCGTACCGACAAATTTATTTAAATATAGCATTCAACTGCAATGAATGTATTATCGTTCCTAATGAAAAAAAAGAACTTTCAAATTTTAAGCGATATTTCCACAATTATTTATTCTGTGGCAGCAACGCACTGGGTACAGGCTGGCTAATTAACTATAACATTTTTATTCGATGAAAATCTGTATGTATTATCACTATGGTTATCATAAAGTTAATTTTATTTTTCATGTTCATGAGTCATTACGAATTGTCTCGCACGCAGACGTGACGATTTTCAGCCTCCCGAACAAGCAACATACACACCACTCGGCTAATAGTACAGAAGACACGCAGAGAAATTTAATTACATTATATCCCCGAAATTCTTCACCGCTTGCATTGAAAGACGTTTTTCAGTTACTAGACTGGAAATAATACGGTATCAACATCAATAGCAAGTACATTATTGACCTTCAAATTGTATTGTCATAATTTATTTTATGTACTTATTGTACTTATTGTTTACCACGTACTCGGCGGTGAAGGAAAACATCGTGAGGAAACCTGCATGTCTGAGAAATAAGAAAAAAAAATATTTAGCAGACATGTGAAGTTCGCTAACACGCATTGGAGCGGCACGGCGCACACTTCCTTGCCCTAAAAACCCTCTCAGAAATAAGAGAAGGCCTGTGCCCAGCAGTGGGACGTATATAGGCTGTAACTTTAAGTTATTTTTGGTGTAACTATAGTAAATAAATAACATACGTGATAGAGCTATATTCTGGTTGTAGCACGAATGTGTCGGCTCGATCGGCGAAGGACCACGCTCTCACAGAATATCAACGTAAAATAGCAGCATAATGCTGCTGTGTTTCGTATGGTGAGAGTAGAGAACCGGAGACCATTTTTACTGGAAACGAGGCATTAAATCTTAGTCTTCAGAGTTGAAAAACATGTGCATTTTGATTCTTAACCGAGGATAAATGTGGATGTCTATGAGCCACATTATCCACTTACAATCAGGTGGACTGTGAGTTCATTTGTCACCCTTACATTCATTTATAACCGCCTCCACGTTGCAGGAGAAAATCATACTGTAAGAGTAACGTTTTTTAAAAAAAAAGTAATAATTTGGAAATGATTTCCTTATTACCTAATAAAAGTTTACTACTGGACATTTTCCTTTCTCGTAGAAGGAATAATTTGCCGAAATTGCCAGGCTTCGTAGGTAGATAAGCGCAGTGCCATACGTTTCGTACTTTTGACGCTCCTCTTTATCGCCGTTTTGGATTTTAAACATTAGACGGAAACGAGATGTTAAGAAAGTTAAAAATTAATTAGCTAAATTCCACGTAATAAAATATAATGATGTATCTTACCTAGTTTGAAGAGCACTTCCCACCATCCCTCAATTAAGTGCACTATCCACGTCACCACTAATCCCAGCACCACATGAAGAAAAAAAACCGCTAGTCTTTAGATCTGATCTGAGAGACTAATATATCTATTTCAAAATTAAATACATATAGTATTATGCGAATAAACTGTACGTTTATTAACAATGCGTTTCTAATGAGGAACAAAATTTTAGTTATAATCTAATATTTATATATTTAATGTTATGCATTGAAAGCATACCTCATTATATTAAATAACGATAACCTGTTTTGCATGCACAAAATATTAATTTATCTAACGTATTTAAGAACAAGTAATGCATACTAAATCGGACTGAAACACGTTTCACAATATAATACTGTGTGAAAATAAATACACCGTAACCGTCCTCTGAAAGCAGGAAGAAAATTTTCGAGACGAACGATGGTTGTCAAATGCGTTATACTTCTGTATTATTTTTTATAAAATAAGGATAACAAACGAGCAAGCTTTTCATCTGATGGTAAGTTGATGCTGTGGCCCATAGACATCACATTTATCCTCAATTTAGTTAGATGTCGGGGCATCACAAAAAGCACTGAAAGAGCTGAATGGCTCTTGAAAGTTAAACCTACAAAAATTATTTTACCAGTAGTAAAAATACACTCAAGAACCTAAATACTACATAAATGTTGAATTAGCTTCCAAAATTTTTACAAAAAGTGCTCCGCCTAAATCTTTTGTACTTTACCCAGTTGATCCGTTGGAAGTATTAAGTACCATAAAGGACCTCAGGCAATTCAGTGCACCTGGCTAGGGTGATATATCTTGTAGGATACTTAAGGACAGTTGTCATGTTTTGGCTGAACCTGTGGGGCATTTTTGTAACCTGAGCTTTAATACAGGTACTTTCCCTGATATATTCAAAAGAGCAATAGTTACACCCATATACAAATCAGGTGACAAAAAACTTCCCACCAACTATAGGCCCATTTCATTGTTGACTTCCTTATCTAAGCTTATGGAGAAAATTGTAAATAAAATCCTGTTAAATATCTGGAACACCGTGAATTTGTATCCGATATTCAGTTTGGATTTCGATGCAGATGATCTCCGGATGATGTTGTTCTAAATCTTTCATCACAAATAGCCAATAATCTAAATGCGGGTAACAAATGCCTTGGCATATTTTGAATTTTCAAAAAGCATTTGATACAGTGTGTATTCCCATCCTTCTGGCACGTATGAAAGGCCTCGGCATTAGAATTACCCCGCTAATGTGGTTTAAAGACTATCTGTGAGAAAAAAACAAAACGTACGACTTCATAATTTACTAAGTGACAGCGCATCCTCTACTTGTGGCTAGCTGCAAAAGGGAAGATTATGCCTACTGCCCAGCTCCTATGATAGATAGCGTGATATATATTTATTCTAATGGTTCGACCCCTACGTAACACTATATTGAAAGTCTATCCAAATACATTCTCTGGTTTTTGTGTGATGCCTGAGCAGACAGACAGACAGACAACGTTTTCGTTTTGGCATCTGTTACGATAGTATAGTATACCCCAATTCAAATTTCAAAAAATATTCAATGTACAGAAATCGTCGTGTTATGTATGTATTATAGATAGATAATGGACACGCGCACTACTCTTACTCCCCGGCCAATGCAGTTGTAATAAAACGACATACATTTAAAAAACTTAAACACTCATAAACACTCACGCCTGTCACCCAGAGGGGTAGGCAGAGACTATGGACTTCCATTTGGCGCGATCCTGACACACCTCTCTCGCCACCTCCACATCCATATACCTATGCATACACGCTCGTCGGTTAAGGGTACATTTTGCATATAAAAATAAATTTAAATTTAATTGCTTTTTTTTAATAATGGAGTTTTTCGAGGTAAAGTTATTTCTATACATTATATAAGCTTGCTATTCTACGCCAGCGCTTAACTACAATCCCACCTGATGGTATGTGGTGAAGTAGCCTACATGGTGAAGCGCACTGACTAAATCAACATGTATAATTCATGAAATTAATGATTTGTTTTTACTCGTTCTGTATATTCAATCGTTTTTGCAATTACCTTTTATAAATACAGAAGATATATTTAATCTTTTAAAACAAAGGTCTATTTCATAACTGCAAGAGTGGAGATAAGATCTGGTTGCCTGGGAAACAAAGTCTACTGCCACCCTTCTCCCCAACGAGCAATCTGGTCGACTTCACCAAATGCAAGGTGTACATTTGTCTTCATTGAGCCAAGCTTTGCGTTATTGTAGACAATCCTTTTACGGCTTACAAGTGTATTTTATTTTGTTTTCATAAAGTTTTAGTATTGTAACGACCATTTTTGCCAACAGTGTGTTTTTGCCAACGTTACGTCACGTGGATGTTGTAGTGGGTGACTATAGAAAATAACTGAAATAATTAATAGAATCAGGCGTTACCTTGCGGATATCCATTATATTAAAGACGTTAAAAAATTATTTAACCCGGACCTTAGCAAATTAATTTTTAACATCTTTAATACCAGAAATTTATTAAAGAATATGAACTTATCATTAAAAAATATCAATATGATTTCCAGTATATGGTGTCAATCTCTTTACGCTAGGTGTACATTACCAGACCGGTAATGTACAAATAGATGGCAGATGGTACGATAACAGATATCGTCGTGCGGTAACAAGGCCGTAGCCAGGGGGGGGATCAAGGGGATTGATCCCCCCCCCCCCCGAAATAAAAAATTATTACTACACAACATAATAGTTAATCACTACAAACAAAATTCTCTACCTACTGTTATTTTTATTATGGTTGACTTTATGCTCGCTTGGTATTCGCACGACGATACTTAAATAGCGGCGCAGCGACATCTATTGAGAGCGGCGAAACTACGTGATACGCCAACTACACAAGCAACGCAACTTCGGGGACGTGCTCGAACTGCATTTCGATCTAGCGGAATCAGGGCTCCAAAGTCTTTGCCAGAAAGAGCCAACTGTCTAAGCTGAAGACCGAATGTGGCAGTATCGTTTCCGGGACACCTGAGATTTTAAGTGAGATTGAGAGGTTCTATGGGCAGCTGCACACGTCATCGTTGGAACCACACGCAAGTGTGAGTAACGATCCAAGAGCAAGTATTATCCGACACTATTCCGATGATATCCCGGACGTCAGTCTGAGCGAGATTAGAATGGCTCTCCAGCACCTTAAAAACGGCAAGTCCCCGGACGAAGATGGAATTACAGCGGAGCTTCTGAAAGCGGGTAGAAAACTGGTACTTGAAGTCCTTCAGAAACTCTTTAATTCCGTCCTCCATGGTGGCACTACTCCGGAGGCGTGGAGCAGAAGTGCGGTGGTCTTGTTCTTCAAGAAAGGCGACAACGCTCTCTTGAAGAACTACAGACCGATTTCCCTTCTGAGCCGCGTCTACGTGCTGTTTTTGAGAGTCATTATGAATCGTCTCGCATGCAGACTAGACTACTTCCAGCCTCCCGAACAAGCCGGTTTCCGAAAAGGGTTTAGCACCATAGACCACATACATACCCTTCGGCAAATTGTACAGAAGACCGAAGAGTACAATCTGCCACTTTGTCTTGCGTATGTGGACTATGAGAAAGCCTTTAATTCCGTCGAAATTTGGGCGGTGCTGCAGTCCCTTCAGCGGTGCCAAGTTGACTGTCGGTATATCGAAGTGCTAAATTGTTTGTACAGTAGGGCTACGATGGCTATCCGAGTACAGAACCAGAGTACGAAACCTATCCAACTGCAGAGAGGTGTAAGACAGGGTGACGTTATATCCCTGAAACTCTTCACTGCTGCGTTGGAAGACGTTTTCAAGCTACTGGACTGGAAAGGATACGGTATTAATCAATGGCGAGTACATCACTCACCTTCGGTTTGCCGACGATATAGTCCTTATGGCAGAATCGCTGGAGGACCTAAGCACTATGCTCAATGACCTCAATAGTGTCTCCCAACGTATAGGTCTTAAGATGAACATGGCCAAAACAAAAATCATGTTTAACGTCCACGTCACACCTATGCCGGTAGTTGTTGGGAGCACTAAGCTCGAACTTGTTGACGAATATGTTTACCTGGGACAACTAGTCCGACTAGGTAAGTCCAACTTTGACCGAGAGGTCAATCGACGGATTCAACTCGGCTGGGCAGCGTTCTGGAGATTACGACACATCTTCTCATCAGACATACCTCAAAACCTTAAAACTAGATTATACAACCAGTGCGTGTTGCCAGTGATGATCTATGGATCTGAGACGTGGTCCTTCACTGCTAGACGTATTGGGAAGCTCAAGGTTGCTCAGCGAGCTATGGAGAGGGCTATGCTCGGCGTCTCTCTGCGTGATAGACTTAAAAACGACGATATCTGCAGTAGAACCAGAGTGACCGACATAGCCCAAAGAATAAGTATGCTGAAGTGGCAATGGGCCGGCCATATAGCTCGAAGAACCGACAACCGGTGGGGAAGAAAGGTTCTCGAGTGGCAGCCTCGTACCGGCAAGCGAAGTGGAGGCGTCTCCCACTAGATGGAGTGACGACCTGGTAAGACATGCAGGAAGTCAATGGATGCAGGTGGTTCGGGACCGTGCTTTGTGGCATTCCTTGGTGGAGGCCTATGTTCAGCAGTGGACTTGTGAAGGGCTGTAATGATGATGAATGGTTTTCTAATAAATATATATTATAAGTAAGTAACACCATTTTATTTCTTTTATTAAAACGATTTTATGTTTTCTACTGTTCCACTAAATCACCCCAGAAATTATTTTCTGGCTACGGCCTTGTGCGGTAGTTGTTCAAGTAACACATATATTTCATTTCTCATATTTCATTTCTCCGCGGATTTTAACTCAAAATTGTAGTAAAAAGTGATTATTGAACGTTTAATTTATAACCAGCATATATCCAGTGAAGTGACTCGTTGATTGGTGAAAACCGTTTATCATTATTTAATGTCGTTCCGGAGTAGTAGCCGAATAAAGTTTAAATATTTTTAAAAAACGGCCACCAATATCACCGGCTGCATCATCAACAAGCGCGCTGCCGATTAGCCACCGTACTCATCGACACCATCCGTCGTCACGAGCAGCGAGCGGCCGGCCCGTGCTGCGTTTAGACTGACTGTTAGAGCCGCTGTGCTTCTTTCAAGCGTCGTTTCGTGCAAGTTGTACTGTCTGTACTTTGTTACTTATTTTGTTTTGTGTATTATTGAATCAAATTTTTTTTTTCATATTTGGAAAAATGTCTTCAAAATGCAATGTATGACCAAATGCTATCGACAATTCAAAATCAAGAATTAGAAACTATGAAAAGGAAATTTTAGAATTAAATTTAAAACTTGAAGCTACTGAGAATGAATAGACAATTTAATGTTAGAAAATAAATCCATGGCTATAAAAATAAAAGCACAAGACCAAAAAATTTGAAACCTAGTAACCATATGTTCAAGAACAACCAGCAATAAAAAGAAAAAGAAAAAATAATAAAAAATACGCAAAGAAGGATAAAGCGAAACAAAAACTATATCATAGCCTATAAAATCATGATGCTGATGAAAAGTGTATAAACACAACAGAGAAGTTAAAAATTCAGGAGAAACCATTCGTGCTTGAGGCAGAAACTGATCATACAACAGAAACCCCAGCTCCAAGAAAAATTAATGTTCTGGTAATAGCTTACCAACAGGGACAAGGCGTTCAACAAGCTTTACAACGATTACTAGATACAAATTATATAGTAACATGCTTTTGGAAGGATGGTGCGTGCCTTCAGAAAGTTCTTAACACTTGCAATACAGAACTGTGTAGTCTCACGTCGCATGAATTTGTCGTAGTTATGGGGGGCATGAACAAAAATAACCCTTTAAACCTTAAAACCACACTTTTAAAGTGGCTAAATTTGACATGTCACACAAATATTGTTATTAGTGGTCTACCATCTAATGTGAATTTGAATGTCTCTCTTAGTAGGAAAATAGAACTTATATGTAAGGGCTTCACCCATTGTGCTTTTGTAAGACTTAATTATAATAGATCTCGCCTAGGCTCTAAATACTTCTTGACAGACTTGTGCTTTGGTATATTTCGAGAAATCATACATGTCAAATATAAACCATTTTCCGTTAACATACAAGGTCATGGGGGTATAATGGACCACTTAGATTCACCTTGTTATCTCAACGTACTAAGAAAATTTCATCAAACCCAAACCGGAGATCACAGACACTTCCTTTTTTATTTATTTACTAGAATTATTATTAGAATTACTAATAAATATTATTAGAATTACTAAGAAATATTATTAGAATTTCTCAGTTTGTATCATGCACCAGAACATAGCTGGTTTCTTTAGTAAAAAGGAGTTAATAGAAATAACACTTAATGAAATGTCGGATAGTAAGGAAATCCCAGATCTAATTTCAATCTAGATAAGATTACGATAACTACGATTAGATGTGATTAGAATTGTTGCTTTGAATAGGGTAAATTTTCGAGCACTCTTAAGATGCCCATTGTCAAGCCACTATTTAAACGCGGAGAGAGGCATAATATAAACATCTACAGACCCATTGCACTTATCCCAGTTTTGTCAAAGATATTCGAAAAGATCATGCAGGTCAGATTCATTTCTTTTTTCACAAAACACTGCATAATTAGAGAGGAACAATTTGGTTTTCACAAGGAAAGGTCAACAGCACTGGCCATATCGATCCATATGGGCAACAGGGTTCCCGTATCCACCATTCTTTTCGATATGAGCAAGGCCTTTGACTTTGTTAATCATAAGACTCTTCTGAATAAGCTTGAGAGTAATGGTGTGCGAGGACCGTCAGAGTGTGACGTACAGATCGGAGATTAGGGCGAATAACTCAGGTGACGCACAGGGCAGTACATTGGGACCATTACTCTTCATTCTTTACATCAATGACCTTCCAAAGTGTACGCAATATCCTGTTACACTCTATGCTGATGATACTTATACAACTATACATAAAAAACCTAACATTGACTATGATGATGAAATATATAATGAAATAAGAAATATAACGAATTGGCTAAAATACAATGATTTCAAAATTAATACAAGTTAAACAAAGTATTTACAATTTTACAACAAAAATGGTAAACCCCAACAACTATCGGTACACCATGGTAACAAACCCACTACCACGACCGCATCAGCGACCTTTCTCGGTATTGTGATTGATTCCGAACTCGCATGGCAGAATCACGTTGAAACTGTATGCCTGAGAATTAACAGGTTATGGTTCGCTCTGTACGGTCTGTTCACATTAGCTAACCTTTAGACAGCTCTGATGACATACCATGGATACGTTAGTTCTATACTGAGGTATGGACTGATTCTGTGGGGCAATTCCACACACATTTCTCGTGTCTTTATACTACAGAAGAGATGTATACGATCTATATGCGGTATCGGTCAAATGGAATCATGTAGATCTCTCTTTAAAAAGTTAAAAATTCTGACATTACCTTCCTATACAGGGTATTTTGGAAACTCGAAAACGAAGACAGACGACAGTACTAACTATATCTTAGATGATGGGTGAAATATAAAATCGATCCTGATGAAAATAAAATAATTTCATTTTACATTTAAAAAGTTGGTATTAATGAAGTAATTACATTCAAATTGAAACAAAGTAAACAGGATGTACGCTATGAAAGCGATGGGTGGCTGTAGGCGGTAAAATGTGCGTATTAAGCTATTGAGCGGGGGTGTTTGTTGACGTATTAAAAAATAAGTTGTTTAATTAAATTAGTACGCACTCTACTGTACTGGCACTGCAAAGAGATATTGCATCCATTTTAATTTCTGTCTCATTTACCATGGGGAGTGCTTAGAGGAATTGTTTGGATTGATTCCAGTCGCCAAATTCCAGCATCGCAAATTGTGACAAAATTCATGATACTATCCACACCATCTGGATGCTTTGCGTTTCACCACTGAGCTACACACTAGAAGTTTTCTTCCTCGCACGACTTCTTTATGGAATACGCTACCACCAGCATTTTTTCCGGACTGAGTCCTTCTAGAAAAGAGCTTACTTCTTTTAAAAAGCCGTCAATGCACCTGTATTTCCCTTGGTGTTGCAGTTTTTCATCGTCGGCTGTAGTTACTTACCATCAGGTTTCACACACACCCACAATATTTCCCTTTACCGCAGAGCACGTATTAAATCTGACTCCCTCGTTGGTCTAATGGTGGAAAGCGCGACTACTACTCATGTGGTCCTGAGTTTAAATTCCGATTCGAGCCAAAATTGATTATTAGATTTTTTGTCAAGAAAGCCTCAGTACAGCTCGAAGTCAGGGAGTTGGCAGTTTCAGCCCCGTTCCGCGGAAAACACGTCAAGCCATTGCATTGGTAATAAGCTTGAGTTTTCTCCGTCCGTGTCGGATTGCCATTTCATCGGATTATGAGAATGAGGGAATATAGAGTGCACCTCTGCTTGCGCACACACTCATCATCATCTTCTTCTTATTCTACATCGAAAAGGAGCTACAAAAACTGGTTGTATAGATCAGTTTCTTATAACGATCCACGAACTGCATTCGTGAAGTAAAGTAAAGCAAAGTTACATCCTATATACGTGCCACTGCTGAAGAAAGGTCTCCTCTCACTTCTGAGAGGGTTTTAGGGCAAGGAAGTGTCCGCCGCGCTGTCCCAATGCGTGTTGGCGGACTTCACATGTTTTGAATTTTTTTTTATTGCTCAGATGTGCAGGTTTCCTCACGATGTTTTCCTTTATAGCCAAGTACGTGGTAAGACAGCACTTAAAATTGCAATTAAAACTTTCATTGGTGCCGAGAATCGACCCGGGTTGCTCGCGTACTGTGAAATTTACAGCAAGCGCTAAGCCCCTGACTTAGCCCTGACCAGCTCACTGCGTTCGTACAAGATTAAAATCAAAATACTCATATAGAAACTAACAAAACAGAATTAAAGTTTTAGCGAATTGGAGTTTGCTTCAATTTAGATACGGAATAATTAGTTAACATACGTTTAGGTGGCAAATAAATTGAACGCTTATTGCGTGCAAAGTTGATACAACCACAATGTTTGTTCATCAAATCTAAACATCAATATTAATACACATTTATGAATTGCCTAATATTTCAATCATTATGATTCAAATAAAGATAAATGTTTAACGTTTCACCTGCTTTAAAATCCAATGAACTCTAAATTTTAATAATATGAATAAGTATACCTCTACTGATAACAATGCATTCTATATTATTTCGTTTTCACCTATTTACAAAAATTATATCGATATACAATAGATGCAGCTATATTATGGTTGTAGCACGAATGGGTCGACTCGACCAGGGTCAGGACCTGCTGTGTTTCGTAAGGTGAGTATTGGAGAATCGAAGACCCTTTTACTGAAAACGAGGCATTTTATCTTATTTCTCAAGGGTGACAAAGTGACAAAGCATCTGCATTTTGATTCTTAATTTAAGATAAATGTCTATGGGCCACTGCCTCCACTTACCATGAGGTGAACTGTGTGCTAGTTTGTCTGCCTTATTCTATAAAAAATAACAGTGTATATAAATCTGGTATTCATTTTAATATGTTGGGTACACACACTCGAAGTTTTTAACGAGTATGTGTACCTGGGAAAATGAGTTGCTCAATAAGCAGATTGATATAAGAATTAAACAGAAGAGCTTATTAAACAATGTATGCTCACTTATATCGATTTTTCTTTATCGATTCGAATTTTGTGTTTAAATGTAAATGTCTACGCATGTAAACTCTATGCGATGTTCACGAAATTATAGACAATCACATCACATATCCTGAAAATTGCACATGCAGTGTGGGAACCAATGAGGGAATGTCATCCCATCCCACTTTTAAGTACATCCAAGTGTAAAATTAGATAAACAAAAAAGTTATGCCTGAATTTACTTGCAAGATTAGAGGTACCAGAATAACAACTTTGACAGAAATGAGGGTGTACCATGGTATACTGAACACATCTGCGTACCCCTTCGGAGGGTACAGGCGTGATGTTATGTTTTGTGATTGTGTAAACAATACGTAGATATGCGATAGCAGCAATCGCTGTTGATTTGCTGGCATTTATTGAAGAGTTCCGTTGTCTGTTTCCGAAACTCATCACCAGATCTTTTCAAAACTTAAATAGGATTATTTTGGAATAAACCTCCTTCGAACAAAATAAGAATTTTGCAAATCCGTTTATATATAACGGAGTTATGACCGAACATACATAAAATAAAAATATGAACATCCAAATTGAGAACCTCCTTTTTGAATTCGGCTTAAAACAACAACGAAATTTGATATATATATACATAATAAAGCAAACAAAAACTGTCATTCGTAGGACTGCACGTCGGAAGTAAAATTTCTGCTCAAAATTCAAAACTTTATTAAACATAGTTTGTATAAAAGGGTTATTATAATGTTAAAAATTTATGGATGATAATAACCCTAGAATGAGGTGTTCGCTGCCAGGCTGTTTCTAATTTGTTTTGTGTGGTTAATTGTGTAATATACATGATTGTAAGCTGTTATTAAAAAGTCCCGCTGGGTTTCTTGCTGGTTCTTCCCAGGACAGAGGTTTTTTCGAACCAGTGGTAATTAGACAAAGAGTGACTTTCAATAAGTATTATTTATAATCTATATTGAATAAAAAGTTTCTGTTTCTGTTTCTGTTTCTGTTTCTTAGCTTCACAAACTTGTAAACATTATTTTTGTATAATATGTATATATCTGAGCGTGACGGTCACGCGAGTTGAGTGCTTTTTCCCCATCCCAAAAGTGCCCAACGTGCCTAAAGGATTTTCACTTCAAAAAACAAATATAGACTAAAGTTGTTTTGGAGTGCTAAATAATAAATGGGCATCACTGCTAGCACGAGATAGCGAGGCGTGCGCGCTCTTCTCTTAACATTGTTTATTGTCATTGCGAAGCAAATACTCACCAGTACCCATTGAGTAATATGTACTACGTATTAGAACAGACAGCGAAATGTGAGAGCCCACGGGTTCAAACTTAATTTCTTTGCTATAACATTCATCATCATTATCATTACAGCCTTCACAGTCCACTGCTAAACATAGGCCTCCCCCACGGAATGCCACAAAGCACGGTCCCGAGCCACCTGCATCCATTGACTTCCTGCATGTCTTACCAGGTCGTCACTCCATCTAGTGGGGGGACGCCCTACACTTCGCCTGCCAGTACGAGGCTGCCACTCGAGAACCTTTCTTCCCATCGGTTGTCGGTTCTTCGAGCTATATGGCCGGCCCAATGCCACTTCAGCTTACTAATCCTTTGGGCTATGTCGGTTACTCTGGTTCTACTGCGGATATCCTCATTTCTAAGTTTATCACGCAGAGAAAGCCCTCCGAGCATAGCCCTCTCCATATCTCGCTGAGCGACCTTGAGCTTCCTCATACGGCCAGCAGTGAAGGACCACGTCTCAGTTCCATATGTCATCACTGGCAACACGCACTGGTTGTACAATTTAGTTTTGAGGTTTTGAGGTATGCCTGACGAGAAGATGGGTCGTAATCTCCCGAACGCTGCCCAGCCGAGTTGAATCCGTCGATTGACCTCTCGGTCGAAGTTGGACTTACCTAGCCGGACTATTTGTCCCAGGTAAACATACTCGTCAACAACTTCGAGCTTAGTGCTCCCAACAACTACCGGCATAGGTGTGACATGGACATTAAACATGATCTTTGTTTTGTCCATGTTCATCTTAAGACCTATCCGTTGGGAGGCACTATTGAGGTCATTGAGCATAGTGCTTAGGTCCTCCAGCGATTCTGCCATAAGGACTATATCGTCGGCAAATCGAAGGTGGGTGATGTACTCGCCATTGATGTTAATACCGTATCCTTTCCAGTCCAGAAGCTTGAAAACGTCTTCCAATGCAGCGGTGAAGAGTTTCAGGATATAACGTCACCCTGTCTTACACCCTCTGCAGTTGGATGGGTTTCGTACTGTTATAGATTGTCAATGTTAAGTAAAATGCTTAATAATCGTCTTAAAGTGATTAGGTAAGTGTCTCATCAAAACCGCGATGTCAGCATTGAAGTTGCAGCGCTCTCAGGGCGCCAGTCCTATCTCAAACGCCGAATCGTTACCATCTCTTGCTTTCGTGTCTGCCAGTTCGTAATTCTAGTTCATATTTCGTAATTATACGTTTATTTGTGCAGCTCATTTAAGTCTTTTTAAAAACCCTACCGAGGAACCCGTATAATATTTGGTGGCAGCGGTGGGATACGAAAATCCCCTACCCAACTACGCTCCGAAGAACTTACTACTATCTCATTGCGCGTCCAACAGAGCTGATAAGACTCGCGCTCGACTTTGTTTTGACTACGCGCTGCGGCAACTCACCTACAAACGTCTATAGTGTATAAGTAAGCTAGCATCAGGAGGACCTGACCTTTTGTATATCACTCTTATTCTTTTTTGTTTTTGTTTTGTTGTTTTTGTTTTGTTTTGTTGTTTTGTTTTCTGTGTTACTAAACCATGACTTCTAAATCTGAAGATGGCGCTAGCGGCTCTAAAGGCCCAAAATTAGAATTCGACGAAAAAATCGAACTCAGTATTCTTTTAAGTTCATCAAACCCTTCGACGGATCGCGAGAAAAATTAAATCCGTTCATTACTAACTGTCAAAGCGCTTTCGAAATTGCTACAAAATCGCAAAACCCATTCTGTTCAAATTTATACTAAGTCAATTAGTTGACAAAGCCGAGAGCACGTGTAGTATTAAAGACTTCGATTCTTTCGAACAGTTCATTGATTTCATTAAACAACAATTTGGTGAGAGGAAACATTATGCTCACCTACTCACGGAGCTCAAGACTGTAAACAGAGCCGACCGAGACAGTTAATCAGTTTGCACTAAAAATTGAAACGTGCCTAGCAATTACTAACGGAAATAAATATTTCTATACCAACCAAAAGAAAAACAGAACTAGCAGGACGTGTCGCTGCCATACAGGATCTCTCTCTCACACTTTTATAACAGGACTCAATCCTCGCATCTCACAAGTAGTCAGATGTCGTAACCTGACTCACTGAACTCTGCTGTAAGTTTCGCGGTAGAAGAAGAAAAAATTATTTCCAGCATACAAAGAAGGTCAAACCCGAACGTGAACTTTTACAATGATAAACCAAAAAATACAAACTCTCGCCGCGAATCTCAACCAATTTCGCGCAATTATCGTCCTGACTATTCCAAACCAATCAATACCAACGACATGATCTGTCGTTATTGTAAAAATATAGGACACAGTATTGAAAATTGTCGCAAAGACAATATAACAATAGCAGAAATCAGCCTCTGCTTCCAACTCCTACGGTCGCCAACCAAACCTTGCCCAAAATCCTAATTCAAACCCAACGCGCAGGGTCCTTAACGTAAACCTAGATAACGAAGGGGCGTCGACGAAGTTGATCGCAACGATTTAAACAGTAAAATTTCCCGATATGCGTCGCACGAAATTATTCCTACTATTTCAAAGACGATGCCTCTATTACTACTAAACTTACCAAACCCACTGTTTCCACCGAATCTCCTAAATCAATTACTAAATCCACTGTTTCCACTGAATCTCCTAAATCAATTACTAAATCCACTGTTTCCTGAATCTCTAAATCAATTAAAAACCCACTGAATCCTCCGCATCATACCAAATCTACTAAATCCACAGATCTAATTACTAAATCTACCAAATCCACTCTATCGCAAAAATCTTATACTAAATCTTCTAAATCCACTGCTTCCATCCCAGTTCCAAATCCAGACGATTCTTCTCCCAACTCCTTACAAAACCTGAAAAATAAAAATAATATGAAATTATATAAAATTAATAAGAATACTGAAAAAAAGTACTTACCTTATGTCATTATCCAAACTTCAGTAGCCGACAGACCTCTGTCCTTCCTAGTTGACACTGGTTCTTGCGTAAGCCTCCTAAAATTAGATTCCATGACCACTATCCCGGAATTAAGTGATGAAATAATACTCCTTAAAGGAATCGACCCTGGAAGTGAAACAACCTCAACATTAGGAGTTTAAACTACAAATATTTCAAAAATCTAACAAACCTTACAGTCACAAATTCCACGTTGTAAAAAATATTAGCCTCAGTTATGACGGTATTATAGGTACCGATCTGTTAAAGAACCTAGGTTGTCAAATAGACTATCACCAAGGAGTGCTGCAAACAGACGAGAACTGTATAAATTAAAATTCACTGAACCTTTATACAATATCCCGCCTCGTTCGAAAACCGTTATTGAGTGCACTGTAAATAATCCTAATATAAAAGAAGGTGTTATACTAGACCAACACATCTCTGCCTCGTTACTAATCGCAAATTGCATTGTTAAAGTAAAGATAATAATCGTGTCAACATTACAGTTGTAAACATTTCCGAAAATCCGTCGTCCTTCAATCTAACCTTAACCTAGCGATAGAACCTTTAAATAGTCAAAATTATCCTAATTACGATGAACCAAAGCCTCAACCTAACGCTACTACGCGAACTAAAAAGGTCCTCGAACAACTTAGAATATCTCACCTCAATGAAGAGGAATCCAATGCCTTACTACAAATTTGTAAAGACTTCTCCGACATCTTCCACCTTCCAGACGAACAACTTACCTATACTAAAGCCACTGAACATAAAATAAGAACGACCACAGACATTCCTATTCAAACCAAATCCTATAGATTCCCTGAATGCCACAAAAAGGAAGTAGAAAATCAATTAAATAAGATGTTGGAACAAAAAATAGTGATACCTTCAAATTCACCCTGGTCATCACCCATTTGGGTCGTGCCTAAAAAATTAGATGCTTCAGGAAAGCGAAAATGGAGAGTCGTTATAGATTACAGAAAACTCAACGACATTACCATCGGAGAAACTTATCCTATCCACAAATTACAGAAATTCTAGATCAATTGGGAAAGTCAATATTTCACAACTTTAGATTTAGCCTCAGGCTTCCATCAAATTCAGTATCTGAGCAAGACGCCACTAAAACTGCTTTCTCCGTACCTCAAGGGCATTTCCAATTCACGAGAATGCCGTTTGGGCTAAAAATGCCCGTCAACTTTTCAGAAACTCATGAATACATGCCTATGTGGACTACAAGGCTCACGCTTCGTATACTTAGATGATATCGTCGTGTACTCACCTGACCTTCAAGTCACATCAAAATTTATCCTGTGTGTTCAATAGACTCAGAGATTATAACCTTAAACTCCAACCAGATAAGTGTGAATTTCTGTGCAAAGGGTCGCTTATCTTGGTCACGTCATTAACAAAGACGGTGTACAAGCAGATCCAAAAGATCGTAGCCATCACGGATTTCCCGTACCAAAATGTCCCAAAGACATTAAATCTTTTCTCGGACTCACCTCCTACTATAGACGCTTTATTCCAGACTTTTCCAAACAAGCGAAACCACTAACTTCTCTCCTGAAAAAGGATACACCTTTTAATTGGAAAAACGAACAGCAACTTGCTTTCGAAACGTTACAGAAAAAACTAGTAACGTCACCTGTCCTTGCTTACCCTGATTTTACCAAACCCTTCATCCTCACTTGTGACGCCTCAAACTTCGCTGTTTCTGCTATTCTATCACAAGGTCCTATAGGAAAAGACCGTCCAATTGCATATGCGTCACGAACCCTTAATAAAGCTGAATGTAACTACAGTGTTACTGAGAAAAGAATGTAGCTATCGTCTTTGGAACTAAAGCCTTTCGTCCCTACCTTTATGAGAATCGATTCACAATAGTTACAGACCACAAGCCCTTACAATGGCTTTTCAACTGTAAAGACCCTGGATCCAGACTAATTCGCTGGCGACTCAAATTAGAAGAATTCGACTATGAAATCATACATAAGAAAGGAAAAATAAATACGAATGCAGATGCTCTGTCTCGATTTCCAGTTAACCCTATTCAAGATGAACCTCCTACAATTCCTGACTCTCCCCAACAAAACATCGACTCCGAACTTGAAAATCTCTTACAAGACCCTCTGTTAGACTTACCTTCTCCTATTCCATTCTCCTTTGAAAACGAAGACCTGCTCAACCAGGATCTTAACACTGATTCTAATACTATACCTACTAATCCACCGAATCCTGCACAACCGACATTATCTCCAGAACTGCTTGACCTAGAACCCAACTTACCTTATCTTGACCTCAGTCCTGACAGCGCAGACCTCAACCTTGACTTTGACTCACTCCAGATCCCTTCGCCAGAAACGCAACCAAATCTAAACAACGACAACTACTCGCAATTTCTGAAAACAAATCCGAATAAAGGAAGCAACAATACAATCCTAAAGGAACATAACGAAAACCTTTTGAAAACAAATTGCAAAATCATATTAATTCCTACATCTATAGACTTAGACGAATCAATCCCTATATTTCTGATATAATCCTTCTCCGAAAACGTTGATGAAATTTATAGCTCTGAAAAATTACACCGATTTCTAAAACTAATTACGAAAATAAGACGGTTTACCTCATCTTCACTAAAGTTCATCATTTTGATGAATCATCCTATCCTGCTATTTTCGATACTCTCAAACAAGTAAGAGACGAAATCTTGAAATCAGAACAAACAACCGAGATTGCCATTTCCGACTTCAGAAATCCATTTGATCATCATTCATATACTAAAATTTACAATATTCTTACTCATATTTTTAATAATACAAAATTCTAATTCATATTTACCTAAATAAAATAATATATCCTACCTTAAGTGAAAGACCTAAAATATTGCGTGAAAACTACGATATCCCTGCATCTGGACATTTGGGATGTGTACGGATGTATAACAAATTCGAGAACAATTTTATTGAAAGGCATGAGAAGCGACATAGACGACTATGTCAAGAAATGTAAACTTTGTCAAGAAAATAAAGCACTAAGAAAATTAAACAAAGCCCTATGGAAATCACAACTACATCCACATCACCATTTCAAAGGGTAGCACTAGATATAGTAGGACCCTTACCTGAATCCAGCACCGCCAAACTCAAATATATTCTAACCTTACAAGATGACCTAACGAAATATTCAACTGCTTATCCTATACGCAGTACAACTGCTGAAGAATCTTGTGACTGTCTTATCCACTTTATTTCTCTCTTTGGAATTCTAAGTCTATTCTTACCGATCAAGGTACCAACTTCACATCCGACTTATTCAAAACAACGTGTCGGTTTCTCAAGATTAAACAACTTTGGTCATCGCCTTATCATCCTCAGACACAAGGAGCCTTGAACGAGTCATTCAACTCTCAAGGAATATTTAAAATCATTTGTTAATCAAAACCAAGATAACTGGCCTACCTATGTATATACAGCTATGCTAACATATAACACAACAACGCATTCTACTACGAAATTCACTCCTTACGAACTAGTCTTCGGTCACAAACCTTTATTCCCAACTCTATATACGAAAACGAACCTAGCGCAACATACTCGGACTACATAAGAATGTTACAACATAAACTCAAATATACTAGAGAACAAGCTCTAGAAAACATACTAAAATCCAAAGAATCTTCTAAATCCTATTATGATTCTCACCAGATCACCACCACGATACAAGGATGGTGACTACGTCTACCTTAAAAATCATCTGAGACTTTTTTTTTTAGGATAGGGTGACAAACGAGCACACAGCCCACCTGATGGTAAGTGGCTGCTGCGACCCATGACATCTACATCTATCTTCAATAAAGAATCAAAATGCAGATGCGTTGTCACCGTGAGGACTAAGATGGAATGCCTCTTTTCCAGTAAAAGGGTCTTCAGTTCTCTACACTCACCATACGAAACACAGCAGTGTTAAGCTGCTATTTTACGCTGGTATTCTGTGAGGCGTGGTCCTTCCCAGTCGAGCCGACCCATTCGTACTACAACTATACTACTAATATAGCTGCAGCATGGCTCTACCACGTAAAAAATCAAGAGACTCAAAAGGCCTTATCACCTGTTTGGAAAGGCCATATAAAATTATAAGGTAAATAATAATAATACAGCCACACTCTTAATTAATAGACGTCACGTGACGCACCACTTCGATGAAATGAAACCAGCGGAAGTCAGAGATCTTGTATCGCAGTAATACTAGTTATAGAAAGTATCAATCAATAACATATTTATCTAACCTCGTTCATTCTATTTCAGCATTGAACAACGCACACCAGGACTTTATCAAGTCACTTCCTTCTAGTTCTGGCATCTACTTCGACCCTATAGGTTCCTTAAGTTTAGTTGATAGTCACCTAGTATAGTTATCCCATATGATATTTCCTTTATTAACCCACATATTATAAATCTCCGTCAAATTCTTGATAAATCTAAACAAGTATGTGATAATGATAAAATTTTCGATTATTTAGAATGTACAAATCTTTTTGAACCATTAAATACGCGTTTCAATGATATAGCTCACGATAACGAAGCTATTTTTCACCTTACATCTCGCCAGTCGAGAAGATCTGCACTTCTAGGTTTCGTAGGCACTCTATCTAAAAAACTATTTGGCACTATGGATGAAGACGATGCCATTCGATATGACAATGCCATTAATGAGGTAGAAACAGACCAAAAGAATCTAGCCCTTTTAATGAAGGAAAATATATTGGTCACCACCTCTTTACTTAAATCGGTTAATGAAACTCTATCACAATCAAAGAAAATGAAAAACACCTGAAAAATGCAATTGACGCGATATCTCAAGATATTCTAAATCTGACATACGTCTCAAGAGAATTAGGTATTAGGTCTCGCATGCTAGAATTAACGTCTATGATAGAAAATAGCCTACTAGCCTTATCTTTCAAGGTTGAAGACATAATTAACTCTATCATGTTTAATAAGTCTAACATCCTATATCCCACTATTTTAACACCTAAAGAACTCTACACCGAACTGGTAGATAATTACAGATTCTTACCTGAATCCAAACAACTTCCGGTTCCTTTAAATCTTGATAACATTCATACTATTTTGAATATATCTGAAATATCTAGTTACTTCAATAAAGAAAAAGTAGTGTTTATAGTAAAATTCCTCTAATTAATCCTTTACAATTAAATGTATATCATAACTTACCTCTCTGGTCCCTCATGATAAAAATAATCCAAGGTCGTATTCGACAATCATCCCATCTTCTAAGTACATAGGTATAAGTAAAGATAAGTCAATGTATTGTAAATTAGATAAACTAGATTACTGTAGAATAATTAATAATAATCATTACCTTTGTGAAACATCAATATTGTACTCCTCCTCTGCTACACCTTCCTGTGAAACGGAAATTATTACAAAGGTACTTACCTCGATACCACCGATTTGTAAAACTAAATTCATTCACGGCCACGTCAGCATTTGGCAGCCACTACGCCATAATAGATGGTTATTTGTAATATCTGAAAAACTAAAATAAGCATTGAATGTAACTCTCAATCTAACGAATTAGAAATTAATGGAAATGGTTTACTATACTTACCTGCTGAATGTATCGCCTATTGTAAAGATACTCGTTTAATACCTCATGAAAACCGTGAAATCCAAATGAAAACTATTGTCTCTAATTTTAATATTTTAGACGACTCTTGTTGTAATGTAATAGCATATAATAATATTGTATCAAACTTACCTGTTGTTAACCTTAAGAATGTAAATTTAGATTCGTTAACTTATGATAATCCTGAAATTCTGAAAAGCCTTAATAATATTATTGAAAAACCACATATTGTTCTGTATCAAAGGTATTATTCTAGCATTATGATTGTAACTGTAATCTTTATCGTATTGTTTATTACCTATAAGTTGTATAAAACTGGCATACACAAAAGACTAAGAAATCTAAAGAAAATAATACTCCTGAAAATGATAACCACGAATTAGATGAAATTAGCACTTCAAATATCAATACGGGACCCTCTCTTAGAATTGGCTAGAATATAATTCATTTACTTTTAAAATAGGTAAACTTCACTTAAGAAAAAAGTGTAGTTTACACTAAATCAGGGGCTGTTATAGATTGTCAATGTTAAGTAAAATGCTTAATAATCATCTTAAAGTGATTAGGTAAGTGTCTCATCAAAACCGCGTGTCAGCATTAAGGATACTACTGCCCAGCGCTCCTCAGGAGCGCCAGTCCTATCTCAAACGCCGAATCGTTACCATCTCTTGCTTTCGTGTCTGCCAGTTCGTAATTCTAGTTCATAATTCTAGTTCATATTTCGTAATTAAACGTTTATTTGTGCAGCTCATTTAAAAGTCTTTTTTAAAACCCTACCGAGGGAACCCGTATAATAGTACTCTGGTTCTGTACTCGGACAGCCATCGTAGCCCTACTGTACAAGCACTTCAGCACTTTGATATACAGACAGTCAACTTGGCACCGCTGAAGGTTGCAGCACCGCCCAAATTTCGACGGAATCAAGGCTTTCTCATAGTACACATATGCCAGACATAGTGGCAAATTGTACTCTTCGGACTTCTGTACAATTTGCCGAAGGGTATGTATGTGGACTATGGTGCTAAAGCCTTTTCGAAACCGGCTTGTTCGGGAGGCTGGAAGTCGTCGAGTCTGCGTGCGAGACGATTCGTAATGACTCTCGAAAACAGCACGTAGACACGGCTCAGAAGGAAATCGGTCTGTAGTTCTTCAAGAGCGTCGTCGCCTTTCTTGAAGAACAAGACTATCACACTTCTGCTCCACGCCTCCGGTGTAATGCCACCATGGAGGACGGAATTAAAACTTCTGAAGGATTTGAAGTACCGTTTACCACCCACTTTCAGAAGCTCTGTAACTCCATCCTCGCCTGGGCCTTGCCGTTTTAAGGTGCTGGAGAGCCATTCTAATCTCGCTCAGACTGACGTCCGGAATATCATCGGAATAGTGTCGGATAAGAGTCACTCTTGGATCGTTGTGTGTCCAACGTGTGGATCCAACGATGATGTACAGCTGCCCATAGAACCTCTCAATCTCACTCAAAATCTCAGGTGTCCGGAAACGACGCTGCCACACTCGGTCTTCAGCTTCGACAGTTGGCTCTTTCTGGCAGACAGATCTCTGGCAAAGACTTTGGAGCCCTGGTTCCGCTCGATCGCTTCTTCAATACGAGCAGCATTGAAGTTGCGTAAGTCCCGCCGCATGCATTTGGCGATCTGTCTGTTCAATTGCCTGTATGCTGTCAAATCTACTGAAGACTGCAGCTTCATATCCCGTCTAACAGCCATGAGATTAAGGTGTGATCGGAGTTTTGTGTTCTTCTGCGGCGGGTCTTGCAAAACTTAGCTCCGACCGCATGGACAGTTTCTACGAGCTTGTCATTCATATCGTCCACTGCATTGCAATCGTCTAGGCACTGAAAACGGTTTCGTAGCTCGAGCTGAAAGGTTTCGGGACTTTGGATTAGAGCACGAGGGGACGGAGCGTTGACTTCATTAGACGTGACCTCTCAACTTAACGTTTAGGTTCAGTGACTCTCACCATTCGGTGATCGCTGCCGGTTTTCACCCTCGCGATCACTGAGAAATCACTGAACAGTTGTCGTCTAGTCGTCATAATGAAGTCAATCTCATTTTTTGTCGAACCGTCGGGGCCAGACCAGGTCCACTTCCTGTGGGGCCGCTTCTGGAAGAAAGAGTTCATCATAAAGAGTCCCTCTTTCTCCATGAAGTCGGCCAGCTGCTGGCCCCTTGGGTTCCGTTGCCCTATTCCAAATTTCCCTACTTTCAGCTCACCGTTCTCTCTTGTTTCTAGTTTTGCGTTGAAGTCTCCCATTAACACCGTATAGTAGGTTTTGGAGGAATGCATGGCTCTAGAGATTTCCTCATACATTTCCTCCACCTCCTCATCGGGGTGTGCCGAGGTTGATGCGTAAACCTGTATGACCTTCAGCGAATACCGTTTGGTTATTCTGAGTATAAGGTACGCAACCCTCGTCGACACATTACCAATGTTTACAACGTTGTTAACGAGAGACTTGTGGACGATAAATCCGACACCTCTTTGGGACAGATGGTCGCCCTCCCAGTGATAGAACAAGTTGCCGGATTCGAGGATTACTGTGTCCTCCCCTCTCTTCGGACTCCGGATAATCCTATAATATTCCAGCGCAACTTGTCTATCTCTCTTCCAGCTCAGGATCTTCTCGTCAGTCCTCAGGGTGCGTGCGTTATAAGTTGCCAGGTCAAGTGGTCGTAGGTGGCAACCGAACCTCCACCGGAGATTCTTAGCACCCCTGCCCCGCAGTTACCACGGTCGCCACCGTAGCCAGGAATAGCGGGGCCGCCGGGACTGGGGCCGTTTATTTGTTTCATTGTTCATGGGGTATATTGCCATAGTTGCCACACTTGGCGAGCGGGTTGGCAACCGCAGCTTTTATTTTGTTTTGCTGTTATCAGAAAGATGCTGCTGCCCATCCTCTGCCTCAGTTTCCTCTGTCGCCTCTTACGACACCCACGGGAAGATATGGGATAGTGAGTATTCTTACCCGCCACTACACGGAGACTACACGGGATGTTCCAGTTAGATATTTATTTTTATATTTAAAGAATTGTTAAGCTATGAAATAAAAAGTTTTTGTTTTTTAAAATTAAAAAAAAAGTTAATGTCACATCTATAGATAATATAACATACTTAGCGTCCATAGTAATTTATTTCAAGTCGTAGTTGAGGTGAAATCCCTTAGACAATCAAAAAATGTTGAACAGAAAGAATTGAAAGCGAATTCATTGCAAACAACATCAAAGTTTGAAGCAGTCTTTGAAGGTGATAAAATAATAATAGTAGAAGTGGGTTCTGCATAGAACTACTGAGGGTTAACAGAAAACTCTTGCTAAAGTTTGTCTTAACTTGTTGAATTGGTTTACCCAAGAGAAGTTTATGGATCAGATTGCCATTTGTGATGGAAAATGTAGCCTGTGGGTAAATTTGAAACAGGTTAAAGTTTTTACTGCGATTTTAATGAGAAATTTGGCCGACTCTACTTCAGAAAACTCGTAACCCTTTATTCGTATATCTCAGTACACACAATCTCAAAGGTTTCATTGATTGAAAAAGAGAAAACAACTCGACTCTCGTACGATTGATTACATTTTTCCATCCTTACAGTCGTTGTCGAGGGATGGAACGAAATAGATTTCTAGAAAGTGACCCAGAATTAAATTACACATAAATATCTCGTAAAGATAAGTTTTCAAAACCAAGCAGAGACAATATTTTTGTTTTCAAGCAGAGACAATATTTTTGTTTTACTCACAAAATACAACAAATTTGACGAAATTATGTCAAAACTTTAATTAACAATAAAAAAATATTGAAATAATTGATATTCAAAAGTAAATGGGGTGGTAAATGGTCAACACAGATATTTATTAGAAATAAAAATTCTTATCGAGATAAAAAATATATAGCATACCTAAAAAAAAAAAATAACAAGATACAAACATATAGCTCTGCTTATACGGTATTATTTATTGGGAACACAATTTTACGTTGAAATTTATTTTTTATCATTTTATTGCTCGTTTTACTGTATCAGTAAGGAACACATTTCGGTTGAGTTAAGAATATAGTTTAAGATGTATGAAGATTAATATACCTATAGGATATGATGTCATAGGATAATTACGAAACAAACCGAAAAGGGAGATATACTTTATAATTCAAAATAGATTGTGCTAACTAAAGGCAGTTTTATTTTGCAGTATTACACATACCATTTTCACGTCACTGTTTCGACCGTATAAACAAAACTGTTAAATAAATAATACCCCAATGTTAAAATAAATTATTAAACAATCAGTCAGTATCTACCGTAGTATAAATATTATTAAAAACCTTTACAACCAGTTGCAGGGCTTTGATCCAAACTCGAATCATTATTTATCTGTATAAATTTCTTCCTGAGTAAATAAGGTTTTCCATTTTTCAACAAAGTAACTCAAAACTGTCGGGTCTGTGTTTGTTGAACCATGAATATGGTAGAATCGAGGCGTAAATACAATTCTCATTCCGTTTTTCCAATATTATTAAACAGAAAATAATTGGTTTAATATAATTTTGAATAAAGTATAGACTTTTACTTTTTACGTGGTAAAGCCATGCTGCAGCTATATGGTTGTAACACGAATCGGTCGGCTCGACTGGGGAATTGAATTTTGATGAATGAATTGGTGATGAGAGTGAATTTTTACGATGCGCGCGCACACCAACACATAAAAACAACAGTATGAATTTGTTACGATGCGCGCGCACACCGAAACCTAAAAGCGACAACTTCAGTTGGTAATTGTCTGTCAACTGTCAAGTTTTCGTGAGAACTTATAACTATATTCAAGGTAGTTTTATTCAAATATATATGAATCTCTAAAACGTGTTTTATTTTAGTTATTTTTGTTTTGTTACGCTAAAGAAGTGTAACTTCTTACGTGCGTACATAAGTACACACACGTTTTTTTTTATAGGAAACGGGACTTTTTATCCTAGTCCTCAGGGATCTTATTTTTATTATCTTGCGCCATTGGGTGCAAGGAATATGACACCGGTTTTGTCACGTCGCACACTATGCTTGCTGTCTTTCCATACCACTCTCTGCGCTAAATTCCAGTCTTCTGCTGTTGATGTCAGTGATTCTTCATGCCGGTTTACTCCCTGAGTTACGCAGCAACCTAAGTCCTTGTATAAAACCAAACAAAGGCCTTGTATGAAGCGATTGTAAAAAGTTGTCGTCGTGGTAATAAGTCGTCGTCATCGGCAAATGATGATCATGAATCATAAGTTAATATTGGAAAGTATTCTAAACAAATTTTGCTAGATTTTTATATCTAAAATTACGTATATGGATATTATCATGGTTATCCGTTGTGTCCTATTCTGTTTGTCCTCGAAATGGTAAGATACAGTAAACTGGAAGTAAGAAGCGAAGTATCAACAACAACCAGTTATCCTGCAGGAAATGAAGTTGTGCGTGCCAGATTGAAGTACCGAGAGGCGGCGACGATTGCGACTGAAGGCGTACATGAAATGGTTACACCGCCATCTATCGGAAACTATGAAGACTTCCTGGCATTTTTCCCATAGGCGCCTCTTACGATACTTACGAGAAGAAAAAGGATGATGGGTTCTATTACGGCTCTACCACACGGCTTATGATCATAAGGTGCTATTTCCAAAATCTATTATATCTAATATCAGAAAATAAGTTTATTTTGATGCGCACCGCATCCAAAATAAGAAACCCAATTTTTATTTTTGCGTAACCATCCTTATATCTAAATAATGTTAGTAGTTAAAATCTCAGTAAACTCTTAAGCCCGTTACTAAAGCAGAAGAAAAAGTGGAAAGTTCTACAATCCACACCTAACGAGCTCTCTAGGCAATTAACTATTTGTTTCAGCGTCATTGCTTCGCCTTGGTTTGAAGACCAGCTTAACCGATAAACTGGTGCACTTCGCTTTAAGTTTTTAAAGACTGATTTTTTAAAATTATATATCATAAGACTAGGAACATTAAGGAAACCGTAGTTTGGGAGCGTATGAAAATAAGTAAAACATAAAACTGTGACACGGTCTTTCACTTTTCTTTTATTTTATAAAATATAAGTGACAAGCGAGCACACAGTCCACCTACTACTACGATAAACTACTAAGGAACCTTAAATTCACTTAAAGATGCTCAGCGTAATCGAATCTATAATGAAAGTATAATATGAGGATCAGAGTAACTGACACAGCCCAACGTGTCAGTAAGCTAAATTGGTGATGAACTGACCGTAAAGCTCGAAGAACCGACAACCGATGGGGTAGAATGTTTTTTAAGTGGAAGTTAAAACCACTCTAACACTCCCACCACTTCAAACACCAACGCACCAGGAAGTCTGCAGTTTATGTGTTTATGGTTTATACTCTTTTTACTTTTACTTTCTCACACGCCGTTATATCCTTTGCAAAGTGGTTTTCTGGTAAAAATCGCTTCTAAGCGATATGGCAGTCAATTGCACTGTTAAATAGTAAATGCTTTTTATTTTATTTTTTATTTTCTTGTTTATTGACGTACAATAAAGACTATGCCATTCATTCATTCATAAGTAGCAACCACATATATTGATGCATATGTAAATTGGCTTTTGCCCGCGACTTCGTCCGCGTGGAGTTCGGTTATATCGCGCCCATGTATGAAAAAGAGTCTGCTGGTACAAGCCACAATTATAACTGGATGTCGCGGGCAAAAGCTAGTAAACTACAAAACTTCTTTATACACCACATTTTTTGCTAATCTATTACTGTGTGCCAAAATTAACAGACTACTGGACGAGCTTACGCGTGAGCAAGTCACATAGAATTGCCCGTGTGAAAAACAATTTTCTCTCAAGTCTATACCCGCAAATTTTAATGTCTGCCCTTGTGATTTGCTTATGGTCATTACAAAGCAGACTTTGAGGGGAAACTGTATTCGTTTGAATTCAAAGGGAAGATTATTCGGGATTAAGGGAATTCTTGGTAGAAATAAAGTTTCCCCTTGCGCATATCCAGTTATAATTGTGGCTTCCACTACATTGCGATGTAACGCTTTTACTTTTAGTCTGGTTCCGTTGCACAGTTGAGGAGGTTTTAAATTTTGCAACAACATAACAGGAGTGTCCACGCGCAGAATAAGCTTATGATGTGGAAGACCCGATGGTTTCAGTGAATTGAGAAATTCGACAGGGTAGTTAATTGCGTCATCTGTGTTGACCACAGAGTCGTATTTTATTGATTTCACCGAATAACAATATTCCACATTTAAGTGAGCGTTAAATGTTTTTAATAATACTGGATTATAAGGGACTATCCAGCGATTATCTATGCTTGTGCCTTTGATATAAAAGAGAACCCACCGTCATCTAGTAAACGTCTCTTGTACTGCGGATAACCGTCTTCACCAGTTTCAGTTTCCCTCATGAGAGCCCTGGGGTATCGTTTACTGCACATGTTATCTTTCGTACATGGTGAATTTCGATTTAATGAATTAACGATTTCGTGAAACTCTGGGTCACGTTTGGGATCCGATATTTCAGCACATATTATATTGTCGATTTGACCCGGAGTAATACGTTTGTGAAGCCACAAAAGAATATGAATATGCGGAAGACCTCTCTTTTGCCATTCCGTTGAGTATATATAGCATCGCACTTCACCAAATATTTTGCCCTTTGTCAATAAGTTCATAATCTTTTTCACCTTTAGTCGAAACACCCTCAAAATTATATCTTGTCTATCATGAGATTGTTCTCCTTGAAGCAATTGCTCTTTTATCTCGTCCCAGCGAGGATGGCATGTGAAAGTGATAAAAAAACAGGCCAGGCGTAATTCCTAACATAGGTCATAGCGTCCTGTGTTCTTTCGTGCATAGAATAGAATAGAATAGAATAGAATAGACTAGAATAGAATAGAATAGAATAGAATAGAATAGAATAGAATAGAATAGAATAGAATAATTTTTATTCAATATAGATTACATGTGTAATTCTTATTGAAAGTCATTTTTTACTAGGTCCCCCCGTAAAAGATGATGGAAGGACAACCATTTGTCCTAGTTGGTTCGCTTCTGCGTATTGTCGTCCAATAGTATCTTTTAAATGGATGTAACTATCAGCAAGTAATTCGGCTCGATTATTTTTGATATAATTTAATCTCTCTGTTTCTATTTTGACGTATTCATCCACCTATAGTTGACACGAAAAAGGGCACGATAGTTGACTAAATAGTTATCTTCTCCTTCTTTACTTAATTTAGAAACTTGCAGAAGCGACAGTTTTATTAAGCGGCAACTTAGTTGTGGGATCGCGTTGTGGTATGTTGATTGAATAACTATCATCCCCCAAGCAAAACATCAATGGATACTGTAGCGCATCATATGCTCGATGTATCTCACTAATACGCAAAAGTGAATTACTTCGGCTCTCGAGGATGATGTCCCTTCGATCAAATTGTTGATCCACTAGCACTAAAGCCACTTTATTTGTAGTTGGTGCATTGTACCTACCTCTATGTTCTTCTGGTGGTTTTTTATCAACATGTATGACAACTTTGTATGATTCTGAAGGAGGGGCTTTATCAATGGCACTTTTCAGATCTTTTATATACGGGTTCACTTGATGCAGCATATTCTGCAATTGTTTGATTAAATTTGGCTTTAAGTTAGGAAATTTAGAACAAAGAATCTTTGCTCTTCGATCATCTTCACCTACAAAATATATTTGAAGGTGCTAAGCGTCATGTTCGTCTTCTGGTAATATACTTCCAATTAAATGGTAGACCTAGCCTTGTACTTTAAAAGTCGGTGAAAAACCATCTGCTGTTACCTGTTTACCACCAAAGGAAGTCATCTGGAAACAGGCATTATATTTACGAATATTACCCATAAAATGGTCATAATTTGGGTGTAGATCATTAATCAAACTAAAGATTGGTTCAGGCAGTTGTTTCAACCGATCAAGTTGTACTTTTCCAGCGCTGCAACACATACCAGGTGTCTCATCCTTCCATTTCAGCGCATTGCACCACTGACACTTGTATGTTATAGAACCCAACCTACACTGCTGTCAGTTCTATAAGCAATATCAGGGTCATGCTCCATAGAGGAATGGACCTTGTTTTTCCATAAAAGCAGTGTAATGTTTTCCTCATACCGTGACTGAATTGCTCTATGCACTTGTGGATTTGCAGTTTGGTAATTTGCAACAGCTTGCCTGTGTACATCGGGATTTTTTTTCTGATAAGCGGACACAGCTTTACGATTTGAATCTGGCTTGTTCTACCTGTATCTTTCTTGTGCACTTTTTAATTGAATTTTTCTTGTGTAATTAGTAAATCTCGACCTTCGTTTATTTTTCTTTTTTTCATATTTCAATGTCGAAGATACGGATTGATCTGTTCCGCTGGTTGGAGATGATATTTCACTGTTTACAAAAGATGTAACAGTTAAATGGTCAAGCTCTGAAAAAGGATCACGCTCTTCGACAGGTACCTCCATGTGACGCTGTGTAATTTTTTTCGCAACAATAGGCAAAATTGTAATCGCCTTACTGAACAGATATCTGTTCCAGCCTCTGTGTATAGCAAACCGTTTCGATATACTTCAAACCGAAACGAAAATATTAATCCTGCAGCTACCAATTCACAAAGTCCACCGTAAGTTTCATTTTTTAACAAATCTAACAATTTACAAACGCACCACCATTGCATTTTCTTGGTTTCCGTACATTAAAAATGAAAGAGCACGAAACAAACAGGCGGCGTCACCTATAATGGGGACGCCAGTATGTTCTTCCATTTTTCCTTTAATATTAAGAGTTTCTGTAGTCATTTTTTCAGTGAGAAAAAATACTTCTATCAACAATACCTAATCACAAAGCAAATCGAATTCCAAGTTTGAACAGTGGTTGTAAGAAAGACAAAATCAAGCAACTAATCCGAAACACGAAGCAAATCTTAAACCGTAAGCAAGCAAAGAAAGTCGCAGTCTAGTCAAATATCCGTTAACAGTGAATAGGTACCGTATGTGGTACAGGTTGAAGCGCTCATTCACCATTCACTTTATATTAGTTCGAAAAAACACAACGTTACCGCGTTCTAAAACGATACCAACGCCATCTATTGGTAGGGATTGGAACTTGAGGATCAATATAAAATAGGTAGGTACCTAAGTATTTCTTTTGGTTTTGCCATTTTATTAATTTGTAAAAAAGTATATTTGGTTTGGTTGTTTATTTTCATTGTTTTTTTTTTATTTTTAAATTAGTATTTTTTTGTTCAGGTGTAATTTTGTGCAAATTTTTTGTACAAATATTCTTGTCTATTTTGTTTTATGTTTTTGTGCAATAAAAGTATATTCTATTCTATTCTAATAAATTAAGTATAAAATATTTATCAATATCATTTACGTTATTTACGACCCAAAAACCTTAAGAATGACACCCAAGTCACCCAACCCATGATGATTTTTACATACAAACATACATCCATCCATCCTTCCATCCATGTTGGTTTCAAACCATAATCGATGCCATTTTCGTCATTAACGTCCCAAAAAACCATAAAACGACATCCATATTGACATTTCAGGGGATGATGGTAGGTATTTCCCGTCTGCTACGTTGGATTTTGAAATAGTTGTTGTTTTCGTAATCAGCGACCCGATAAACCATAAAAACGATACCCATGTTGATTTTCAGAATATGTCACCCCTTTTCCACCTTTTAGGGGTTGAATTCTGAAAGAGCCTGAAACACTTGTTTACTCATTTATTGATAAGTGTGCTCCTGTGAAGTTTCGAATAAAATAGTTTAACTAATCTTGTTTCCCCATACAAACTTTCAACTCCTTTTCACCTCCTTAGGGGTTAATTTTCAAAAACCCTAGGACACGTAATTGTTTACTTCTAATTGTTAACCTAAAAACAAAGTTTCAGGCTTCTAGCTTTAAAAATGACGGACTTCCATACAAAGTTTTAACCCCTTTTTCACCCCCATAGGGGGCGAATTTTCAAAAATCCTTTCTTATCGAATGCCTACGTCATTACAACTGTCTGTATGCCAAAATTCAGCTAAATCCGTTCAGTAGTTTCGGCTGTGCGTTGATAGATGAGTCAGTCAGGTTTGCCTTTTATATATACAGAAGATGTAAATGCGGATGAGGAATCCGTATGCGGAATGTGGAATGTGGATGCGGAATGCGGATGCTAAATGCAGATGCTGATTTTTTATTTGATTGCGGATGCGAATGCGGATTGGTGATTGCACATTTGAAGCTGTTTCTTGCTTGTCCGCTTGTCTAAGTATATTGAATCTGATATAAAAACGAGATGGTTATATCATAATCTATCGGATGTCACAAGATGTATCTGGTATTTTCCATTCTTCTCTTATGTCACTCAAGTGACGAGATGAAAAGGTAGATTCTCTTAAGCAACTACACAATGGTGATAATACTTTTACTAATATTTTTTATAGAATATGGGTGACAAACGAGCACACAGTCCACCTGATGGTAAGTGGATGCTGTGGCCCATAGACATCTACATTTATCCTCGATTAAGAATCAAAATGCAGATGCGTTATCACCCCTGAGGACTAAGATGGAATGCCTCATTTCCAGTAAAAAAATGGTCTCCGGTTCTCTACACTCATCCTAAGAAACACAGCAGCATTAAGCTGTTATTTTACTCTGGTATTCTGTGAGAGCGTGGTCCTAGTGCTACAACCATAATATAGCTGCAGCGTGGCTCTACCACGTATTACTTATTAGCCGTGGAATCTTGGGGTTGAATAGGATATGTGTTTGTTTTAAAATTTAATTATATGCGACCTAACCAAGTTCAATCCCAACCGGTACCTATAAAGTTATTAAATGCAATGTTAACCCTTATGTGAGTGACAAATAAAACACCTTTAACAGAGTGACGAGGTACCCGGGTACCTACATACAGTGTATACGTAATGTAAACAATCAAGATCTACTTTTTTTGTTACACATACTTTGAATATTATTACTTTAGCTAAGCTAAACAGTTGACAACCTGTGGCGATAAAAGCGAAGGAGAGGTGAAGTGCGGTACATGGTTATCGGCGCGCAAAAACACTGAATCCATTCAGTGCATCGTGCTGACATTTGATTGTATACGTTTGTTTCTATTGTACGAGCATATTTGTATTTTGTGAGTTTATAATTATTTCATTATGAATATTGGAGCGAGTACTTCTCAACAAAGATCACGTGTTCGAAGATATAATTCAACAGAATTGCTAGAGATATTAGCAGAATCTTCTAGTGACGAAGGTGAGTTTGTTGCTTCTGATAATGAACATGATTATATTCCTTTAGTTGAAGAGGGTAGATTTGAAATTTCGGATGTTGAGCCAGAAGCTGAAGTCGAAAATGAGATTGATTCTTATGATTCCGATGCGAGTTTTGAAGGAATCGCTTGAAAATATTCTTATCGCAAAGATGGAATGCGATGGCAGTCTGAACCACTTCCCAGAACACAAACTAGTAGCAGAAATATTATTCGTCAACGGGCGGGGCTGCATCGTTCAGCAAACTTTACAATCAAATGGAAATATTCAAAATATATTGTCCAATGAAATGTGTGACATAATCTTGAGAAACTAATCGGAAAGGGACAAAGATTACTGAAGCATACAATAATAAACTGATGGAAAATTACCTGATATTAGCAAGCGACCGAAACAAAAATATTCAAACCATTCACAGAACAAAATTGGATGCATTTTTGGTATTCTAATTTTAGTGGGTGCATAGATTTAATAAAGAGCATTTGACTGAACTGTGGAAATCAGTCACCTACCATTATTTCAGGCTGCGATGTCCCATGATAGATTCAAAATGCTGCTACGCTTCATAAGGTTTGATAATGATGTAACGCGCCCTGAACGTTTGTTAGCTGATAAAGCCGCTGCTATACGAGATATTTGGACTATGTTCATTTCAAATTTGAATAAAACTACAAGCCTCGTGAATGTATTACCGTTGACGAACAGCTATATGGATATCGTGGCGGACTCGCTTTACTCAATACATGCCATCAAAACCTGAAAAGTATGGCATAAAAATATTCTGGGCTTGTGATGCAAATAATTCCTACCCCCTAAATGGACAAATATATACAGGAAAGTCAAGTGTTGGCATACGTCAAACAAATGTAGGAGAATGCACTGTATTAGATCTCGTGGCTAAATATAAAAATTCAGGGCTGAATGTAACTACGGATAATTTTTTTACATCGCTTCAACTGGCTCATTCCTTGAATTCGTGGAATATGACACTAGTTGGAACGGTTAGAAAAAATAAACAGTTTCTTCCTGCAAATATGCAAGCACACAAGGAGAGGGCTGTTTATTCTTCTAATTTCGCATTTAGCAAAGAAGCAACTGTGTGCTCTTACGTACCTAAAAAGAATAAAGCAGTAATAATGTTGTCATCAATGCACATGTCACCAATTATTGAAAGTAATAAAAACTGCCAAGCCAAATAATTTTATATTATAATAAAACTAAAAGTGGAGTGGACAACATGGATAAGCTGTTAGCAGAATATACCGTAAAACGCAGAACAAATCGGTGGCCTTTAGCACTTTTTACAATATCATTGACATTGCAGCTTTGGCAGCATATATTATTTACATGGAACATAACCCACAATTGGTCTCGAGTGACAGACGTAGAAAGTTTTGAAATCATTGAGTCTACAACTGTGTGGTAAAATATAGAAGAGAGATCAAAAATTGCATTGTGACAACAAATTACATGTGAGATCTGCAATGCAGGACGTGCTTAGCCGAGAACTTAGGCCGTCAATTTCTTTTGGCTCTGCAACTTTTATAAGTCAAACTAGACGAGATTCTACAGGGCGTGTTGCAGTCGTCGGAAGTTGTTACCTATGCAGAGAACTCAAACGTAAGCAAAGAAAAACTCGAAAAGCTTGCACTAACTGCAGAAAACCAGTTTGTGATGAACATGCAGTAACTCGTCCAACATGTAACATCTGCTTCGAGAGCTGTAATTAATACTGTATGAACAAAGAATTTGTAATTTTTATAGAAATAAAATACTTCGACAAATGTTTATTATTTAATTTTTGTACGAAATTAAAAATACTTTCCTCATAGTCACACAAAACACAAAGAGGTACCCGGGTACCTCGTTACTCGATTGTGAGTTCAAAATATGTTTTGGTTTCCACAAAACATTGTAAATAGTAGACTTGGTCTAAACATTAAAAAATATGTAATTTATAAATAGTTAAGAGCTCTCAGGAAGTCACAGCTACATATAGGGCGTAAAACATACTTTTTTTAGAATTTGAAAATGCCAAAGGCACCCGGGTACCTCGTCACTCACATAAGGGTTAAGGACTGATTTACTACGTGCTGATCGGTGCTTCGGTTGGTACATACCGCAAGTTTTCGGTCGCCAGATCCTCATGCATTAATTAGCAGGGTAAGCGGGTAGCAGGAGAGGCATTTGGAGAAAAGTTATTATTCACACCTCTCGCACTTGAAAATTTGGTAGAACCTTTAAATGTTTAAAAGATTAAAAAAATTATTAAACTTTTTTATGTTTAAATTATTCGTATGACACAATTTAAATTACTTTTTTTAATTTTAGTTACAAAATTTGTAGACGGGGGCAAAAGGGCTTTGTTACGCGTAGACGGGATAAAGATATAAAAGTTTTCGCCGGTTTATCATAAATTATTAAGGCGTTGATTCGAAACACTGGTAATAGAGAAGATAATAAACGGACTAGCTCATTTTAACAGTTAAAGAAACGTTTGCTTGTAATTTAAAAAATTATTATTATTTGTGATGATTTCATCAAACTGTACACATTGAACAAAAAAGAGCGGTCGACATTGGAGTTGGTACGGGATTATTAGTTTTGGTATATATTAAAGTGATAAAAACCTTGTAATTCATTTCACCAACACACATCGCGACAAAACTCAAGATACTATACGCACCATTTGGATACTTGGCCGTCCACCACTGTGCATTTACTAGGAGTTTTCATCCTCGCATGACTTCTTTTTAGAATCGTGTGATATTTCGAACCGATAAAACTTACGGTGTCTTCAAAAAACAAGATTACTCCTTTTCAAAGGCCCTCATCGCACCTGCAATTCCCCTGGTGTTGCAGTTGTTTATGAGCGGCGGTTGACACTTAGCATCAGGTAAGTCGCATGCTAGTTTGCCCCCTCTTCTATAAAAAAAATTGTTTTACTCACTGTTATTTTTTTGTGTTCCTTCGCTTGAAATTTTGATCTTAAATATTAGATATCATTTCGGCGGGGCTTAAATTTAAAAATGCTATTCAAAAATATGACTATATTGTACAACAATCTAGGTGACATCCTTAGCCGTTTCTTTTTTTTAAATATAATATTCGGCAGAAGAATTTTGTCTACATCAAAAATAAGTATATTTCATTTTACTTCACATTGTAGCACAACGCTACAACTGTATTATGGTTGCAGCACGAATTGGTTAATTTGACCGGGGAAGCACTACACTTGCACGGAATACTACCGGAAAATGGCAGCATAATGCTGCTGAGATTCGTGTGGTAAGTAACGAGGCGGAGCACTTTGGACTGCTAACGAGGCATTCCATCTTAGCACTTAGGGTGACACCTTCATTTTGATTATTTATCCCCTTCTGCGTCATTTTATGTCATATTTCTTGAAATGATACTAACTTTAAAATAATAATAAAAAAAAGAATACCTGCAGAGTTCTTAAGTCGTTTCTTTTAATTAATTTTAATTTTTTTAATTTTAAGCCAAGAATAGACGAAGCCGTGTTTGGGTCACATCATGTATTAACCATCAGGTGGAGTGGGTGCTCTTTAAGCCCTCTTTTTATTTAAAGGAAACAATATGGATATAAACATATCTTATATCAAGAAAAGCACATTAATAAGAGGAAACACTAATGAATAAAACTGATGCCTTTACTTTGTGATTTTCGGTTGTTATCAGGAAGATGCTGCTGTCTACTTCGTGTTTAAGTTTCGGTATCTCTTTGTCGCCTCTTACGATACCCACGGGATGATATTATAATACTACACAACGCAGGCTTAGGGTGATAAATAGTAAGTCATAAATATCTTTCGTTATAAGATTTGAGCCTTGTCTTTCAGGGTGTAGGCGCTCACCGTAAATTTCATAGTACACCAACAACCTGAATTCAAACCCAACAGCACCGATGAAATAGTTGGCGGTGAAGGAAAACATCGTAAGTAAACGTGCGTGACTGATAAATAAATAATTTTCTGGACATTTAAAGTCCACTAAAACGCACTGCAGCTGCGCGGTGGAATACTCTGTGGCGGCGCTGTCGTCGCGCCACAAGCGAAAATACATCGAAGCCTAAATCGCGCTATCAAAGTTCCGAAGCAAAAACAGTATATATAGAATAGCTCCGAACTACCACTCGGAGCGTTGGCGGCTCCCCGGGCAGAACACCTTGCCCGGAGGGAGATCTCCCCTTTTCCTTCCACCTGCTACAGTGGTGACCAACCGACGTGATATGAACACGCAACCAACAGCCTTCGGAAAACTACCTTCAAATCCTCGTCATCGTTCTCAAGTACCCTATTCATTCGCGCCCGAGCAAATATTCAGTCTTCACATCCTGCAAGCCATCTAGCTTTACAAAGGTTCATCGCAGCACTATAATAATGCTTCCTGTTCCTTCAAGCTACTCTCTGCGCTACAGTGTTCGGCACGGCTCTGAGCCTTACTGCTCGCCTCTGCTTCATGGCACTCTCGCAGATTACTTGCCTTCTCGACTCACCGCAGACTACAAGGCAATTCCCTGGCACTTGCACATTCGTCGACATCTAGACTGCACTATCGACCTCCAGTCTGAGCAGGGGGGTGATGTGGCGGCGCTGTCGTCGCGCCACAAGCGAAAATACATCGAAGCCTAAATCGTGCTATCAAAGTTCCGAAGCAAAAACAGTATATATAGAATAGCTCTGAACTACCACTCGTAGCGTTGGCGGCTCCCCGGGAAGAACACCTTGCCCGGAGGGAGATCTCCCCTTTTCCTTCCACCCGCCACAACTCCATAAGCCTCTTAAAAGTGAGAGGAGGTATGTGCCCAGTAGTGAAACATTACAGACAGTATTTGTTTATTTATTTTCAATTTCACACATTATATTTATTAATTAAACATAATATTACGGTACAATCATAAGTTTATTGAAACCTTACCGTGAACGGTATCGCCGACTGCAACAATATGAGGAGGAGTTAAGAAACTACACTAATTATTTGTTAAGTGCGTGTGACCTGCTATTGCAGGACGCACCGCTCTTAGATAGTATATACAGGCCGTTTATTTTTAAAGCGTTATCGTGTAATATTTATTAATAATATATGTACTTATATTATGTAAGTTAACTTCAATTATTTGCGATGCACTCCATTTTTTTATTTTTTATTTGAATATAATATTATTTTTTGTCAGTTCTGTTTTTACAGATAATGGAAGCTGGTTAATTGGGTTAGGTTATTCTAAAAAGTGACTCTAACATTTACCTTACGGCTGAGTAAACCTTAATTTCAATCTATGTAGCAAGCCATTTGGTTTGAATGCGTGATAAGACAATAACGAAAGAATGGGGACTGGCCGAACGTCTGGTTGTCCGATGGTGGAAGGAAGGCATTAAATTATGCAATTCCTGCGCACACTCTCCGAAATGTATCCTGTAGAAAACCGAAAGGCTGGCTACTCTGCGCCTGTGTTCGAGGCTGTTAAGATTGGTTTTAACCAAATTTGGGTCACCAGTAAGCCTCTTAGCACGCCTTTCCATTGAGTACAAAGCTGCTAGGTGGCATTTTTCAGCACCAGTCCATATATGGCAGCAATACTCCATGCACGACCGGACTTGGCTTTATATAAAGTAAGCAGCTGTCTCGTGCTATCGTCTGCATACCCATAGATACCAGGCATGCATTACACTCTTCCTACCAGGTATGCATTACACCCATGACACTCTTCCTGCTGTATTAATATGCAGCAGGAAGAGAGTTGCGGACAGAACGGATCCCTGAGGAACACCGACGTTAGTTACCACAGCAGCCATCGATGACCCAGTCAATCAGACCAGAGGATATTCCGTACGCTGGAAGCTTACCCAAAAGGCTAGCGTGCCAAACTCTGTCAAAGACCTTCGAGACATCAAGGGAAACAGCAAGTGCTTCCCCACTGTTCTCGAGTGCATCGCCCCATACGTGTGTGGCATACGCTAGAAGGTCCCCAGTTGACCGATTTCGGTGAAACCCATATTGCCGGTCACTAAGGAGGTCGTTCTGTTCTAGGTATGCCATTAAACGAGCATTCAATATACCCTCCATAATCTTGCAGAGTATGGAGGTAATTGAGATTGGCCGATAATTGGCTGGGTCGGGACGGCTTCCTTTTTTTGGAACAGGCTGCACGTTGGCCAGCTTCCAGGATTTTGACACTATTCTAGTTCTAAGTGAGAGGCGGAACAAGCGTGTCAGCACAGGAGACAACTCAGGTGCACAAACTTTTAGAACTATATTTATTAATTATACCATCTGGCCCACTAGCTTTATTCACGTCTAGACACCGCAAGGTTTTAAGAACCTCCTTATTAGTGATACGAACCCGAATCGTAGAAGTCCCGCAGTGAGGTAATTTAGGTAGAACTTTGTTGCCACTGTCCAGATGTGAAAGGTAGGCAAAGAAAGATGCGAACAAATTCGCTTTCTCTTTAGCAGTATGCGCCAGTGTGCCATCCGGTTTTACCAGCGGAGGCAGTGTAGGCCGACAGAAGTTTGTATCGACCGCTTTGGCGAGAGACCAAAAAGTTCTAGTGCCGGATGGTCTGGCAGAGAGTTTTGCGCCAATATGTTTAATGCGATCGAGACTAGCTTTCCGTAATGCTTTTTTCTAGGACTTGGTGGCCTGGTTGAAAGTTCTCTTCCTGGAGCTAATATCCGGAGCTTTGTGGTTTTGAGCGTCAACCCAGGATATGTAAGCTAAATTCTTGCGCTCTTTAGCTTGGGAGCATTCAGCGTTAAACCATGGGTGAGCTTTGCTACCGGTAGGAGCGTCAGGAAAGGTGATAAAATACTCCATAGCTTGACGTAACACATCGGTTATCGCATTCGCGCAGCTTGACGGATCCGCAGAAGAGAAACAGACCTCCGCCAAGGATAGGATGCAAAAAAGTGTTGCATCCTAATCCTCGAACACCTTGGGACTCGTAATCAGGTGGAGAATATGACGATAAAGATTTCACCAGACAGTGGTCAGATGTACCCAAAGGGGAGGCAGCAGAAGGTTAAAGCAATTGGCTGTATGACCGTCTACATCGGGTACCCTAGTCGCTTCCTTTACCAGCTGAGAAAGACCTAGCGTCAAGGCAAAATTCCACGCTCCTCTTCCAGCATGGTCAGTCTTCTGGTATGGGAACAGCCAGTCATGGTGACAGGTGTTAAAGTCCCCCAGAAAGACCAGCTGTGCAGTAGGATACCGATTCAGGGCCACATCAGTAGCCTCACTAAGGTGGTCAAATAATCGTGTTGTCTCCTGGTCACAGGTATAAAGGATTTTATCAATACCTGTATCTACCATCACCCAGATTGTCGAAAAAGTAGGGTCTTCAAAAGTAGGGTCATTGCGCACGTACACACAGACTCTGGTACGTAGATGGAATTTGTGCTTCAGGGAAAATCCAGGATAGCCAAGGTACGCCGCATTCAATAGACATCCAATTTGGGTCTCCGTCAAGAAAAGTAGGTGCGGCTTCTAAGTCTCAAGATGGTGATGGACTGCGCTGAGATTAGAGTGCAATCCTCAATTATTAGTGAGGTGCACTTTCAATGAGAGGACGTGCAACTGCTGTATAGCCATACTTTTCTTTTAAGATACATATTAAGAGTTAAGAGGGAATAAGAGTGAAGAATGGCAGTTGAACGAGGCGTGGCATTAGCAACCAAACGATACTACCAGAGTTACTGCGCCCTGGGAACTTGACCTGGAGACTGTGGAAACGTCCGTACCCCAGAGCTCGCCATCGGGTCCTCTTGCCCGGTCGCTAACCAGCACGATGGAGCCACCCTAGGATTTTTCGCTAGTTGGCGGGGCAGCCTTTCATGAGTAGCTAATTCACTAATTGGGCCCCCAACTACCTGCGGTCGGCCACCGGCCAGCGGAACGCCGTGCTTCGGATCCCGCTACCCTCCACGACCAAGCACCTGACACAGAAACAACTGACGCTTCGCACCCGGTTCACACACACAACGCTACTGTTCAGACCCATTCTCCATATGACTTCACCAAACATCATGCAGAGACGAGATAACATCATTTATCAACAAGACTTTGCATTTGTAGGTGGTAACCGAAAAGTCAGCGGCCGTAACCTGCCACCGGAATTGGTGCTGCTCGCTTAGCACTACACGGGGGACACGTGTAGGAAGTCAGGTTTCAAGTATTTCCTACGGACGCGAGCAGCCTCGTCCCCCACATAATTCATTGTTTGTTCCTAATATTTTACAACCCTGTAGTTTTTTTTTCTATGCCGATATGCAATCAAGCCATGGTTAACATGGTAGAGCCATGCTGCAGCTATATTAGTAGTATAGATGTAGCACGAATGTGTGGGCTCGACCGGGGAAGGACCACGCTCTCACAGAATACCAGCGTGAAATAGCAGCTTATCGCTGCTGTGTTTTGTATAGTAAGTGTAGAGAACCGGAGACACTTTTTACTGGAAAGGAGGCATTCCATCTTAGTCCTCACGGGTGACAGCGCATCTGCAATTTGATTCGTAATCGACAATAGATGTAGATGTCTATGGGCCAAGCATCCGCTTACCATCAGGTGGACTGTATGCTCGTTTGTCACCCTTATTCTATAAAAAATTACATACGCAGAAAAAAACAAATTAAAGCCATTTATTCTGCCATTCTGGTCGCTTTGAAATGGTACTTTTACATTTTAAAACAGCGTTATCAGTTAAGAGAATTCTCCTAGTAATTTTAAATCGAAGGAGAGAATTTCAAATCGACCTTTAATGCAGGCTATTGCTTTGTTGGCCAAGCATTTCTATTTAGAAATTGGCTGGCTCTACGTTTACTGGCTTAAAGCGCTTTGAGACAGTCACTAAGGAATCGAAGTGTGTTAAATATGTATGTGGGTTGTAGGTGTATGCTGTGGTAGGGACGTAGGAGGATTCATCACCCAACTTCGAAGTGTCGCAAAAGGTTACTATGGGAAATGCCATAAAATTTATGGCGCTACAGAATCCAGCTAGGTGCAATATATCCAGAGCAGAAAATTCAGCGTCAAAAGTGCCAGATTAAGTAAAAACCCATAAGTTTTGAACTAGCAGTAAAACGTACCTTGATATACTTAGACCCATTGGATGTACTTAGCCCTGAAGCACGAAAATGCTCATAACTGAGCAGTTCCTTAAATTCATTAAAGCTATAGGGCTTAGCATTAAACAATAGCCATAGCAGTGATCACGAAAGTTTCAACTTCTCGCAGTGATACTGGTCTTGCTAGCTCTGCATGGCTGCTCGCAAAGATACACTCGTTAAAACCTCATAGCATACGACTATTTCCCCGCGCAAGTTAAACATCATATTTCGAAGGCGTGGCGTACTATCTGCTCCAGAACTCTTAGAATTGGGAGGGGGTCTGTGCCCGGCCATACCACTGTTACCATTTTAGCCTATCAAAATTCCACTGCAGCCCGCAGATTGCCTCATATGGAGGATATTTGCTACGCTTTGCAAGTAAGTTGGCAATCACAGTATTTTTAATTATTTTGAGTTGTTATAAGAAAGATGTTAATGCCCATCCTCTGTTTAATTCCCTCTGCCCACTCCTACCATACCCACGGGATGATGTGAGGTTGTGTATTTTATTACGCGGCCACTACAAGGCAATAAAGTTGTAAGTAATATCCTCTAGACCGAATTCCGGTCACGGCTGCCAGTCTCAAGGGAGACTAGCCATATGTGCAGGACAGGATGAAAGTGCCCGAGTGTATGCGCAAGCACAGGTGCACTTTCTACTCCCACCCTCTCATGGTTCGTTGGGATCACGATTCAATACGACCGGATAGAGATCAGGCACAGGACCAACGGCTTTACGTACTTGCCTCGGTGGCAAGTGGTTGAAAAACCGCCAATTTCCTGACCCCCGGTTTCTTGACAGAAAAACCCACTAACTGTTTTTTTTTTGACACGACCAGGGAATCAAAACCGTGGAACTCACGATAAGCAGTCGCTTATTACTACTAGACCAATTACTTACCAATTACCAATTACGACCACTAGACCAAAGAGGAAGTCCATGAAGGTACAGCCTTTATACCTCCCCCCGCTGCGCACACTACTAGTAAGGCGTACTTTAACAAAAGAAGCGCGTGCAAATATTAAGTTCTGTTTACAATTTTCTGAAATGAATAAACAGATCTATTACGAGAAATAAACATTAAATATTTTATAACATATTATTCTATACGCAGAGTGCAAGCACTGCAGGTAACGGTACGCATACATTTATTTAATACTGTCAAAGGGAACTTGAGCTTGGGTCTCGGGCTTTATTTTCCACATTGCTAGGAGAGTGAATTTTGATGCGACGGGTTTTAGTGAATTATTTACATGGGATTTTAATACTGTATTCTTTTGGCTTTAATATCGCTTTATATTATTGACTATTTAGGGTGATGTATAATGGTAACAGAGGTATTAGTAGAGAAGCAAAGTGAAATTACAGCCTATCTGTGTCCCACTATCCTGAGAAAAGTTGAGCAATATAATTTCAAATGAATACTTTTGTCAAACGTCGGAAACGACGGCCAAATACCTGACACATACATTTGACAAAGGTATGATCTTCACGATACACATTCGTAATGTCCGCAATTTAGCCAAATTCGTTACTAGCTGCCTCCACCCGCTAATTAACAGCAAGAGCAAACTGTCTTTAAGACTCAAGCACCATCTTTATTAAACTCTCGTAAGATCAATCACTGTAAAATGAGATTGATTTCATTATGAGGACTAAACGGCAGTGATGTCTCAGTGATCGCGAGGGTGAAAACTGGTAGCGATCACCGAATGGTTAGAGGCACACTGAAACTAAACGTTAATTTGGAGAGGTGTCGTCTAATGAAGTCAACGCTCCGTCCCCCTCGGGCTCTAATCCAAAGTCCCGAAACCTTTCAGCTCGAGTTGCAAAACGGTTTTCAGTACCTAGAAGATTGCAATGCAGTGGACGATATGAATGACAAACTCGTGGAAACTGTCCATGCGGTCGCAACTAAGCTTTGCAAGACCCGCCGCAGAAGAACACAAAAACTCTCCGATCTTCTCATGGCTGTTAGACGGGAAATGAAGCTGCAGTCTTCAGTAGATTTGATAGCATACAGGTAACTGAACAGACAGATCTACAAATGCATGCGGCGGGACTTACGCAACTTTAATACTGCTCGTATTGAAGAAGCGATTGAGCGGAATCAGGGCTTCAAAGTCTTTGCCAGAGATCTGTCTGCCAGAAAGAGCCAACTGTCAAAACTGAAGACCGAATGTGGCAGCATCGTTTCCGGGACACCTGAGATTTTGAGAGAGATTGAGAGGTTCTATGGGCAGCTGTACACATCATCGTTGGAACTACACGCAAGTGTGAGTAACGATCCAAGAGCAAGTCTTATCCGACACTATTCCGATGATATTCCGGACGTCAGTCTGAGCGAGATCAGAATGGCTCTCCAGCACCTTAAAAACGGAAAATCCCCGGGCGTGGATGGAATTACAGCGGAGTTTCTGAAAGCGGGTGGATAACCGGTGCTTGAAGTCCTTCAGGAGCTCTTTAATTCCGTCCTCCATGATAGCAGTACGCCGGAGGCGTGGAGCATAAGTGCGGTGGTCTTGTTCTTCAAGAAAGGCAACAATGCTCTCTTGAAGAACTACAGACCGATTTCCCTTCTGAGCCGCGTCTACGTGCTGTTTTCGAGAGTCATTACGAATCATCTCCCACGCAGACTCGGTGACTTCCAGCCTTCCGAACAAGCCGGTTTCCGAAAAGGCTTTGCACCAGAGACCTACATACATACCGTACATACTTGTACAGAAGACCGAAAAGTACAATTTGCCACTTTGTCTTGCGTATGTGGACTATGAGAAAGCCTTTCATTCCGTCGAAATTTGGGCGGTGCTGCAGTCCCTTCAGCGGTGCCAGGTGGACAGTCGGTATATCGAAGTGCTGAAGAGTTTGTACAAAAGGACTACGATGGCTATCCGAGTACAGAACCAGAGTACGAAACCTATTCTACTGCAGAGAGGTGTAAGACAGGGTGATGTAATATCCCCGAAACTCTTCACCGCTGCATTGGAAGAAGTTTTCAAGCTACTGGACTGGAAAGGATACAGTATTAACGTCAATGGCGAGTACATCACTCACTTTCGATTTGCCGACGATATAGTCCTTATGACAGAATTGCTGGAGGACCTAAGTACTATGCTCAATGACCTCAATAGTTTTTCCCAACGGATAGGTCTTAAGATGAACATGGACAAAACAAAAGTCATGTGTAACGTCCATGTCACACCTATGCCGCTAGTTGTTGGGAGCACTAAGCTCGAAGTTGTTGACGAATATGTTTACCTGGGACAAATAGTCTAGGTAACGAAACAAATAGTCTAGGTAACTGGGTAAGTCCAACTTCGATCGAGAGGTTAATCGACGGATTCAACTCGGCTGGGCAGCGTTCGGGAAATTACGGCACATCTTCTCGTCAGGTATACCTCAAAACTTGAAAACGAAACTGTACAACCAGTGCGTGTTGCCAGTGATTACTTATGAAACTGAGACGTGGTCCTCCACTGCCGACCGTACGAGAAAGCTCAAGGTCGCTCAGCGAGCTATGGAGAGGGCTATGCTCGGCGTTTCTCTGCGTCATAGACTTAAAATCGAGGATATCCGCATTAGAACCAGAGTAACCGACATAGCCCAAAGAAATAGTATGCTGAAGTGGCAATGGGCCGGCAATATAGCTCGAAGAACCGATAACCGATGGGGAAGAAAGGTTCTTGAGTGGCAGCCTCGTACCGGCAAGCGAAGTGTGGGGCGTCCCTCCACTAGATGGAGTGACGACCTGGTAAGACATGCAGGAAGTCAAGGGATGCAGGTGGCTCGAGACCGTGCTTTGTGGCGTTCCTTGGGGGATGCCTATGTTCAGCAGTGGACTTGTGAAGGGCTGTAATGATGATGATTATGATGAAGATCAATCACGCTCTGTAGTATTAACCTCCAAGTCTTCCAAAACTGCTTCGTTTACAAAGCCACCGGAGCCCAGCGGTATCAGTGAAAGTCCAAACTGCACAGAGAATGAAAACTTCCGTCAATCTATGAATACTTCAAGGATATATATTTCCTCAGCGATATTTTGAAAGAGCCGAGATACATCTTAACCCGCTAGTGCTAAAAGCAGCCAATTGCGCTCTGACTCCAAACGTCACGGCCAGTCTCCGGAGACCCGTAACGTTTTAACAGAACCCCCAATTCCGCTATATTCCATTGACACAAATATCGCTGCCCCATCACACACAAACACCACACACACACCTAGTGTCATAAACACAATTAAGATAACGGATGGGAAGCAGCCATCAGAGCCGGGACCCACTACCCCTGTTCGGTTAGATAACTCATCTGTACAGATCGCTGTTCACCTATACAATTTTTAGTGTACAGATGACAAGCGAAAGTAGCGTTATAAATTATAACCCCCTGGTGCTACAGGTCGCGAGTCCTTTGTCAGATGAAGCTGCACTAACATTACAGAAACGAGCAGCAGTACGTCCTACTCCTGGGCACAGTTCTCCTCTAATTTCTGAACCCCAACGAACTTCACATGTCTTCGAAACTGTTTTTTTTTAATTTGAATAAATGCAGGTAGAAGCAGCAAGAGAAGCAGAAGTCTGTGGGATCCAGAGTCTCACAATAATACTTAAGGGATAGCTATGGTACAAAATTTTATCTTATTGACATAATGATAGAAAGTGTCTATCTTTTTAAATACATTTTTCTTGGTCTCGTGTCGAATATCTTTGGGCAGACTGTTCAGATGATACGGTATTTGTTTCTTTAATGTTCTATCTCCAAAGTAGTTTTTTATTCTAGGTACTTCGAACTTACCCTTGGACATCGACCGGGTACCTTGATTGTGTTTTACAATCGTCAAGCTTATGTTTTGACAGTCATGGTTTTTTATAGCCAGTAGATATTTATGCTTTAAACTAACCGGTAGAATCTTACAAATTTTAAATAATTGAGAATAGTTACCTTTGCAATTAGCTTTTGTTTTTTTGTTTACAAGTAATTTTAAAAATCTAATCTGAAGAGCTTCAAGCTTATCAATATTACTTTTGAATATAAGACCATAACTGTCAAGAGCATAACTGAGAATAGAATCTATAAGTGAGAAATACAGGGTTTTCAATGTAGTAACTGGTACTTTAAAACTTAAGTGGTAGAATTTACTCAGAAAAAATCTTAGTTTATTACTTATTTTTGATATGTCGACACCGAGGATTCCGATACTGGCTGAGGCAACAAGGGGAGTGCCTTGAAACTGAGGAGATACGACAAAGGGGTTCTTTTAGCGGTAAACGCGCAAACTTGTGTCTTCTGGGGATTGAACTGGACTAGATTAAGTCGCCCCCAGTCTGCGACTTTGTTCAACAAAGTCTCGACTTCAGACACAAGTTTGTTCCGGTACTCGGAGACGTTTTTCTGAGAAATATTGGCACGGCCGGTGTATAAAGCATCACCAGTGCTGTCGTCTGCATAGCAATGAATCATTGATATGCAGAAGAAACAGCGTTAATACTCAAACGCTATTTAATTTTAAGATATCGTTAAGTCTGTGGTGTCAAAGTCAAAGTGACTATGACACCACCAGTTTTAAAGTGATAGAGACAGCACGAGACTTTACGGCATCTTAAAACTGAGCAGTGTTTGAATATTTGGGCATTTACCAATTTTATAAAAGCATTCGTGTTTATATTTATATTATTAACATTTATCGTGTTTATATTATTAACTTTGCGATTTGTGCCTATTATATTGTTAATATTATATGAAAAATAAATAAACCCAAGCATTACTTGTTTTTATGACCATAGTCGTATTCCGGTTAAGAACTTCATTATCCTTTTTTTTTAAATTTTTTTTACTTTCTAGAAGTTTAATAACTTTTCTTTATCTTTTATTACTTTTTATGTTCTTTATATGTCAGATCTAGGAAAGACTAATATGATTACATTATTAAATATTGTATATAACGAGAACTGCGTTCACAGTTTGGCAAATTGTTATTGCACTTATACTTAGAATTAGAAACAAAAAATAAAAATCTCCGCTTCATCATCGTCGGCTGCATTACTACTTCCCTTCAGATGAAAATCACAATACAGGCAACAAAAGTTTCATTATCATCATCATCATCATCATTACAGCCCATTTGCACCTGCAAATAACGGTTGGGTCTTGTCATGTACGTGAATACCTTTGGGCATACTTAGATGGACTAAACCTGTTAACGTCCCGGATAGAAAAGTCGACACTTCTTGCTATGACATTCCATAAGATTCATCACCATGACTTCGAGGCTGTACTTACCGTGGAGTCATGGTGGGCGAAGCGTTTTAAGCGACATTACCATGCACAATTGCGAAATGTCGAAATTAATTCCTGACGAGATCGGTCTCCATTCTACATGGACGTCATATGGCGAGATAAGGGCTTACCGCTCTATCCTTAGCCAACGAGCAATGGCAGAACGAGGCATTACAGAGCATTTCCGACCGGGAGACCTTATGGTAGGAGATGGATCTCCACGAGAGGTTCTACACGGCTCTATATGAGCCTTTCGTAAACGCAATTTCCTTGATTTTTAACGATATGATTACCTGATACCTTGAAAATGGCCAACAAGCTAAGCTAGCAGGTAGGCATGCGATCATAGTACATACTAACACTACTCAATCATACACATTTCGTTCGTCAGAAAATAAGTGACGTCTGGTGTCCCTGAGATCTTGCTCTATTATTAAGAACAACTATTATCGGAGATATATCCTAAAACATGGCACCGCCAGCATGAGAAACGTGATCCATGACAAAAGTGTCACTAGAAACACATACTTTTGTACACTCTTGTTCAAAACTTTTTAAACATAAGTGACGAAAAGATGTGCCGTAATCTCCCGAATGCTTCGCAGACGAGTTGCTTCCTTCGATTAATCTCTCGGTCGAATTCGAACTTACGTAGTTGAATTATTTGCCCTAGGTAAACATAATATCCGTCAACAACTTCGAGTTACGTATACAAAATAAATTCAAATTTATTTATATTACGACTAAGAAATTGAAATTTTTATTTTCATACGTAATTTTTTATTTACTGCTGTTTAATGAGGTAGCTCTTGCCGGAGAAGAAACAGCGAAAAATGCGAAGACAGACGACTTTACATTTTTTCCGAGGCACAGGGGTGAAACACTGATAACTTCTTGACTCCGGATTGCTACTAAAAAAAATCTTGATAGGAAAACCCAATATAACTGATATAATAACTGATTTTGGTCGAACCCAGGACCTCATAACGAGCAATTACGTTTACGACTACTACAAACACAGACTAATAAGGCAATCAAGTCAGTCTTACAAATATAAAACATTGGAATGCACTCATAAATTTCATATGATACTATAAATTTGAAAATAATATTACAACCTTAATAAATCCAAAAGCTGAGCGCAGGCCTCTTCTAAGAGAGTTTTAGGGCTAGGCAGAGTCCGCCGCGACGTTCTAATGCATGTCTGACCTGGATTTGAACCCGGTACCTCATGATCATCGATCGCGTTTGCGATCACTAGAGCAACGGGGCAGTCAAACCTATACTGATACATTTACACTGATACAATATACAATTCAATGAAACCAAACATCAAGGTGTAACGGCGGTGTAAGAAAATCCACTACCCGCTATCATCCAGTGGGTGTCGTAAGAGGCGACAGAAAGGAACAAATCAGGAGACGAGCAGCAGAAGAAACAAACCCGAATGGCAAGCATAGGAGACTTATGCTCAGCGGTGGACTTTTGATAGGCGGTAATGGTAAACTTCATTTGTTTTAAATAGAATAAGGGTGACAAACGAGCAAACAGTCCACCTGATGGTAAGTGGATTCTGTGGCCCATGGACATTTACATCTATCCTCGATTAAGAATCAAAATACTGTGAAACGACTAAGATGGAATGCCTTGTCTCCAGTAAAAAGGGTCTCCAAATCTCTACAGTCACCATACCAAACACAGCAGCATTGAGCTGTACTTCCCGGTCGAGCTGACCCATTCGTGCTACAACAATAATATAGTTAAAACATGGACCTACCACGTATAAAAATGAAGCCAAGAATGAAGCCACATCCAAAATGAAGTCCAACACGATCTCCCACCGCAGTTAGTTCTCACTGCAAGTTATAATGAACGCAAAGGCCTATATTATGGCTATCTATAAACTATCCCTCACTAACCGCAGTGGTGCAAACTTGTCGAATGCCGTCCTCGTTGGTATTTTGTAAGGAATTTATATGAACCAATGCTTACCTCAAGTAGTCAATTGTACGTAGTTTATTGACGTCAGTCTATTTTGATGCTGGAACGGTATCTCGCCGCAGTCTGTTCAAGATAGAAAAAGAGCGTTTAAAGTATAAGTCAACAGTATAGAAATTGTAACAAAAACCCTGTGGTTACAGTTAAGTGTATTATCAATTTATGTTTGTAAACTGCCCCACGATACAGGAGAAAATCCTAGTGTGGAGGTAACGTTTAAAAAAAAACAACAATTCGTACCTGTAAAAATAACTTTACTTCAGAAAACCCGACCATAAAAAATTGTATGTGTTTGGTAACCGGTCGGGACAGAAATTTTCATGGTAGAGCCTCGCTGCAGTTACCTATATTTGCAATACGAATGGGTCGGCACGACCGGGGTAAGACCACGCTCTCACAGAATACCAGCGTCAAATAGCAGCTTAATGCTTTTGTGTTTTGTATGGAATCTATGGAAATGGCGTAGAGAATCAGAGACCTTATTTACTGAAATCGAAGCATTTCATCTTAATCCTCAGAGGTGACAACGAATATGCATTTTGATTCTCAATAGATAATGGATGTAGACGTCTATGGGCCACAGCATTCACTTACCATCAGGTAGACTGTATACTAGCTTGTACTAAAAAAGTGGGTCGCGAATGAGTCCCGAATTCGCAACTCTGTTTGCAATAAATGCGATTGGCATGATAATATATTTACTTATATCATGCAATCGTCGTCCTCGTCAATATCGTACTTTAATAGGTACAGGGTTGCGATTCAAGTAGAGCTGTATTTGGGCTTAACAGCAAAAAGGGTAAGAACTGGCTTAAACAATCAGTGTATAACATAAGTAAGATTTTGTAAGTAATTAACCATTTTAATGATTGTTAGTAAATTGTAAATTAGGAACTCTTCCATTATTATACATTATAATTTGACGGCTCGTTAGCGCGTTTGGCTGCTACGCTGTTGGCCGGGGGTTCGATTCCCGAATAGAACAAATAAGTATTAATAATGACCTACAAAGAGTTTTCATGTTTAACCATGTAAATTAAACACTCACAATAATTAAACATTACTTACTAATAAATTATAAAGTATTATTTAGATACTAGCAATCCGCGCCGACTTCCCTGGATAGGATACAGTTTCCCCGTGATTATGGGTGCTGTAAGGCACCCGAAACGTAGGGAATTAAAAATAAATTAAAATAAGCAAATTAAACGCGATAAGTAAGTGAGTCGTAACCACCGTCCAACGAGGCAGGATAGATGCAGGTGTCCATGGGTCACATCATCCTCTTACCATCAGGTGGTCTGTGTGCTCGTTTGTCACAGTTAATTCTATAACTAATATTTAATTCTTTCTAAACAAGTTCGCCTATAAAACACTCTATTATATAATGCAACACATGAAACTAAAGCGATAAAAACAAATTCCCTGGCAAATTTTCAACTTTACTCGCAGAGATATCAAACGTTAAAGTTTAGACAAACACGAATTCAGCTTATGAATAACACATTATAAAAGTTGTCCGATAGAGCGGCGTTAATAATACTCCAAAATTTTGTAGTTGCTATAATAAAAAGGTTATTTGATGTATCCATATATCATCATCATTACAGCCCATCACAAGTCCACTGCCGAACATAGGCCTCCCCCAAGGAATGCCACAAAGCACGGTCCTGAGCCACCTGCATCCATCGACTTCCTGCATGTCTTACCAGGTCGTCACTCCATCTAGTGGCGCCCTACACTTCGCCCGCCGGTACGAGGCCGCCACTCGAGAACCTTTTTTGCCCATCGATTATCGGTTCCTCGAGCTATATGGCCGGCCCATTGCCACTTCAGCTTACTAATCCGTTGGGCTATGTCGGTCACTCTGGTTCTACTGCGGATATAGTCATTTCTAAGTTTATCACGCAGAGAAACCCCGAGCATAGCCCTCTCCATAGCTCGCTGAGCGACCTTGAGCTACCTCATATGGCCAGCAGTAAAGGACCACGTCTCAGTTCCATAGGTCAATACGCACTGGTTGTACAGTCTAGTTTTCAAGTTTTGAGGTATATCTGACTAGAAGATGTGCCGCAATTTCCCCAACGCTGCCCAGCCGAGTTGACTCCGTCAATTGACCTATTGACGGACTATTTGTCCCAGGTAAACATACTCGTCAACAACTTCGAGCTTAGTGCTCCCAACAACTACCGGCATAGGTGTGACATGGACGTTATACATGATCTTCGTTTTGTCCATGTTCATCTTAAGACCTATCCGTTGGGAGACACTATTGAGGTCATTGAATATAGTACTTAGGTCCTCCAGCGATTCTGCCATAAGGACTATATAGTCGGCAAATCGAAGGTGAGTGATTTACTCGCCGTTGATATTAATACCGTATCCTTTCCAGTCCAGTAGCTTGAAAACGTCTTCCAATGCAGCGGTGAAGAGTTTCGGGGATATAACGTCACCCTGTCTTACTACTCTCTGCAGTTAGATAGGTTTCGTACTTGGTTCTGTACTCGGATAGCCATCGTAGCTCTACTGTACAAACACTGCAGCACCACGATATACCGACAGTCAACTTGGCACCGCTTAAGGGACTGCAGCACTGCCCCAATTTCGACGGAATCAAAGGCTTTCTCATAGTCCACATACGCCAGACACAGTCGCAAATTGTACTCTTCGGCCTTCTGTACAATTTGCCGAAGGGTATGTATGTGGTCTATGGTGCTAAAGTCTTTTCGGAAACCGGCTTGTTCGGGAGGCTGGAAGTCGTCGAGTCTGCGTGCGAGACGATTCGTAATGACTCTCGAAAACAGCACGTAGACGCGGCTCAGAAGGGAGATCGGTCTGTAGTTCTTCAAGAGAGCGTTGTCGCCTTTCTTGAAGAACAAGACCACCACACTTCTGCTCCACGCCTCCGGTGTAATGCCACCATGGAGGACGGAATTAAAGAGATTCTGAAGGATTTCAAGTACCGGTTTACCACCCGCTTTCAGAAGCTCCGCTGTAATTCCAACCTCGCCTGGAGCCTTGCCGTTTTTAGGGTGCTGGAGAGCCATTCTAATCTCGCTCAGACTGACGTCTGGAATATCATTGGAACAGTGTCGAATAATACTTGCTTGAAACGACGCTTCCACACGCTCAGTCTCAGTCTTCAGCTTCGACAGTTGGCTCTATCTGGCAAACAGATCTCTGGCAAAGACTTTGGAGCCCTGGTTTCGCTCAATCGCTTCTTCAATACGAGCAGTATGAAAGTTACGTAAGTCCCGCCGCATGCATTTGGAGGACCTTATTATATTTAACCAATGGGGAGAAAAGATTAAGGTTGCTCAGAAAGCTATGTTAAGGACTATGCTCAGAGTTTTCTAAGGTTTGAGATATCTTTATTTCTCATAAGAAATTAATAAATTCACTTACATGAGAAAATTTAAATAGATAAAAACAAATAATAATCTTATCCTAGGCATACACTAATATAACGAAATCATTTCACTCAAACACATTCAATCGTAAGTATACATTTTTAAACAATATTTATTTCTAAGTTTAAACAAAATACTATATACAGGATACTTGTAGAAAACTAACATAACCAAGGAACAAACAATGCTTGGACGCGCACCTTACACAGCTCGAGCGTACCTAGAAGCGACTTCGAAGACAAAATGCAATTCGACTTCGGTAATTGATTATACAATTTCGCACCTTCGTACATTATTTCTTTTACCATAATTAGTTCTTGGGGTTAAGAGGCAAGGGTCGTTTGCACGTCTTAGTCAAATTTTTTGTATTTGTTGTTTCTTTGTGAATGTTATTTGAGTATGTATTTTTTATTTAATATCATATATACAACGTGTCCCAAAATTCAACGATAAACGGGCACCAGAGGGTGGACCTGCTCATAATTACTCGAGAAAAAATAAGAAGAAAAAAAAATCTAAATCGTTTTTGAAATTACAAAAAAAAAATATGAAATTCTTCGAAAATCGATACCCCGATATGGTATTTTTAACTACCATGAGCACATTTTTAATTTTTTTTTTGTTTTTTTTTGTAACGGCAACCTTAGTAGTACTGTTATTTACCACAACCCTTATAAATCCCAGAATATATGTAGTTTTTAAACAAAAATCAATCAAAATTATTTTTTCCCCTAAAATTTTGAAAGATTTTTACTTTGAGTCCACTTTCACTCATCGTGGTGTAAAAAAAAAGTACTGACACTACTATGGCAAGTTTTTTAAAATTGACGCAACTAACCAAAATTCTAAAATGGTTTAATACTCTAGTAAAACTTCTGTAGGTGGATTTTACTGAAAATGTTGCATGAATCAAAACAAAGGGTACAAATATTTACATTTATTTTATTTTTTGCATTATTAATATTACAGTAAATGTTCGAGTTGTTGGCCACCCATTAATACAGGCATGGCATCGCCTTAAAAAATCTTTTATTCGTCGCATATCTTCTACCATTGATATGATCCGTAGCCTGAGTGATATTTTGGCGAAGCTCATCCAATGTTGAAATGGGTTTGAGTAAACCCTGTCTTTGAGACAACCCAGTAGAAGAAGTCCAGGGGCTTAGGTCGGGTGAACGGGTGGCCATAAGATAGACCAAGTCGCCCGATCCAACGCCCTGGGTACTCTTGGTTTAAATATTCTCGCACAAGACGGGCATAGTGAGCTGGACAACCATCATTTTGAAACCACATGTTTTGTAAGTCACAAAGCCACGTCTTCTAATAATTCTGGCAAGTCGTTTTGTAAAAGTTCAAATAACTATTTCCATGTAAGTTTCTTGTAACTCAAAGGGCCCATTATTTTCCATTTAATATGCCCGTCCATAAGTTAATCTTGAATTAATATTGGATTTGTCTTGTCTCATCAGGTGCGGATTTTCATTGCTCCAACTATGTAAGTTGTGAAGATTTAAATAGCCATTTTTCTTGCAGGTTGTTTCATCCAACCATAGAACTTTATCTAAAAATTGGGGATCTTCCCTTTGCTTTTGCAGCATCTTACGGCAAAATGCGACCCGTAGTGGATAGTCCCGCGGTAATAACGTCTGCACACGCCTGTAGTGGTATGGGTGAAGCCTGTAACGTTTAAGAATTCGATGCGCAGTACTTTTTGGGATTCCCGTAGCTAGTTCTATGGCACGTACCGAGGTAGTCGAATCGTTTTCTATTTCTTTGAGAACTTCTTCATCGCGTCCCAATCTAGGTCTTCCAGCGTTTCTCCTGGCAGATGGTAAACGACCCTCCGCAAACGCTTGATGCACATTAATAAATACTCGATAATCAGGGCGTCTATGAGCATTTGCGTACCTTTCTCGATACAATCTGCTAGCAGCGTTAGTATTGCATCGGCATTCTCCATAAATGAGATGCATATTAGCGTATTCCAACGGTGTGTACGGTAGCGGCATGATAAACGCTAAACAGTCCAAAATACGCCAATAGTCCAATTCACAAAACACACAATCACCTTCCAAAATAATGCCAGGTCAGTTCAGTTTGCAGATCACCACCAGTCCAAAAGCGAAGCCAAAAGTCGTTAGTACGAGAGCCACATCAATTGAATACGGAACGGTGCACAGTAAACAAAGGGCAGAGTGTACTGACTGACTTGTTGAGAACACTAAAGCAACTTGTCTACCTGCCCTATTGTTATTAAACAACGAACATCATCTATCTCTCTAACGTATAGTCTCCCTCTATCTATCGCTCTCTAACTAAATTTTACTGACTACGCACATCTGCAATTCAAGTTCTAAGAACTTGCAACAAAACCTTTTAACACATAGTGTAGTGTAGTGAAGTGATTAACTAGCAACAAAAATTTATGTTCAAAATTTCGGTTCTTGTTTAGAAATAGTAGGCTTTTTGTGGCTAGTTATCTAAAATATTATACCATTTTAGAATCTTGGTTAGTTGCGTCAATTTTTAAAAAACTTGCCATAGTAGTGTCAATACTTTTTACACCACGATGAGTGAAAGTGGACTGAAAGTAAAATCTTTCAAAATATTAGGGAAAAATAATTTTGATTGATTTTGTTTAAAAACTACATGTATTCTGGGATTTATAAGGGTTGTGGTAAATAGCAGTACTACTAAGGTTGCCGTTACAAAAAAAATTAAAATGTGCTCATGGTAGTTAAAATACCATATCAGGGTATCGATTTCGAAGAATTTCATTTTTGTAATTTTAAAACGATTTAGATTTTTTTTTCCTTTTTTTTTTCTCGAGTAGTCATGAGCAGGTCCACCCTCTGGTGCCCGTTTATCGTTGAATTTTGGGACACGTTGTATATATATATATATATATATGTTTGAGTTATATTTCATAATTTTTTTTCTTTATATAGTAGATTAGATCCCGTGTAGTGGCGGGTAAGAAAACTCACTACCCCATATCTTCCCGTGGGTGTCGTAAGAGGCGACAAAGGGAAACTGATACAGAAGATGGGCAGCCGCATCTTTCTGATAAAAGCCAAAAAAACAATAAAAAACTGCGGTTGCCAACCCGCTTGCCAAGCGTGGCAACTATGGCAATATACCCCCCATGAGCGACGACACAAATAAACGGCCCCCAGTCCCCGGCGGCCCCGCTATTCCTGGCTATGGTGGCGACCATGGCAACGGCGGGGCAGGGGGTGCTAAGAATCTCCGGTAGAGGTTCGGTTGTCACCTACGACGACTCGACCTGGCAACTTATAACGCACGCACCCTGAAGACTGACGAGAAGATCCTGAAGCTGGAAGTAGAGATAGATAAGTTACGCTGGAATATAATAGGACTATCCGAGGTCCGAAGAGAGGGGGAGGACACGGTAATCCTCGAATCCGGCAACTTATTCTATCACCGGGAGGGCGACCATCTGTCCCAAGGAGGTGTCGGATTTATCGTCCACAAGTATCTCGTTAATAACGTTGTAAAGATCGGAAGTGTGTCGACGAGGGTTGCGTACCTTATACTCAGAATCACCAAACGGTATTCGCTGAAGGTCACACAGGTTTACGCACCAACCTCGGCACACCCCGATGAGGAGGTGGAGGAAATGTATGAGGATATCTCGAGAACCATGCATTCCTCCAAAACCCACTATACGGTGTTAATGGGAGACTTCAACGCAAAACTAGGCACAAGAGAGAGCGGTGAGCTGAACGTAGGGAAATTCGGAATAGGGCAACAGAACCCAAGGGGCCAGCAGCTGGCCGACTTAATGGAGAAAGAGGGACTCTTTATGATGAACTCTTTCTTCCAAAAGCGGCCCCACAGGAAGTGGACCTGGTCGAGCCCCGATGGTTCGAAAAAAAATGAGATTGACTTTATTATGACGACCAGACGACAACTGTTCAGTGATGTCTCAGTGATCGCGAGGGTGAAAACTGGCAGCAATCACCGAATGGTGAGAGGCACACTGAACCTAAACATTAAGTTGTAGAGGTTACGTCTAATGAAGTCAACGCTCCGTCCCCCTCGTGCTCTAATCCAAAGTCCCGAAAAATTTCAGCTCGAGTTACAAAATCGTTTTCAGTGCCTAGAAGTTTGCAATGAAGTGGACGATATGAATGACAAGCTTGTGGAAACTGTCCATGCGGTTGGAGCTAAGTTCTGTAAGACCGGTCGCAGAAGAACACAAAAACTCTCCGATCACACTCTTAATCTCATGATTGTTAGACGGGAGATGAAGCTGCAATCTTCAGCAGATTTGACAGCATACAGGCAACTGAACAGACAGATCTCCAAATGTATGCGGCGGGACTTGCGCAACTTCAATACTTAATTGAAGAAGCGATCGGGCGGAACCAGGGCTCCAAAGTCTTTGCCAGAGATCTGTCTGCCAGAAAGAGCATCGTTTACGGCATCGTTTCCGGGACACCTGAGATTTTGAGTGAGATTGAGAGGTTCTATGGGCAGCTGTACACGTCATCGTTGGAGCCACACGCAAGTGTGAGTAACGATCCAAGAGCAAGTCTTATCCGACACTATTCCGATGATATCCCGGACGTCAGTCTGAACGATATTAGAATGGCTCTCCAGGACCTTTAATACGGCAAGGCCCCAGGCGAGGATGGAATTACAGCGGAGTTTCTGAAAGTGGGTGTAAAACCGGTACTTGAAGTCCTTCAGAGGCTCTTTAATTCCGTCCTCCATGGTGGCATTACACCGGAGGCGTGGAGCAGAATTGCTGTAGTCTTGTTCTTCAAGAAAGGCGACAACGCTCTCTTGAAGAACTACAGACCGATTTCCCTTCTGAGCCGCGTCTACGTGCTGTTTTCGAGAGTCATAACGAATCGTCTCGCATGCAGTCTCGACGACTTCCAGCCTCCCGAAGAAGCCGGTTTCCGTAAAGGCTTTAGCACCATAGACCACATACATACCCTTCGGCAAATTGTACAGAAGTCCAAAGAGTACAATTTGCCACTATATCTGGCATGTGGACTATGAAAGCGCTTTGATTCCGTCGAAATTTGGGCGGTGCTGCAATCCCTTCAGCGGTGCCAAGTTGACTGTCGGTATATCGAAGTGCTGAAGTGCTTGTACAGTAGGGCTACGTTGGCTATCCGAGTACAGAACCAGAGTACGAAACCTATCCAACTGCTGAGAGGTGTAAGACAGGGTAACGTAGTATCCCCGAAACTCTTCACCGCTGCATTGGAAGACGTTTTCAAGCTACTGAACTGGAAAGAATACGGTATTAACGTCAATGGCGAGTACATCACTCACCTTCGATTTGCCGACGATATAGTCATTATGACAGAATCGCTGGAGGACCTAAGCACTATGCCCAATGACCTCAATAGTGTCTCCCAACGGATAGGTCTCATGATGAACATGGACAAAACAAAAATCATATTTAATGTCCATGTGACACCTATGCCGGTAGTTGTTGGGAGCACTAAGCTCGAAGTTGTTGACGAATATGTTTACCTGGGACAAATAGTCCGACTAGGTAAGTCCAACTTCGACAGAGAGGTTAATCGACGGATTCAACTCAGCTGGGCAGCGTTCGGGAAGTTACGACCCGTCTTCTCGTCAGGCATATCTCAAAACCTCAAAACTCAAAATTGTACAAACAGTGCGTGTTGCCAGTGATGACACATGGAACTGAGACGTGGTCCTTCACTGCTGGCTGTATGAGGAAGCTCAAGGTCGCTCAGCGAGCTATGGAGAGGGCTATGCTCGGGGTTTCTCTGCGTGATAAACTTAGAAATGAGGATATCCGCAGTAGAACCAGAGTAACCGACATAGCCCAAAGGATTAGTAAGCTGAAGTGGCAATGGGCTGGCCATATAGCTCGAAGAACCGACAACCGTTGGGGAAAAAAGGTTCTCGAGTGGCAGCCTCGTACCGGCAGGCGAAGTGTAGGCCGTCCTCCCACTAGATGGAGTGACGAACTGGTAAGACATACAGGAAGTCAATGGATGTAGGTGGCTCGGGACCGTGCTTTGTGGCATTCCGTGGGGCAGGCCTATGTTCAGCAGTGAACTTGTGAAGGGCTGTAATGATGATGAAATGATGATATAGTAGATTTGTTGGTGTGAGGTAATCATATTTAAACAATGTTTTTATTTCTTTATTTTGTGACCTTTGACTTATGAGATAATTATATATATATTATATCGAATTCGGTGCGATAAACATGTAACCATACCATGTAAGGCTCCAGAAAGAAAAGTTAATTTTGTTTTAATTTTAGAAATATGTAGTACATGTTAAGTGCGAGTCTAAGATCAGTCCAAGATATTTCTCTTCATCAACCTTATTTATTATTTGATTATTTATTTTCAATGGTGTACCATGTGATATTTTTTTTTGGTGTAAATATTATATAGTATGTTTTTGATATATTTATAGTAAGCCGCTTGCGTTGAAAGCAGATATTTAGAAGATCTAGGTCATTTTGTGCGTCTTTAATAACAGAGTCTATAGAATGGCCAAAGTAGAATAGAGCTGTGTCATCGGTGTATAACGTTATGTCTTCCTTAAGCCCGAGTTCTTTTATATTATTTATATATATAAGAAACAAGAGAAGCCCCAGAATCGAACCCTGAGGTATACCACAGGGCACAACTCTGGGCCCACTCTGTATAATAGACTTCATAATGAGGATATTCGCAGTAGAACCAGAGCAACCGACATAGCTCAACGGATCAGCAATGGGCTGGCTGTGTCACTCAAAAAATCGGTTCAACCGATGGATAAAAAAAGTTGTTGGGCCCACTGGAAATTTTAACGTAACTTAATTTTAAAGTTACCAATACATAAAAAAGATACCAATTTATTTTAGTAAACGGCCTAAATATTTTATGAAAATCTAACCGGAATCATGAAATCTAAAAAAAGGAGTTGTTTTAATATTCGTGTTCTGGCTAATGTATTATGAAAAAAAATGCTTGTAACGAAAAACGAACTACTAAAAGGATTTTCCATCAATCTTAAAGCAGGTACCTATATATGTTGAATGTACTTACAACTTTGTTTTATACTACTAATTATTGACCAGTGCACTATTTAAACTTATAATACCGGTAAAAACTACTAGAATATCGCTTTTAGTTTGTTTTTAGGTTATTGTGATATTGATATTTTAATTGTTAATTTCTCAGTATTCCCGTTAGATACGGTAAAATTAATATTACTATCGTAATCTATAGATTATAAGGAATAAATCGACATGTATTTCATTAAATTACGAAACAATTTGTGGTGGGCCCATTCTCCATACAAAAAGAAATTACCTGCTTTGACCGTTCTATTTTTGTAATATTTTCCCGTTCATGGAAGGCAAAGGAATTTTGAACTTGAATGAACGCAAAGATGATGATGACTGCTTTCATTTAATTGATTTTATGGTTTTGTTTGGAAAAATAATGTACAAAAATCATGTTCATTTGCCGCCTGCAGCTACGTAGACATATGGTTTTCTTTTCTTGTACTTCTATAGCACAGTACCTACTGTTAGCTTACAAATTATATACGTTTTTAGAAACACTATAACTACTTTAATTTTTGATGTACTCGTATCAAATATAATGATTTATAGTACAAAAATATATTATTATGTTTTTCCTTTATACACAGAATAAGCTTCTTATTAGATTGTGGTGTGACAAATGATGTTTTGTTAGTTTATTTAGTCACCGTTTATGACACACTAGAGACGAAAATGGTATGTATTCACTTACCGTTACGTTACCATTACACCCTATGGTTAATTAATTAATTATAATTCAGCGAGAAGGGCTAAAATTGGGTTGTTGTTTTAAATGACCAACTGCTGGTTCAGAGTAATTAAAAGGATGATTTTACGTAAATTAATGGACTGTAGGGTGCGGTGCTAATTAACTATTTTGCAATACTGCAAATGCCCCTAAATTCGGGCAAGGGAATGCATGTGCACTCACCTTGACTTCTGCTAATCTGCCTCGTGTCTCGAGGGCTGCGGCCACGATGATTGGATGCCAGTTGTCTTCACACATATAAACTTCACAGATAATCGCGAAATATAGCGTTATTGTAAATGTCTATACACTTTACTATATTTTGTATAGTTCAATACCTAAATTACACAAATGAAGGAGCGATGACGCGAGATATAGGTGATGCGGTTGATTTCGTGTCGTCTGAAATGAACCATAGTTTTTTATTTTTAGTCTTTATTAGGAAAACGCTGCTGTACATCTCATCACGTATTCACTTACATCGATTATAATAGAACTCTTAATTATTTTAGTAAGACTTATTATCTTTATCTGCATCAATTTACTTTAATCAAGTTAGATAGGAATTCAAAATAAATACAATTCAGAAAACTAAACAATAAAATCAGAAACATATGCCGAAACTTTCTCAATAAAATTTTACTTTTTTAAAACTTTACTTTCTTCAAACTAAAATTTAAACTTGTGATTAAATTTTCAAGTAATGGTGGTAAAACTCGTTTTCTTTTTAGAAGTCTGTATATGAACCACTCTTGTCTAACTATTAAAATATTCCGATTTGTCCACTCTTGTCTATCTATTAAAATATTCCGATTTGTAGTGTATCCAGAATCAGTATAGCTGAAAATTTTCACCATCATTTGAATTGCTTGAAGAACCCTATGTGCCATTTACTATCAGGTTCTATGTGCATTTGTCACTTGATGAAAAAATGGTCTCCGATATAGGGCGATGAAACTTTCGCATATTACGTATTGGAGATTTAATTAAAAGACAACCTTTGACACTACTTTCGATACAACCTTCTGGCCAGTCTGGCGACGGAAAGTAGTTTTAAAGGCGTAAGACATCTGGAACTGCAATCATAAAGCCACTAATTATTTCACTAACAACAAATTCAAAACATGAATTTTTGAATTTCATATTTTTAGCGGTATAAAAAATCAATAAGCTAAGATCCGCGTAATAAAATAAAATGATGTGCTTAGTTTGAAGTATTATCGACGGTGGTGTGTACTTCCTAGTGTAGTGGTGTTGGGAGTAGTGGTGCTAGGATTAGTGGTGACGGGGATAGTGCACGCAATTAAGGGAAGGCGGGAGATGCTCTTCAATTTAGGTTAAACACATAATTTTTTTTATGACGCGGATCTTAGCTAATTGAATTTTACATCGTTAATATAATGGATTTCCGCAAAGTGACACCTGTATCTTTTAATTCTTTCATATTTTTATTTTATAAAACATTAAAGCCTGCATATCAGAAGTCGGCGAATAAAATAATGAATATTTTTCCATATTCGTGTGCAAAAGTGGACATTTTGCAAGATTGTGAAGTTTCTACATTTGAAATTTTAATAAACTTGACAGTTTTCATTTAAGCGGTATTCACTTGCTTAATTTTAACTTGAGAATTTAAAATTCCTTCTCTGCGAAGTTTTCGGCTTAACTGGCTTGCTTCCAGACCCTCTGTAGTTCTATGTTACTCTGTAATATACTCTCCACTAGAAACTTCTTATACACGTCATTGAAGTACTATGTATTTTTTTATAGGATAAGAGTGACAAACGAGCGCACAGTCCACTTGATAGTAAGTGGTTGCTGTGGCCTATAGACACCTACATCTATCCTAGATTACGAATCAAAATGCAGATGCGTTATTACCCGTGAGGACTAAGATGGAATGCCTAGTTTCCAGTAAAAAGGGTCTCCGGTTCTCTACACTTACCATACGAAACACAGCAGCGTTAAGCTGCTATTTACGCTGGTATTCTGTGAGAGCGTGGTCCTTCCCTGATCGAGCCGACCCATTCGTGCTACAACTTTACCAGTAATATAGCTGCCGCATGGCTCTAACACGTAAAAATACCACGTTTTATGTTGATATTTTGTTGCCGTGCAGTGGCCTTCCCCATACCGAGGATGTTGTAAGAGGCGACTGAGAAAATCTGAAGACAGGAGATAAGCAGCGGCGTTATCCTGATAACAACTCAAAGCTATAAAAACTGCCGGTGCCAACCCGCCTGCCAAGTGTGGCAACTATGACAAATATCCCTACTATGCGGTAATCTATTGCGGAGGCCTATGCTCAGCAGTGGACTTGGATAGGCGGTAATGATGATGATAATAATGATGATGATTTTATTTAAAATTTATTACTACTGCACTGCGCTAAATCGCAGACGCCTCGCCCGACAATTATATATCAAGTGCACCACGAAAAGTTTTTTTAAAACAGTAACATACAAGCATACAGTTCCCCCGATTGTAAGTGGATGCTAACTACCATAGAACTCTAAATCTATCCTTGATTAGGAAAGAAAATGCAGAATGCGTTGTTGACCCTAAGGACTAAGATGGAATGCCTCGTTTCCAGTAAAAAAGTCTCCGCTTCTCTTTACTCACCATACGAAACACAAGAGCATTAAGCTGCTATTTTCGCTGGTATTCTGTGAGAGCGTGGTCCTTCCCCGGTCGAGCTAACCATTAACAAATGTCCAGCAGACTTATTTCATTCACGGCGGTTGTTCTCAACGGGGACTAGCTATCTGCGCAGGACAGTATTACCGTGCTTGAGTGTATGCGCTAGCACAGGTGCACTCTCTGTTCCTCACTCTCATAGTTCGATCGGACTGTAATGCAACATGACCGGAGAGAGATCAGGCGCAGGACCAACGGCTTCACGTGCTTTCCGAGGCACTGAGGTGAAACACCGCCAACTTCCTGACTCCGGACTGCTACTTAATATTTCCAATAACTGATTTTGGCCCGATCCGGAATTCGAACCCGGTATCTCATGATCGGTAATCGCGTTTAGGACTACTGGACAAACGAGGCAGACAACCCATTATATAGCTGCATCAGGGGCCTATCACGTAAACAATTGATCTGATGAGTGAAGAAATTCCATTAATTGGATTGAACCACAAGTTCTTATATTATGATCATAGACAAAATGTATTTTTGTCATACAACAATGTCCTCAACACGTGAAATCTCGGCAACTCTAAATCAGAACGCATATATTTTATTTATTGCTATCGCAGTGAGCTCGCGCCAGTATCGCGGGCTTTATTATCCCCTGCTAGGAAAGTGAATTTTGATGTGGCCCTTTTATGTGCTTTGGAGTAACGTTTAGAGGGATTTTTATTCAGCACTCCGCTACCATGCTTCAAAGTTGCCTTTTTATTTTAGCTTTGCGTTCTGTTTTAGTATGATTTGAATTTAGCTATTCAAATCGAACTACTTTTACATCACAGGACTTTATATTTTCGCACGAAAACTTACTATTGAATGGTAGTAAAATATTTTTTTAAACTAATGGGAAAACCATTGCTAAGGAAGTGCCGTAAGTTTTGAGACTTATAAAACAGCTGAAAGAAATTTTATGCAAGTCTATACTAGTACCACATGAGTAAAGACACGTACGGTTTCTTAACTCATGTGTTAGTACTTTTAGTATCATGATGAAACATAAGTGACGTTGAATTAACTTCTCTACGTCATTGTCTGTCTCAATTGTCTTTATTATTATTATTACAAAATAAACGTTACACCAATACTAGAATTTACTCCTGCGTGGAGGCAGCTTACAAACATAAATTGCACAAGAACAAAAACCAGACCGGAAACATTCATACATTTAATTGTTCCTTGCGGGATTCGAACTCGCAGTCCTCTGCGATACAATTTATTTTGTACATGTTGTAATCTGTTTTATCGTTAAATATTTATTAAAACTAGACGTGTGACCTTGACCCGAGATATTTTTGTTCGTATAAGGAAGTTAAAAAAAGCCAAAATCCTATAACTCATTTAATATAATGAATTTCCCCAAAGTAACGCTTGATTCTATTCCTACTGCCTATTAATACTGCCTGAAATTCAGCTATGCATTAACAGCGCCTTTAGTCAATGCAGCGAGTATTCACTTGACACCCAACTTAGTGCTGCTGTATTTTGTATGGAGAGAGTAGAGAACTGGATACCCTTTTTAATGAAAACGAGGCATTCCGTTTTAGTCTCCAACAACACATCTGCATTTTGATTCTTGATCGATGATTGATGTAGATATCTATGGGCCACAGTATCTATTTACCATCAGGTGGACTGTATGCTCGTTTGTCACCTTTATTGTATGAAAAAAACTTCGCAGAGCATCTCACATAGGATGCCTTACAATGAGCGTCTAAAGTTTAACAACGTTATCCCTACGAGTTCGTCGACGTCTTATTATTTCTTAGTGAATTTCTAAACAAAATTATACATAGTGCGATAAATTGGTGCCAATGCTCAAAATCTCGGTCCGATATAATGTGCCCTAAAAACCCATCATCTGAATATTCTGCCCTACCCAAATAAAACCAATATTGAAACCGACCTTTCTCTTTTGAATATTATGTACTTCATTATCATTATCATTTTAGTCCTTTAGAAGTCCACTGCTGAACATAAGCCTCCCGAAAGGAATGCCACAAAACAACCTGAGCGTATTCTGTGAGAGCGTGGTCCTTCCCCTATCGAGCTGACCCATTCGTGCCACAACTATATACTACTTATATAGCTGCGGCATGGCTCTACCACGTATATTTCCACTCGAGAATATTTCTTCCCCATTTGTTGTCGGTTCTTCCAGTTATATGGCCAGCCCATTGCTACTTCAGCTTTCTAATCCGTTGGTTTATTTCGGTTAATCTGGTTTTTACTGTGGATATCCTCATTTCAAAGTCTAACACGTAGAGAAACCTCGAGCATAGCCTTCTCCATAGATCGCTGAGCGACCTTAAGCTTCCCAATACGTCCAACAGTTAAGAATCATAATGTACTTTTAAATAAAACTAGTTTTACGGATTTTATCGCGTATATTAACTAATTTTATATTCCCGACGTTTCGAGTACTTTACAGCACCCATGGTCACGGGGGACTGAGATATTTGACGTCCAATGTCATAGTTAACTACGGTTACCCAGATTAAAAATTATTAATTTTGTTCCGATCTATGCAATATGAACTCACAGTATCTTGAAGTCTTGCAGTTGTATGCTTGGGTTGGGATTTAATTTTATTAATTATAGGATCCCAAGCAGATGGTAGCAACCATCTTCTATTGAAATTAGGGTGTTTTGATTTCAATAGCCTCGCGAATCATCCTTGGAAGGAATCTGTGTTCTTTAGCGAGAATTTGTGGTCTATCAAATCTAATGTAGTGACGGGGCGATCCTGTACATGTTCACAGACTGCAGACTTCCCGGAGTCGATTCTTCACATCAGCTATGTGTTCTTTAACGCGGTTTTTATTGATCTTTAGTTTGTCCATATAGAGAGACCACATTCACAATCACTTGTACACCTGCATCTTGCAGAGGGACATTACACTTAACTGATGGTAAAACTGACTAATCTTCTTCGGCGGCTTGAAATGTTTTAATAGAAGCACGCTTCGGGATGTAGCCAATCTTGTCAGTGACACCTCGATAGCAGTAGTATAGCAGCGCTGCTGACTGTGGCCGGCTTCACTCGTTCACTGTGACGTGGGCGCGGGACCCGAAGCTATTGTCGTGCAAAACTTGCTTGACGTGTTGGAGCTCGGCGGCCAGGTGTTTACTGTCACAGATCCCCGTGCTCTCTGAAAAAGATTTACTCACGGTAGCTAACTGTGAAGGATGGTATGAGAGTCACCGTTTAAATATCTATCTGTATGGGTCTTTTTCTATACACAGTGTGGCTCAAGGTGTTTTCAGGATTCCGAATTACTAACACATCTAGAAAAGCTAAAGAGTTGTTTGCCTCTAACTCCATTGTGAACTGAATTTTAGAATTTATGAAGTTAAGATGGTCAAAAATGCAGTTACTTTATCTAAAGGTAGAATTGAAAGTGTCGTCTACGTACGCTTGTAGAATCTTGGTTTACGGAGAAGTAGTAGGGCTTTCTCCTCAAAATCTTCCATGAATATATCGGCGACAATGAGAGATACAGGTGCGCCATCGCCACTCCATCTACTTGCTTGTAGAACTCCTCCTTCCACAATAGGTAGCCAGATGTAAGGCAATCTTAGTAATGCTGCATATTCTATGGGCATGTTGTTTTCTCCAGCCTCTAGTTACAATCGAGATGCAGTCTTCAACAGGTAAGCATGTGAACAGAGACTGCACATCAAAACTGACCATAGTTTCATTGTCTGCCGATGTGGTCTTTAATCTCGCTGACAAAAGAAGGAATCTTTGTGTGTGCTCTTGTATGTCCCCTGAGTAGTGAGTATTTTCGCTAGTGTTGAGCCAATCTGTAAGTTGGTAAATCGATTTGGCTAACTATGGACGTAGTCGGAATCCGGAATCCTGATAACACGTACGTATTCGGAATCCTGATAACACCTTGAGCCACACTGAGTATAGAAAGACCCATACAGATAGATATTTTAACGGTGACTCTCATCACCATCCTTCACAGTTAGCTACCGTGGTAAATCATTGTTTCAGAGAGCACGAGGGATCTGTGACAGTAAACACCTGGCCGCCGAGCTCCAACATCAAGCAAGTTTTGCACGACAATAAGCTTGGGTCCCGTGCCTACGTCACAGTGAACGGAGTGAAGCCGGCAGACAGCGAGTGCCTGCTGTACTGCAATATGTCATATGCCACATTTTAACGTGGTAGAGCCATGCTGCAGCTATATTAATAGTATAGTTGTAGCACGAATGGGTCGGCTCGACCGGGGAAGGACCACGCTCACAGAATACCAGCTTAATGCTGCTGTGTTTGTATGGTGAGTGTAGAACCGGAGACCTTTTACTGGAAAAGAGGCATTATATCTTAGTCCTCACGGCTGACAACGCATCTGCATTTAAATTGCAAATGAAGATAGATGTAGATGTCTATGTGCCACAGCAACCACTCTACCATCAGGTGGACTGTGTGCCGTTTGTCACCCTTATTCTATAAAAAGACAGAGGTGTCACTGACAAGATTGGCTACATCCTGAAGCGTGCTTCTATTAAAACATATTTCAAGCCGCCGAAGAAGATTAGTCAGTTTTACCATCAATAAGTTATGTAATGTCCCTCTGCAAGATGCAGGAGGTACAAGCTTGATTGTGAATGTGGTCTCTTATATAGGACAAACCAAAGATCAATAAAACCCGCGTTAAAGAACACATAGCTGATGTGAAGAATCGACGCTCCGGGAAGTCTGCAGTCTGTGAACATGTACAGATCGCCCTGTCACTACATTAGATTTGATAGACCACAAATCGCTAAAGAACACCGATTCTTCCAAGGATGATTCGCGAGGCTATTGAAATCAAAAACATCCTAATTTCAATAGAGAAGATGGTGCTACCATCTGCTTGGGATCCTATAATTAATAAAATTAAATCCCAACCAACATACAACTGCAAGACTTCAAGATACTGTAAGTTCATACTGCATAGATCGGAACAAAATTAATAATTTTTAATCTGGAGGTAACCGTGGTTAACTATGACATTGGGACGTCAATATCTCAGTCCCCCAGACCATGGGTGCTGTAAAGTACTCGAAACGTCGGGAATATAAAATAAGTTAATATACGCGATAAAATCCGTAAAACTAGTTTTATTTAAATGTGTAGTGTTCGCGTAAATATAAGAAATCATTACATAATGTACTTGTTATAATGAAATTACTGTAAAGTTGCTTATCTTAGACATATCTTTCGATTCTCTTTAAAAGCTTAAAATCAAATTTATCATCTAGTTTTGAAACAGCAATTATTAAGTTAAATAATTAACTATAAATTTCTTATTCGATCAAAGTGTGTGTAATGCCACTACGGTTTCGGATCGGATACGGTTACGGATCATTAGAAATATGGAGGTGCTGTAATCGCTTCAACGGTGACAAGATGACTGTTTGTGTATCGAATTTCTAGAGAGGTGTAAAAACAATGTAATTATATATCCCCGAAATCCTTCACCGCTTACATTGGAAGACGGTTTTAAGTTACTAGAATGGAAATAATTCGGTGTCATCATCAGTAGCAAGTATTTTACTGCGTTCGAATTGCAGACTATGCTATGTATTCATAATTTATTCTATACACTTATTAATGGTGTAACTATAGTAAATAAATATATAACAAACGTGGTAGAGCCATGCTATAGCTATATTCTGATTGTAGCACGAATAGGTCGGAATAAAATCTCTCACAGAATACCAGCATGAAATAGCAGCATTATGCAGCTGTGTATCGTAAGCTGTGTATCGTCAGAGTGTTGAGAAACGGAGACCATTTGAACTGGCATTCCATCTTAGTCTTCAGAGGTGACAACACATCTTCATTTTGATTCTTATCAGATGATAAATGTAGATGTCTATGAGCCTCATTATCCACTTACAATCAAGTCTGTGTGTTCATTTGTCAAGGGTGACACTGTGAAAAAAACTGCCAGACTTTAGTACGATCTGAAAGAATAATGTATCTATTTTAAAATTACATTCAGATAGTATTATGCGAATAAACTGTACGTTAACAAACATAACAATGCTTTTCTAATGAAGAACAAAAAGTTTAGTTTTAATCTAATATTTACAACAACAAAGAAATGTTATGCATTGAAAGCATACGTCATTATGTTAAATAACCATAACCTGTTTTGCATGCACAAAATATTAATTTATCTAACGTAATTTATAACAAGTAATGCATACCAAATCGGACTGAAACACGTTTCAAAATATAATACTGTGTTGAAATAAATACACCGTAACCGTCGTCTGAAAGCAGGAAGAAAATTTTCAAGACGAACGATGGTTGTCAAATGCGTTATACTTATGTATTATTTTTTATAAAATAAGTATAACAAATGAGCAAGACGTCCACCTAATGGTAAGTGGATGCTGTGGCCCATAGACATATATATTTATCCTCAATTTAATTAGATGTCGGGGTTATCACAAAAAACACTGAAAGAGCTGTATATCTCCTGAAAATTAAACCTACAATAAAGGAGTCTCTTAATTAAATCAATAATTATTTTACCAGTATTCGCAATAATATATACATACCCATCGGCAAATTGTACAGAAGACCAGGGAGTACAATTTGCCACTATGTCTTGCATACGTAGACTATGAGAAAGCGTCCCTTCAGCGGTGGCATGTTGACTGTTGGTATATCGAAGTGCTGAAGTATTAGTACAGGAGGGTTACGATGGCTATCCGAGTACAAAATCAAAGTACGAAACCTATCCAACTGCAGAGAACCGAAACTCTTCACTGCTGCATTGGAAGACGTTTTCAAGCTACTGGACTGGAAAGGATACGGTATTAACATCAATGGCGAGTACATCACTCACTTTTGATTTGCCGACGATATAGTCCTTATGGTAGAATCGCTGGAGGACCTAAGCACTATGCTCAATGACCTCAATAGTGTCTTCCAACGGATAGGTGTTAAGATGAACATGGACAAAACAAAGATCATGAGTAACGTCCAACGGATAGGTCTCATGATGAACATGGACAAAACAAAAATCATATTTAATGTCCATGTGACACCCTATGCGTAGTTGTTGGTGGCAGCAAGTCGAAGCGAAGTTGTTGACGAATATGTTTACCTGGGATAAATAGTCCGACTAGGTAAATCCAAATTCAACCGAGAGGTCAATCGACGGATTCAACTCGGCTGGGCAGCGTTCGGGAAATTACGACACATCTTCTCGTCAGGTATACCTCAAAACTTGAAAACGAGATTGTACAGCCGGTGCGTGTTGCCAGTGATGACTTATGGATCTGAGAAGTGGTCCTTCACTGCTGGCGATATGAGGAAGTCAAGGTTAGTCAGCGAGCTATGGAGAGGGCTATGCTCGGAGTTTGTCTGCGTGATAAATTTAGAAATGAGGATATCCGCAGTAGAATCAGAGTGACAGAAATAGCCCAACGGATTAGTAGGCTGAAGTGGTAATGGGCCGGTCATATAGTTCAAAGAACCGACAACCGATGGGGAAAAAAGGTTCTCGAGTGGCAGCCTCGTAGCGGCAGGCGAAGTGTAGGGCGTCCCCCCACTAGATGAAGTAACGACCTGGTAAGATATGTAGGAAGTCGATGGATGTAGGTGGCTCAGGACCGTGCTTTGTGGCATTCCTTGTGGAGGCCAATGTTCAGTAGTGGACTTGTGAAAGGCTGTAATCATGATTGACAATACACTTAAGAACCTAAGTACTACACACGTTGAATTAGCTTCCAACACTTTAACAAAATGTGCTCTGCTTAACTCATTTGTACTTTACCCAGTGGATCCTTTGGAAGTATTAATTACCATAAAGGACCTCAGGAAATTCAGTTAACCTGGCTGGGATGATATATCTTGTAGGATATTTAAGAACAGTTGTCATGTTTTGGCTGAACCTGTGGCGCATTTGTGTGACCTGAGCTTTAATACAGGTACCTTCCCTGATATATTCAAAAGAGCAATAGTTACATCCATATACAAATCAGATGACAAACGACTTCCAACCAACTATAGGCCCATTTCATTGTTGACTTCCTTATCTAAGATTATGGAGAAAATTGTAAATAAAATACTTTAAGATATCTGGAACACCATACATTTGTATCCGATATTTAGTTTGGATTTCAATGCGGACGATCTACGGATGATGCTCTTCTAAATCTTAAATCACATATAATCAATCATCTAAATGCGGGAGCAAATGCCTTGGCATATTTTGAATCTTTAAAAAGCATAATGTACAGTGAGTGTTCCCATCCTTCTGGCACGTATGGAAGGCCTCGGCATAAGACGTACCTCGCTAATGTGTTTTAAAAACTATCTGTGTGAAAGAAAACAAATCGTACGACTTCATAATTTACTAAGTGAGAGCGTATCCTGTAATTACGGTATTCCACAGGGAAGTACACTGGGCCTACAATGTTCTTAATTTATATTAATTAACTGTGTGATACAGTTGTAAACGGTGCAACAATTCAGATGTTTGCATAGGACACTGTACTACTATTTCGAGAACGTACTTGGAACCCAGTATACAGGTCAGCTGAAGAAGGTTTTAAAACCGTTATTTTATGGCTGGAAGACAACCTACTATCACTTAATATTTAAACAAAGTAATTAAGCTTTACTATTACATATGCTAGTAAGACGAGTGTAAATTAAAAATTAGTCATACATAAATTTCATTGTAATAGGATTCCATACACACACGACTGCAACTGTCCACAGTTATTGCGTGGTAGTAGTTTAATAATAGTTTATTATTACACTTAAATAAAATCTATGATATTTAGAAAATACTCATAACGCAAATTCAAAATTTAAAATAAACTCCCAAAAAACAGCTGATGACCTTGAAACGGCTGAACCGATTTTCATAAAACATCTTTAAGAACTACCGCTAGAAAAACTACTTTAAAATAAAAATAACCGCACTCAAATGAGTTCACCCGTAGTTCACACACACATAGCGGTCAAACTTATAAAACCACTCTTTTTGCGTCGGGGGTTAAAAATTTGATAATGTGATGTTTCAATCTCACGACAATGTATTTTTAAGCCTTTTTGTAGCTGCAAAATGGAAGAATATGCCTACCGTCCAGCTCCTATGATAGATAGCGTGATATATTATATTTATTCTAATGGTTCGACCACTACGTAACATAATAGTAAAAGTATATCCAAATCCGTTCTCTGATTTTTGTGTGATGCGTGTGTTGACAGACAGATTGTCTATCTCTATATTTATTTATTGATTTGTTTGTCTATTATTGATTGTCTATGTCTATAGGTTTCCAAAAAAAATTGTTTTGGCATCTGTTACGATAGTATAGTATACTCCAATATTATTATTCCTATTATGTAGTATATCCTATTATGACCTATTATGTAGTATACTCCAATATAATATAATATGCTTCAATGGAGCCCCCATATATCAAAACTAGCTAGCAGACTTAGTTCTGCAGCATATGCTGTAAAAAAGATTAGAAATCTTACCAGTGTTGAAACAGCTAGACTAGTTTATTTTAGCTATTTCCATAGCATAATGTCGTATGGTATTTTGCTATGGAGACACGCAGCTGATACTGAAATTATATTTGTTTTACAGAAGAGGGCCATAAGAGCAATTTATGATTTAAAGCCAAAGAGTTGCGAAAAAATTTAAGGAAATTAATATATTAACTTTGGCCTCTCAATACATTTATGAAAATGTAATGTACGTACATAAAAATAAAAGTAGTTTTACAAAAATAAGTGATGTTCATTCTGTAAATACTAGGAACAGACACAAGCTAGTAGTACCAGTTACTCGACTCCATCGAGTCAGTAATTCATTCTTGGGGCGATGTATACGCTTTTACAACAAAATCCCAGAAAAATATGCAAAATTTGACCTGCTCAAAGTTCAAAAACTTTATTAAACAAAGTTTGTATAAAAAGGGTTATTATAATAGTAAGAAATTTATGGATGATAATAACCCCTGGCAATGAGGTGATCACTAACAAGCTATTTCTAATTTGTTTTGTGTTGTTAATTGTGTAACATACATGATTGTAAGCTATTATTTTTAAAAAAAATCCTGCTGGGTTTCTTGCTGGTTCTTCCCAGGACTGAGTTTTTTTTTCGAACCAGTGGTAATTAAAGAAAAGAGTGACTTTCAATAAGTATTATTTATAATCTATATTGAATAAAAAAAAGTTTCTGTTTCTGTTTCTGTTTCAATAAAAATTTCAAAAAATATTAATTGTACAGAAATTGCCGTGTTAGAATTTTATTGTAGTATAGATTGATAATGGACACGCGCACTACTCTTACTCCCCGGCCAATGCAGCAATAAAGCAGGTAATAAAACGATATACACTTTGCAAATAAAAATAAATTTAAGTTTAATAAAATTTTTAAGAATCGAGTTTTCCGAGGTAAAGTTCTTTCTATACGTTTGAATACTGATTCTGATAACGCACATAATGTGAACCACAAGGTTTTTGTATATTTGCCTATTTATCAATATTGTTTTGTTTTGTAAGCCCGCTAATCTAAGCCAGCGCTTAACTACCTCATCTTACCTGATGGTATGTGGTGATGCAGCCTAAGATAATAAAGCGCACTGTCTATATCAATATGCATATACCATGAAATTAATGACTCGTATTTACTCTTTCTTTATATTTGATCGTTTTTACAATTACCTTTTATAAATACAGAAGATATATTTAATATTTAAAAGCAATGGTCTATTTCATAGTTACTAGAGTGGAGATAAAATCCGGTTGCCGAAACAAAGTCTACTGTCATCCCTCTCCAAAACGAGCAATCTGGTCAACTTCACTGAATGCAAGGTGGACATTTTTCTTCATTGAGCCAAGCTTTGCGTTATTGTAGACAATCCTTTTACGGGTTATAAGTATTTTATTTTGTCTTAATAAAATTTTTGTATTGTAACGACCATTTTTGCCAACCGTGTGGTGTAGGCGAAGGCAAACCCATCACCACGTTACGTCACGTGGGTGTTGTAGTGGGTGACTATAGAAAATACCAGAAATAATTAATAGAATCAGGCGTTACCTTACGCAAATCCATTATAATGAAGACGTTAGAAATTATTTAACGCGGACCTTAGCTAATTAGTTTTTAACATCTTTAATACCAGAAATGTATAAAGGAATACGAACTTGTTATTAGACAATATGACTTCTTATGCTTAAAGTATATGGCATCAAATCCATCTCTTTAAGCCAGGTGAACATTACCGGTAATGTACAAATGGGTGCGGATGTATGATTATATTTCTGCCCGTCGCAGATGGTATGATTATAGCTAACTAGCTAATAGTGCCTCGGGTAATCTATGACGTCAGGGTGTCAATCAGCTAATTCCCCCCTTCATCCACGGGTGCCGCAAAGCATGCGAAGCGTCGGAGTTAAATAAAAGTTTGAATGAGACACGATAAAATCCATAAAATTAATTTTATTTAATGTTTAATACTCGCGTAAATATAAGAAACGGACGCAAGATAACGAACAGGATGTAACGATTAAAAAAAAATTAAAATAATAAAAATACAGAAGATACATGAGCGTTCTGCGAGGCGGATCATTCGTCGTGCATGACAAATGAGAAACGCATGGTCTTCTGAGGGGTCTTGAAAGGTGACCGCTATAAATGTACATGCCAAGTGCACCACTATATGCCCCGCAAAACGTTCTTTATGTCTGCCTTCTTATTGCCTTAGGCTGAGGCCTGAGCAAATGCCCTTTAGACAACTACTCGTTAGACAATAATGAAATAAAAATATTGTAGGTGAGTAATAAAAAAAAAACATCCTTATTTTTATTATTAATTATTATTTTTTATTTAATTACATACAAAATTGGACGTGGTAGAGCCACACTGGTAAACTATTATCGTTGCAGAACAATTAAGACAGCCCGAATGGAGAAGGACCACGGTCGCATAGAATACAAGCGTAGAAGAGTAGCTTTTCTTTTGTGTTTATTCGTATAATGTAAGCGTTTCGGATGGTGAGTGTACGTACCCTTCGAAGGGGGACCCTTCAAAGGGTCCCTTCCTTTTACTGGAAACGAGGCATTTCATCTTAGTCCACTTAGTTAGGGTGACATAGCATCAACATTTTAATTCTTAATCTAGGATAGAAATGGTGATGTTTACAGTATTCACTTACCATCAGGTGGACTATGTGCTTATTTGTCAACTCTTTCCTATAAAAACTAAAAACTATTTGTTTAAAATCGCTTTAAATATATATCACGTTAATTTAATCTAACTTTTTTGCATTTTATCCCATAGAGCAATATGGTCCGCCGGTGGTCAGTGTTGCTGTATAATTTTAACTATTACTTAAGCTATTTTTATTGATGTTATCTTAATTATTTCATATGTTATCTTAATCCGAAGCAGCTCATAGGTTATCGACACGTCTTCTTTCCCCACCACGTGCTAGGGCCTAAAGAGAAACATTTGTAAAAATATTCTCAAACCAACATCTGCTGCATCTCAAATCCATTCTACTATCGATCGATACAATCGAACGATCGGCGTGGTAACACCCTTAGGCTGCCAATACAGACCGATACTAAAGAAATATAAAATATTAAACACAACCAATAAAAATAAGCAGGAAACCGGGAGCCACCAATAAATAAAAATAAGACAACCTTCATTGGAATTCGGCACAATATTCCGTTCACGTTTAATAAATTATTACTCAATATTTGACTTCATTGCCAAGAGGTAAGAATTCCATTTCCGCGGGGCCAAATGAACTGTACATAATGCTATCAAGGTATCTTCTTTATGATATTATGTGCTTAATTTTTCCCACGCGTCCATAAATAATTTACTTAGTTCGTAATACAGTTTAAATTATTCTTTCAGAAACTTCATTGAAAAGAAATAGAAAAAGCTATTTTCGTTATTCTACATCGTCTTATACATATGTTAGTTTCAAAGAGAAACATAAAACAGAAACAGAAACAGAAACAGAAACTTTTTTATTCAATATAGATTATAAATAATACTTATTGAAAGTCACTCTAATGAAGTGTCATCAGCAAATAATACCATATTATGGTTATCCCCTACTATGTAAGGTAAGTCATTAATATATACAAGAAACAGAAAGGGGCCGAGAATTGAGCCTTGAGGCACGCCCATTTGTACTATCGACCCGGAAGAGCTCATACTATTAATGACAACTTTTTGCGTTCTGTTACTTAAATATGAAACAATTAATTTAAGAGCATTATTTCTTACACCGTAGTGTAAGAAGTAATGCTCACACATCACTTACGCCTGTCACCCAGAGAGGTAGGCAGAGACTACGGACTTCCATTTGGCACGATCCTGACACACCTCTCTCGCCTCTTTTTTAGCCCACACATACATGCTCGTCTGCTAAGGGTACTCATAATTTGGCCCATCTTCAATGTATCGCCAATTTGGTCGAGTTTCAAGCGCCTACATCGCAATATAATCCTCAAATAACAAGCATCTAACCACGGGAACATCTAACACATCCCCGAACTCACCACTACTCTTTTCAGGAGAGGAACACTCCTCTTCCTTCAACTTCGCAGATAATACGAATCAGAACACAAGGCACGCATTCCGCCGCGGCCTCCAACTCCACCAACGGACCTCTCTGATCCGATACACTGAGGTCATGGGGACAGTAAAACTAGAAATTAGCCCAAGTATTAAGTTCGAGAAAATTTTGTAAGTAATCAGCAGTGAAACTTTATTGTTTATATTTTAATTTGTTGGAATAACGTGGCGTAGTACGTGATTCTGTACGATAGTTCAAACGTAAATTGAACGTTGGAGAGCTTCCATCCTTTACTGTTCGCAGTTTGCTATCGGATTTAGTAAATCTAGTTTTTCCGTTTACATTCAAGCAAAGCACGTTCTTGATACTTAAAACATGCAATACTTAATAGAATTCTGTGTGTATTTTGTAAATAAAATTATTTAAATATTTATAATTGTTTATTCTTAAATCGAAACACTCAATGAAGTTGAAATTACTATTTAACATTCTCTGCCAGTAAATTCTGGGAGACACGAGACAATTCTCAATGACCTTTATCAATGTACAATATCTATAATAATAATAAAAACTAAAATTATTGATTAAAATATTTTTTACGGATTTTATCACGTTTAATTTTACTTATTTTTAAATTCCGATGTTTTCAATGCTTTCCAGCACTCATGGTCACGGGAGGACTGAGGTGATTGATTTTGCGATGTCAAAGTTTACCCGGAGTACCTTCACCTTTTCAATTATCATTTTTGGTCTTATCTAAGCAGAACGAGCTTACTGTGTCTTCGGGACTTCAATCATCTCAGTCCTCCCGTCTCTGTCCAAGTCGACAATTATAAATAAGTAAAATAAAACGCTAAAATCCGTAAAATTATTTTATTCAATGTTTAGTGTTCGCGTTAATATAAGAAATCATTAACTAAAATTATCAAACAGTCCCCTTCCCTTATTATAGTCTTAAGAACGCTGACTGTGTTTCCTCAATGCAAAGGTAGTTTTAGTAAAAAAAGTGATATACATTCTGTAAACACTAGGAACAAACACAAGCTAGTGATACCAGTTTCTCGACTCCACAGAGTCAGTAATTCATTCATGTATACGCTATTACAACAAGGTCCCGGAAAGTGTACAGGCTCTCTCTATTACCAAGTTTAAATGTTTTGTTAAGCTGAAACTGTATAAAAAGGGTTATTATAGTATAAATGAATACATGGTTGATAATAACCCCTGGGAATGAGGTGGTCGGTTCCAAGCAGTTTCTAAAATAAATTTTGTACTTAAATAGTTTGTACAACCATTAATGTAAAATTTACTTTAAAAAAAAAGTCCCGCTGGGTTTCTTGCTGGTTCTTCCCAGGACAGAGTTTTTTTTTTCGAAGCAGTGGTAAAGTAAAAAATGACTTTCAATAGGAATTACACATGTAATCTATATTGAATAAAATATTATTCTATTCTATTCTATTCTAATGACTGACCAATGGCTAACATTTAAGCAAAAAAAGAACCAATCTTTTTGTCACCAGCGTCGATTACCAACCGTGATTCAATTTCTTTTAGCAACTACCACCTCGCTCTGGAATAAATTGCCTGTTGACATGTGAATAATACCTCCCAAAAATGTGTTTAAAAGAAAAATATACGATCATATCCGTAGCCTACAAAGTTGAGTCAATTTACTTTATATGTTTGTGGTTATTTATATTTATATATTTATTGAGACATATATGTAAAATGTGTGTATTTATTTATATACGTGTATCAATTATATATATTTTAAATATATATGTGTATATTTTATTTATGTGTTGCATGTATATATTTGAATTGAATTTCATCATGACAACTTAACTGCCCATAACTCACTCTCCGTTCTGCCCAAGGTTAGCTGGTAGAGATTGCCATATAGCATTAAGCTCGCCTTTTGTATAAAATCTTTGGTGCAATAAAGAATAAAAAAAAGAAACACAGCAGCGTAATGCTGCTATTTCTTGCTGGTTTTCTGTGTGATTGTGGTTCTTCCCCAACCGGGTCAAACCATTCGTGCTGCAGCCATGATACAGCTGCAGCTTGGCTCTAGTGTAATGTCATGTGATTTGAATTGATTTTAGAATAATTTGTAATTCAACTCGACTACACTTTTTTTTTCTTTGCCACCTATCGGGTCTTAGCATAGCTATGAATAATGGTCTCGACAACACAAATATATTGTCTGAAAATAATCTCAATTGTACAGTTTGTTTAAAAGTGAAATTATGTCAAGATTTGATTGTATGGAGTACAATAACAAAAACCACATAGAGACGCTATTTTACTCGTATATGAGAGAAATATGAGAATAGCAGGTTACAGCTTTGTAACGCGGCTCGGTAGGCGTTGGCTTAGTGGCACTATGGGCCGGCGGTACATTCCTGCAAGGAAAAACCATTTTGACCTACATATTATAAAAGTTCCAGGTCTGGGTACTTTGTCCATTGCAATTAATGTATATCAAATGTAACCACAATATTAGAAAGATTTTAAAATATAAAATTGTCATTCAATAAAATATACTTAATAAATTCAAAAAAAAAAATAGATTCATTCAATATTCGCGTAAATATCAGTTACGTCAATAACAAAGCCATTAAATTTTTATATAAACTTAAAAAAAAAGACTATATGCTGAAAAGTTATATTTTCTCCACACTTTTTCTTTGTTTTTAGGGCGGATATCCTGCTAACTTGGTTACTGTCGCTGTTGTTTTAGGGTTTTTAAATATAATCATGTTTAGTTTGGAAATGAGGTACGTTATGAATATGAGGGCAATAAATATTTTTATATTATTACTCGTTACACTACATTTTGAAGTATGTGAAGGATTGTTATATTATTTTTAAATTAAGGATGTATTAAACTGTAATAACGCAGCGAAATTGAGTCATGTTGGCTCATGGAATAAGCACTCGTAAATATTCTAAAATAGATTTATTTAATATGTAATAAATATGCCAAATGAGTACACAGTCCACCTGATTGAAAGTGGATGCTGTGGCCCATCATCATCATTACAGCCCTTCACAAGTCCACTGCTGAACATAGGCCTCTCCCAAGGAATGCCACAAAGAACGGTCCTGAGCCACCTGCATCCATTGACTTCATGCATGTCTTACCAGGTCGTCACTCCATCTAGTGGGAGGACGCCCTACACTTCGCCTGCCGGTACCAGGCTGCCACTCGAGAACCTTTCTTCCCCATCGGTTGTCGGTTCTTCGAACAATATGGCCGGCCCATTGCCACTTCAGCTTACGAATCGGTTGGGCTATGTCGGTTACTCTGTTTCTACTGTGAATACCCACGTTTTTAACTCTATCACGCAGAGAAACCCCGAGCATAGCCCTCTCCATAGCTCGCTAAGCGACCTTGAGTTTTCTCATACGGCCAGCAGTGAAGGACCACGTCTCAGATCCATAGGTCATCACTGTGCTGTGGCCCATAGACATCTACAATTAAGAATCAATATACAGATGCGTTGTCACCCTTGAGGACTAAGATCGAATGCCTCGTTTCGAGTAAAAAGTGTCCCCGGTTCTCTACACTCACCATACGAAACAGAGCAGCATTAAGCTGCTATTTTACGCTGGTATTAACTACTATCTATATTTATAGAATATAATGGAATAATTTTTATTTAATACTTATTGAAGGTCATTTCTTATTTGCCACTGGTTCGAAAAATGCCTCTGCCCTGGGAAGAACAAGCAAGAAACTTAGCGGGATTATATATTTTTAGACATAATTTTTTTATGAATTATAATAGAATCAGCATAGTAAATACGTGATCAGCCCGAGTTTGATCACCGGCGGCAACAATAAAGTTGCTTATAACAATTTTAATTTCTGGTTTAACCACCTACCTGTCAGTGAAGGTTACCATTTAGTGAAGCATTTGGGACACATGAAGTCCAGTCAAAAACCCTGGAGCTACGCGGCGGACTATTTGATCCATACCCTATTAGAAATAACAGAAGGTATGTGACCAGCTGTAGGACGTATGTAGGTTGCAACTTTAATACTTTACTTGACCACCCAGAGGGATTTTGAGATAGTAAAATATCCCTACCATCTTGAAACCAATCGTACTTTACCGAAAATATATATTTTTTTATATTCAAAAAGTTGGTATTAATAAAGTAATCACATTCAAATTGAAACAAAGTAAACAGGATGTACGCTACGAAAACGATGGGTGGCTGTAGGCGGTAAAATGTGCGTATTAAGCTATTGAGCGGGGGTGTTTGTTTACGAATTTGGTTCTAAAAGTATTAAAAAATAAGTTGTTTAATTAAATTTAGTACACACTCTATTTCGATTCACTGACGCTGCAAAGAGGTGATGCATGCCTTTTAATTTCTATCGCATTTGCCATAGGAACTGCTTGGAGGAATGGTTTGGATTGATTCCAGCCGCCAAATTCCACCATCGCACATTATGACAATATTCATGATACTATCCACACCATCTGGATGCTTGGCATTTCCTCATTGTGCAATATACTGGAAGTTTTCTACCTCGCACGACTTCTTTATGGAATACGCTACCATCAGCATTTTTTCCGGACTGAGAAGAGCCCTCGTAGAAAAGAGCTTACTTCTTTTTAAAAGGCAGTCAACGCACCTGTAGTTCCCTTGGTGTTGGAGTTGTTCATCGTCGGCGGTAGTTAATTACCATCAGGTGAGCTGCATGCTCATTTACCTCTTCTTCTAAAATGAAATGTCTAAGGAGACATAAATGTTTTTTCTCAATGTTTCCCTTAACCGCAGAGCATGTAGTAAATATGACTGGCTCGTGGGTCTGCTGCCACTGATCATGTGGTCCCAATTTTTAATTTCAGATCGGGCCAAAATCAGTTATTAGATGTTCTGTCAAGACAACCTCAGTATCAGCTTGAAGTAAGGAAGTTAGCGGTGTTTCACCCCAGTTTTTTGGAAAGCACGTAAAGCCATTGGTGCTGCGCTTATATTTTTAACTGACTTCAAAAAGGAGGAGGTTAATTCGAGTGTATGTTTTTTGTATGTATGTTACGCAATATCTTCGCATTTCGTGAACTACTCGTAATTTTGATGATTCTTGTTGTTTTTAAATAGGTTATATTTCAAGGGTGGTCCCATATAAATTTGGAGAAAAAATTTCACCCCTAAGGGTAGCAAATAAATAACTTCTTTTTTAGCAATTTGAAGTCGGTTTTACATTTTATTAAAAGTTATAATTATTATTTTAAAAAACGTTACCCACACTAGGATTTTCTCCTGTACCGTGGAGGCTGTTTACAAACATGAATTGCACAAGGACAAACATCCATACCCGGAATAATTATTTGCAGGCCATAAAAATACTTGTTCCGTGCGGGATTCGAACCCGCGACCCTCAGCGCTTCAACTCATTGCTAAGTCACTGCACCGCGGAGCCATCCCATCGGACTATGAGAGTGAGGGAATAAAGAGTGCACCTCTGCTTGCGGCAAACTCGTTCACTTTTATTCTGTCCTGCGCAGATTGCTAGTCTAACCACCGTGACCGAAATTCGTCCTGAACAAAAAGTGACGACCGACGACGACGACAACGAAAGGAGGAAAGTGAAGACGTGAAAGTGTGACGCCTGTCACGCTTTCCCGTCGTCGGTCTTTGTATCAGCGTCAATGGCGCGTGATGTCTGATACTGTGATTGCTAATCCGCCTGTCAATCTCATGCTTGCTCGTCATCGATTATAGTACAACCTCCCTACGAAAGGAGAGACCCACATCCAGCAATGAACTTTGCAGGCTGATGAAGAAGATACAGAATAAAATGTTACTATTGGTAGCAAATGCTAGCAGGGATCTTTCAGTCTATCAGTATTCATCATTAGAATCACACACAATCACAATCATCAGCATCATCAACGTCATCGTTTTAGCTCATCACAAATTACTGCTTAACATCGTTAGAGCAACATTTATTGATTCTTATTTTAACGCGAACACTACATATTTAATGAAATCAGTTTATTTACGGATTTTATGGCGTTTAATTTGTGGCTTGCGGTCTGCCAGTCGTCATCATTACAATCAGACACAATCACAATCATGATCATCCTCGACATTATCGTTTCAGCCCGTCACACATCACTGCTAAACATCGTCGGGGTATATTTATTTATTTAATAATTTTTATATATACGCGAACACTAAACACTGAATGAAACTAGTTTTATTGACGGATTTTATCGCGTTTAATCAACGTTATAATTTAATTAATTATTTAATGGTTTATCAATAAAATTACAATATTATAATACTTATAATTATTTTAAAGTTTATTTATGACGTAATATAATGTAATTTTAATTACAGATGAACACAACCTGCATTGCGTGGGTGTGTAAACATAAACTTTACGTAACTTAACAAATTCCATCCATCCATCCATTACAGCCTATAAAAGTCCACTGATGAACATAGGCCTCTCCCATAGATTGCCTCATAGGGAGGATTTTGCCATAGTTGCCACGCTTGGCAGGCGGGTTGGCCACCACAATTTTTTATTATTTTGAGTTGTTATCAGGAAGATGCTGCTGCCCATCTTCTGTTTTAGTTTCCCTTTGTCGCCTCTTACGACATCCACGGGACGATATGGGGTAGTGGATATTCTTACACCGCCACTACGCGTTAAATTATAGTAACAAATTGTGTGTTCTATATTTCAGCCAATATACAATGATGCAATAAATAACATATAAGTAAAAGAAGAAAGTGTAGTGGCGGTGTAAAAATATCCCCTACTCCATATCATTCAGTGGGTGTCGTAAGAGGTGACTGAGGGAAACTGAAAAGAAACAGGTAGGCGTTTTCCTGACAACTAATACCAACTAAAAATTAAAAATAAAAAACTGCGGTTAGCAACTCGCCGTGACAACCCTGGCAAAATCTCCCCTATGAGGCTGTAATGAATGAAAATTAATGCCCTTACGCACACAACATGTACCATGACCGGCATTAAGTACGCACCGGCAATCGGACTATCGACTATCGACCTACGGTCTGAGCAGGGGGGTGATGTGGCGGGGCTGTTGTTGCGCCACAAGCGAAATACATCGAAGCCTAAATCGCGCTATCAAAGTTTCGAAGTAAAGCAGTATGTATAGAATAGCTCCGAACTACCATTTGGAGCATTGGTCGCTCCCCGGGCTGAATACCCGGCGGCAGATCTTGCCTTTTCCTTTAACGGCCAAAATTGAATGAAAAAAGTATACGCATTAAGAATAAAATTACTTTAAGCTAAACAAAATTTTACCTAACATAACATCGGATGCGCTTTGTAACCTCTAAGAGGGTACTATCAAACTGACTCCTACATCGAAACGGAGCTACAAAAACTAGTTGTAATAGACCACGTTTTTATAACGATCCACAAACTGCGTTTGTAAATTAAAGTATAGTTACAGCCTTTATACATCCCACAGCTGGGCATAGGCCTCCTCTCACTTTTGATATGGTTTTAGGGCAAGGAAGTGTCCACCGCGCTACCCCAATGCGTGTTGGCGGACTTCAAATATTTTCGAAATAATTTTTGTTTATTTCTCAGACATGCAAGTTTTCTCGCGATGTTTTCCTTCACCACCGAGCACGTGTTATCACGTCAGCACTTAAAATTGGTGCCGAAAATCGACCCGGGTTGCTCGCGTACTGTGAAATTTACAGCGAGCGATAAGCCCCTTAGCTACCCACGGCTCACTGCGTTCGTAGACCATTAAAATCAAAATACTCATATAGAAACTATCAAAATAGTTTAAAGTTTTAGCGAATGGGAGTTTGCTTCAATTTAGATACGGAATTAGTTTACATACGCTTATTGATTTATAATGATTATTGAGTGCAAAGTTGATACAACCACAATGTTGGTTCATCTAATCTAAGCATCAATATTAATACACATTTATGAATTGCCCAATATATCAATCACAGTAATTCAAATAAAGATAAATGTTTAACGTTTCACCTGATTTAAAATCCACTTAACACTGAATGTTATTAATCGTAATATGAATGAATTTCCAACTACTGATAACAATGCGTTCTATGTTATTTTATTATAACCTATTTATATAAATAATATGGACTAATACAGAATAGAATATTGGGAACACACAATCGATGTTTTTGACGCGTATGTGTACCTGGGAGAAAATGTCCGATTAGGTAAGTTCAACTTCGACCAAGGGTTCAACCGACGAATCTAACTCGGACGAGCTGCGTTCGCGAATCTGTGACAGAACTTGTTGTCCGATATTACTCAGAATATCACAACGAAATTGTACAACCAGTGCTTGTTGCCAGTGACGACTTACGGAAACGAAACGTACTCTTTCACTACTGGCCGTATGAGGACGCTCAAAATCGCACAGCATCGTATGCTGTATGATTTTGAAAGGATATGGTCAGAATTTCCTTGTGGAATAAAATCTGTAACGGGAAGATATGCAGAAGAAAAAGATATAGTGGCAATCTCGAGTGGAAGCTTCGTAACTTGCAAGCGCAGATTTAGAGAAGTAGTCCAGGGGCTAAGCACTCGTCGTAAATATTACTGGCACCAATAAAATTGTCAGTTGCAATTTTAAGTTCTGATTTACCACTTACTCGACGTGAAGGAAAACATCGTGATGAAGTCTCCATGTCTGAGAAATTTAAAGCAATATTTCGAAGACATCTGAAATCCACAAACACGCATTGGGGCAGCGCAGCGGACATTTCAATGCAAGCGGTGGGACGTATCACACTACAAATTCTACCATTATCCTAAAAAAAAATAACTTATAATATGTGTTTTTCGAACGAACTAACGCAATGCATCGAGCATTTCAATGCCCCATTTTAAAATTATCGGTCAACTTAATTCATGTTTTATTCATGAGTTGCTTTTGTTTGTCTAAATTTGACGTAAAAGTAGCTCCAACGACAAAGTAAAATTATGCCATAAAACTGCTTTGTGCTCGTAGTTCACTACTACTAATGTGTATTAAATTGATAACTAACTAGTCAATTAACTAATACATTCATGTTACCTAACCGTTCTTCTTTTTCTCCAATCTTTTAAACAATTAAAATTCAAACGTAAGCACACTGCTGATTTTAACTACTGAAAGCTAAATGAGTTCAATGTGAGAATTGTGAAATAAGAAAATAAAATGTTTTTTTATTTTCTTTTTATTTTGTAAATTAAAAACGTCAACGTCATATCATATAGAATATCATTCAATCATATCATATAAACATAGAGAAGTAACTTTTCTTCATTAAACCCAACCACAAAAAAATTAAATAAAATTTTATTTGCAAATAGTATATGGTTTTATTATTGTTACGAGCTTGGGGTTCGAGACAATTAAAAACCGCCGAGTGAATCACCAAAATTGACACTTTAATTACAGAACACTAATTACAACTAAAAACCACACTAATAACAAAATACAATTGTACTACAGATCGCTTTAGTTCGCAGTTGTATCGCTTCGAAGTCTTCGCTTGTATCGCCAATTCAATACTCACTCGGTCGTGGTCTATACCGGCCTTATATAGCGCCTCCGATACTTTCCAGAACCTTCTACTGTGGAAACATCTAGAATGTTCGAGTACATATCGGTCCCGAAATTTCTAGAAAGATCTTGACTCTCCTAGTTCTGCTACTCGATACTAGAGGGCGCTAGTGGCTAGTGTTGCCATGTAAAAGACATTAATAGTGGCGCGCAACACTGCCCCCTCCTAAGACATGCTCGTCCCGAGCATTATTGGCCCCATAATAACGCGCCAGTTACGTCATTGATCCTTGTCACAATCCGGTACGGTCCGTCCCATTTAGCTTGAAGCTTAGGAGATTTCCCTTTGCTGCGAACTGGATTGTGTAACCACACTATTGAACCTTCGTCAAACCCTTTGTTGTTCATTTTGCGGTCATACCGTGTTTTCATCTTTTCAGACGTTTGCTGGCCCGACAGTCTGACGTGCTCATAAATGTCATTCATTTTGTTCCGCAAGTCGTTTGCGTAATCGGTTATACTGCGTGGGGCATTAGGTGGTATTCCGGTGATCAGGTCTGCAGGCAGCCGTAATTCTCTCCCAAAGTTTGCGAAAGCTGGTGTCACTGATGTACTTTCGTGAACTGCGCTTCGATATGACAACAAAAACGGTTGTATGTGCCTGTCCCAGTCTCGTTGACGTTTTTCCACAACTTTTGCTAAGTACCTCTCCAATGTCTGATTAAATCGTTCTACCATTCCATCAGATTGTGGGTGGTAAGAAGTTGTTCTTGTTTTATGAGTACCCATAACTCGGCAAGTTTCCTGGAATATTTGAGACTCAAAATTCTTCCTTGATCGCTGTGAATCTCTAAAGGTACTCCAAAACGACAGAAGACTTCATGTACTAGTTTATCTGCATCTGTTGAAGCTTCTTGATTTGGAATGGTGAAGACTTCTGGCCACTTAGTGAAGTAATCCATCACAACCATGAAATACTTGTTACCACTTTCACTTTTCGGAAACGGCCCCGCAACGTCAATGGCTATCCTCTCCCATGGTGCACCAACATTGTACAATTTCAATGCACCTCTACTACGAGTTTGAGGTCCCTTTACAGCCGCACAACTTGTACATTTGCGACACCAGTCCTCGACATCGTCACGACAGTGGACCCAGTAAAACCGTTCTCGGATCTTCAGTAGAGTTCGTTTAACTCCCAGGTGGCCTCCTGAACAACCATTATGGTACAGCTGTAGAACATCCGGTACTTTAGCTTTAGGGACAACCATTTGCAAATGACAACTCCATCCTGAATCAGCAAGCTGTCCCATTGGGCCCAATAGCTTTTCGTGGTCGAACTCATCGCTGAAACGTCACTCCACTTGGGCTTAGGAGCACTGGCCTTCATCCATTCTAGAATCGGCTTGATGTCCGAATCTTCCTGCTGTGCATGTCGTAGGCTGTCTTTCCACTCATTGTTGAGCTGGTCTGTCATAAGCATCCTCACAGATACCACTTCCTTACCCTCTTGCCTAGTACAATGCTTGCAATCTTCAGGACAAGGTCTTTTTGACAATGCATCTGCGTTGCCATGAGATTTCGCTGCGATGTTCGATCACAAAGTCGTATTCCTGTAGTAGTTCAATCCATCTCGCAACTTGTCCTTCTGGATTTTTGAACTGCAACAGCCATTTCAGTGCAGCATGGTCAGTTCGTAAGAGAAATTTCCGCCCCAGAAGATATTTGCTAAAATGCTGCAACGACTTTACCACAGCAAGCAATTCTCGCCTTGTGACACAATAGTTTCTTTCCGACTTTGACAACGACTTGCTGAAGTACGCTATCACAACCTCTTGATCACCATTCCGTTGAGACAACACACCGCCAAGTCCTATATCACTTGCGTCTGTGTCAACTATAAATTCCTTGCCCGCATCAGGGTACGCCAAAATAGGTGTTTTGCACAGACGGTCCTTGAGCTCCTGGAATGCGATATCGCAACTTTCATCCCAGCAGAAATGTCGCTTCTCCTCGGTTAGCTTGTGCAGAGGTTTGGCTATATCTGCAAAGTTCTTCACAAATCGCCGATAATAGGAGCACAAACCCAAAAATGCTCTAACCTGTGTCTTGTCTTTTGAACCGCCAATCCTTGACAGCGGCAATTTTCTCTGATCCGTGCGGATACCTTCTTCCGACACTACATACCCCAAAAGCTAACTTGCCGTTTGAATAGTGAGCATTTCTTCGACTCAACTTGAGGTTGGCACTCTGGATCTTCTTGAGCACGCGTTCCAGGTTTTGAAGGTGTTCTCAAACGTACGGCCTACGATGATGATGTCATCCAAGTAGACCAGACAGGCGTCGCCAATTAGCCCGGTAAGTACAAGCTCCATCAACCTTTCAAACGTTGCTGGAGCATTGCACAATCCAAACGGCATGACTTTAAATTGCCACAGACCCTTTCCTGTGGAGAATGCAGTTTTCTCCTTGTCTTTAGGGTCTATTTCAACCTGCCAGTAGCCACTTTTCAGGTCCAGCGTACTAAACCACTTTACGCCTGTAAGCATGTCCAGCGTGTCATCAATTCTTGGCAAGGGATAGCTGTCCTTCTTCGTAACGTCGTTCAGACGGCGGTAGTCAACACAAAACCGCATGCTGCCGTCCTTCTTCTTTACCAGCACCACAGGTGAACACCATGGACTAGATGAAGGTTCAATAACACCATCCTTCACCATTCCCTCAATCATGATTTCCACTTCCTTTTCACGTGCTACAGGCAATCTTCTTGGCCGCTGACAGATAGGCAATTCTTCTCCTGTGTTTATTTTGTGTTGAACTAAGCCAGTCTTTCCTATGTCAGCATCGTTAGACGAGAAAACATCGGCGTACTTGAGTAACAACTTCTTCGCGTTGACCATTTCATTCGGGGAGAAAACGCTGCGACAGTCTTCTAAAAGTGTGGTCACCCTCGTTTGTGCATCCTTGCTGGGGGTCCCAGTCGATGGATATTGGCACCTACGCAACCAATCCACTTCCTCACAAGTACCAACCAGTGTGCCTTTTTCCATAATCTGTTCCTGATCACAAAGGTTCAGCACACGTACTCCTGAGATGTCGGTGGTTCTGACCAAGGTTCGAGCCACTTTCCACGGAAGGTCATTGTCCACCCTTTCCACGAGTACACAACGATGAGCTTGCCCAAGATTCCGAGGAAGACTAACCGGCACAATCGTTTCCGATCTCGGCGGTAGAACAATCTTCTTAAGGTTGTACACATTCCCTGGTAACGCCCCTTCTACGAAAAGTTCCTCCTGTCCACATTTCAAAACACCTTGCTTAACGTCGATCTCACAACAATTCTTCCTCATGAAGTCTAGGCCCAGGATGCAGTCGTCCATTACATCAGCCACGATGACATTATGCAGGTAGATCATGTTGCCTAGCTTCAACTCCATCTCCTTCTCTCCACGGACGGGTATGCGCTGACCGGTGGCTGTTACCAAATTAATGCGTTCTCGGTTGTATGCGGAGTTCCCAAGGAACTGACTTAAAAGTCGGGAACTGACAACCGTGCGAGAGGCTCCAGTGTCTATGGTCAGTTTACACGGCGTTTCGTTGACCTCGCCTTGATGATTAGGCTCTTCCCATCATGGGTTTGTGAGATCGAAATCCTTGGGGCTCTTTTAACATCAGCCAGCACCCGCCCCGCAATCCTGGCTTTACTCGTTTCCCTGCTGCTGCTGGGCGGTGCTGTTAGCCGCACTACCCTCTCGAGATCGATCACCTCCCCTTTCTACAGTTCGCTTAGGACAGCTGGATCGAATATGGCCCCTTTCCCCACAGCCGTAGCACCTAGGGCTGTATCCTTTATTGCGGTCGCGAACTGTAGCTGCTGCAACCTCCCTGACGCGATGGGAACGATGATCCTGCCGCACAGCTTCCACCTCCAGTGCATGGGCTAACGCGTCCTTAAGCGTCTCGTGGTGCCCGAGCCTCACAGCAGCTCTGACTTCAAGGTCGCGGATGCCGTCGATGAATGTCTGCACCAGGTTCCCTACAATGAGCGCAGGTACAGACTGGTATGCTTTTCGAACCAGCTTTTCCACCTCAAGGGCCCACTGCTGCAGGTTTTCGTTGCTGCGTTGCACGCGATCTTTGAGCTGCGCACGAAAGACGTGTTCCAGGTGGGCGTCGCCATATCTTGCCTCCAATGCCTCAAGGAGCTGCTCGTAAGTAACTTCCTTACCGAGAACTTCCAGAACAGTTAAGGCCTGGTCGCGCAGGCCTAGGGTGAGAGCAGTCATGGCCTGACTTTTGTTCCAGCCGTTCGCCTTCATGACAGCCTCGAACTGGATTTTGTAGGCCGACCAGGAAGAAGTCCCGTCGAACGGCGGCACTTTGAATCCACGTAGCGAAGGTGTTGTAGCTACCACGGGAGCTGTAATTCCATCCCCAATTTTTAAGTCGTCCAGCGTTTTCTTCACGTCAGCCATCACGTTGTCAAACCGATTGTTCACTTGGTTGATTCGGGTTTCAGCTTCCGACAGGCGGTTGTCATGTTGAGTAACCCTATCCTTCACCTCCCTTATCTCTTTCCCGAAGGCAGCGTGAAGGTCCTTCATGAGAATCATCTGTTCCTCCTGTCGGCGGACTGCTCCTGCAGCATCATCATCAGAGCACCTAAGTCAGGTGCTGCAAATGCAGGAGCTGCTGACGGCCGACCTCCGTGGTCGGCAGCTGGCCTCCGACGCTTGCGACGTTGTACCACCAAATCGTCTCTGGTCCGTCTCCTGTTGGCGTTGACTTCGGTACAGATACCTCCGTGTCATCTTTCGGTAAAATCGGCATGATTAAATCCCACTTCTGACACCAATTGTTACGAGCTTGGGGTTCGAGACAATTAAAAACTGCCGAGTGAATTACCAAAATTGACACTTTAATTACAGAACACTAATTACAACTAAAAACCACACTAATAACAAAATACAATTGTACTACAGATCGCTTTAGTTTGCAATTGTATCGCTTCGAAGTCTTCGCTTGTATCGCCAATTCAATACTCACTCGGTCGTGGTCTATACCGGCCTTATATAGCGCCTCCGATACTTTCCAGAACCTTCTACTGTGGAATCATCTAGAATGTTCGAGTACATATCGGTCCCGAAATTTCTAGAAAGATCTTGACTCTCCTAGTTCTGCTACTCGATACTAGAGGGCGCTAGTGGCTAGTGTTGCCATGTAAAAGACATTAATAGTGGCGCGCAACATTATCTTTAACTGATCGGTAACTTAATCGGTAATGCGGGGTCTTTGACAATACTCTTACTTCGCGGTCAATGCAGAGGGCAACATACTTAACGTCCATAGTAAATTTTTCAAGTTGTGTTTGAGGTCAAATCCCTTAGACAACCAAAAACTGGAGTTGATGAGGACGAATTGAAAGTGAATTCATCTCAAAATAATTGAAGCGGTTTCATCAAGAAAAATCAGAACAGTAATTAATAGTTGTAGGAGGTTTTGTATAAACTACTGAAGGACAACAGGAAACTCTAGCTAAAGTTTGTCTTAATTTGTTAAATTGGCTTACCCAAGAGTGGTTTCTGGATCAGATTATCATTTTTGATGAAAAATGGAACCCGTGGGTAAATTTGAAACAGTGTAAAATTTCTCCCATAAGCGATTGGGGTGTCACCATAAAAATGCTTATCTTTCATCACGACTACAACGAGGCGTTAAAAAAAATTACTTTACACGTTAGCACGTTATTACCAAACGTTTATTGTAAGCTTTATAAGAAAATCACATAATCTATTTTAGATTTTTTCAATAATACCATATGGATCATTTTTAATTTCGAATTACTTTAAGTGAAGGGAAATATAATATGATTTTTTTTTCTTACAGTTACTTCAATTGAAATTTAAACATTTTACAATATTTACGAACCTTAGGTACTGCGATTTTCAATTCGAAATTTAAACGACTCTCTACTTCAGAAAACTCGTAACCCTTTATTCGTATATCTCAGTACACATAATCTCAAGGGAATTCATTGATTGAAAAAGAGAAAACAACTCGACTTCCGTACGATTGATTACATTTTCCCATCCTAACAGTAGTTGTCGAGGGATGGAACGAAATAGATTTCCAGAAAGTGACCCAGAAATTCACAATTAAATTACACATATAGTAAAGATAAGTTTCAAAACCAAGCAAAGAAATATTTTTGTTTTGTTTAGAAAATACTTTAATTTTATGTGGGAGAGCCATGCCCAGTGATGTATTTACACTAGGGGCACTAAGGGCTAGTGCCCAGGGCGGCAAAATTTTTAAAAGCGGCAAAATTCGGAGTGTGGGCAAAAAATTTTTTAACTTTCTGCTATGAAAATCAATGATTTTCAAAAATTGGGAAGTTATTGATTTGATGCCGATTTTTAAAAATCGAGTTCTCATTGGATCTTCACGTTTCGAAGTCTAGTATACAGTAGATACTTTTTATTATTAACATTTATTTTAAAATTTTAAATAATATCCATTTTCAATGAATATTTCAATGAATATTGTTGTATTCTTGTCCTTTAACCTAAACAGCATGAGTGCGTAAGGAAAGCAGATTTTGTTTTACCAAATTAATTTTATATATATCTAGATAAAATTTAGAATCGTTTGGATGGATAGTGGGTGGAGAGAGGAGAGGGGAGTGTCCCATGCACCCCGATTACATCTATTTTTCACGGTTTCCCAAGGCAGCACTTAAGGTAAATCCGGCCCTGGCCATGCTGGAACTATATTATAGTTGTACCAAAAATGTGTCGGCTGGACCCGTGAAGGACAACGCTCTCACAGAATACCAGCGTAAGATAATTTAATTAAATGAAAATTTAATGTATTTTCACAAAAACAAAATTAGTTTTATTAAAAAAAGTGATATACACTCTGTAAATACTAGGAACGAACACAAGCTAGTGATACCAGTTTCTCAACTCCATAGAGTCAGTAATTCATTCTTAGGGCAATGTATACGCTATTACAACTAGGTCCCGTAAAGTGTACAGATTCTCTCTATTGCCATATTAATTGTTTTGTTAAGCTGAAACTGTATAAAAAGGGTTATTTTAGTATAAATGAATACGTGGTTGATAATAACCCCTGGGAATGAAATTTTGTAAATAGTTTGTACAACCATTAACGTAAAATTTACTTTAAAAAAAGTCCCGCTGGGTTTCTTGCTAGTTCTTACCAGGGCATAGGTTTTTTTCGAACCAGTGGTAAAGTAAAAAATGACTTTCAATAAGAATTACACATGTGATCTATATTGAATAAAAAAATATTCTATTCTATTCTATTCTATTCTTACACTTTTTTGGAATTTTTTAAAATACAACTTTGGGGTAGTTTGCCCCTGTGTCAACCCTTTCACAAGTTTCTGCTATTTTTTTTTTCTTAATTCTTTATCAACTTAGCTGACGGATAGATTTAAATAATAATAATTATTATTTGAATCAAACAATTTTTGGGCTAATTTTTTTGCGATTTATCTGTATGCGCCGTACCAGGTGTACCCAGGTAGGCCAGGCAAACAGTCATGTACCCGCTTATTGAGTGGGCTGATACTTTTCAACAAAGTTTCATGATGCATCAAACACTTCATGAAAAATGCGTCATGACCTCTCGGAGCACATGTAAAAATCGGATCTATGATTGGCAATTTGTGTTTTTACGTGCTGTGTTTCGTATGTTGAGTGTAGAGAACCGGAGACCCTTTTTACTGGAAATGAGGCATTACATCTTAGCCCTAAGAGGTGACAACGCATCTGCATTTTCAACCTTAATCGAATGTAAATGTAGATGTCTATTAGCCACAGTATCCAATTACCATCAATTGGACTGTGTGCTCGTTTGTCACCATCATTCTATAAAAAAATTAACAATAAAAACTTGGAAATAATAGATATTCAAAGCTATCTTATAACTTTTGCGATTAACCCATGTACACCTAGAACTAACTTCAAACAAAGAAGGGCATGAAGGTATGGGGTATTTCATCTTAGCCTTCAAAGGTATAAACGCATCTATAACATTTTTGTTTAAATTTGTCTGCAGGTGTCCATGGATTGGAGTAGCCATTTGATTTGGTAACCATCAGATAGACTGTAAGTTCGTTAGTCACTTCAATTTTTATAATAAAAATCCACGCAATATATTTGTTTTGTTGAAACAATGGTTCATAATATCATGGTTCATAAGATGCAATAGGTGGCGCTGTGGTTGAGATTTTAATAAATTTTATGTTTACACTGTTCAAAGTCCGGAGTAAATTTGTAGCTAAACTCATCGCGTCAAATTGCGGAAAGGGCAGATCTATGTTTGTCGGTACAGCTTGTTTGTAATATAATATACACAACAGAAGTGAAGAAACGCATTACAGTTTTTGAAATATTACTTTTTCCGAGGATCCTACGATTTTTCGAATTTTATATTAAAATTTACTCTTAAAATATATTTTATCTGTGCATAAATTTAAAATTTTCACCCACAATTTAGTTGTATATAAAGATCTTCTTCTTTTGGCTACTTTTAAAAGTATTCTGCCAATGTCTGCTGCGGCTATACTAGAACGATGAAAAGTAGTTCTGTCTCTTTCTTTAAAAAAGACGTTACCCTTACATTAGAATCATATATTTTCGGTTGAATAAAGAATATTATACCTACACGATGACACATCATGGGATGAATACGGAACAACCTGAAAATGGAGACATTTTCAATCCATCATCCATCACTTTTCACGTTTTAATACCGATGGTGGCATCTGAAAGTAATTAGATTTTGCAGTATTACAAATATCATTTTCACTCCACTGTTTCGACCGTATAACGAAACATTGTCAATTATATAATACCCCAATGTTAAAATAATTTATTAAAAAGGCAGTCAGTATCTATCGTAGTTAAAATTAAATTAAAAGCCTTTACAACCCGCTGCAAGGCTTCGATCCAAACGCGAATCATTATTTATCTGTATGAATTTCTTTCCGAATAAATAAGGTTTTCCATTTTTCAACAAAGGAACTCAAAACTGTTGGCTCTGTGTTTGCTGAACCGTGAATATGGTGGAATCGAGGCGTAAATACAAATCTTATTTCGTTTTTCCAATATTATTCAACAGAAATAGTTGGTTTAATATATTATTTCAATAAAGTATTGACTTATAGATTTTACGTGGTAGGGCCATGCTGCAGCTATTATGTTTGCAGCACGAATAGGTCGGCTCGTCCGGTGAAGGACTACGCTCCCGCAGAATATTATCAGCGTAAAATAGCAGCTTAATGCTGCTGTGTTAGTTCTCAGGGGTAACAAAAACGCATCTGTATTTTGATTATTAATGGTCTATAGGCCACAGCATCCACTTACCATCAGGTGGATTTTTTTTTATTCTATAAAAATAACTATTTGGTGAAAATATCATGATCATCATCAACAACAGTCCGTAAATGTCTACTGCTGGATTTGGGCCTCTCATGTTTTAGGGAAGACTTACCTTATTCTTCAAGTTTGGAAGAAGAATTGACGATCACAGTAACAAATGCCTTGCACCTTTCACGCTGCATCCTGTCACCGGTCTAGATATAACAAAGGCCTTGTATGAAGCCATTGTAAAAAGTAGTCGTCGTCGTAAGAAGTCTTCGTCGTCGGCAAATGAAGATAAGCATATGTTAATTTTGGAAAGTATTCAAAACAAGTTTGCTAGATTTTTATATCTAAAATTACGTATAGGGATAGTATCCCGGTTATCAGTTGTATGCTACTTTTGTTTGTTTGCCATTGAAATGGTAGGATACAGTGCAGTGGAAGTAAGAAGGGAAGTATCGCTGGCCACATATTTACTTAAGGTGTTATGGGGTGTGGTAAGCACCCAGCTATTCTGAAGGAGATGAAGTTGTGCTTGCCAAATCGAAGTACCGAGCGGCAGCGAAGAGTACGACTGCTGGCGCTGCCGCTCGAGAAGTTTTAGTTAAAAGTTTAGTTTTAGTAATCTGTATTGAATAAAAATTATTCTATAGAATAGAGTAGAATAATTTTTACATAAATTAATTTTCCATCCTTCTCCTAACAACCATGCGTTCGGCGTCACTTGTAATGTACTCAGCACTCACAGTAGAAGAACTGCTTATAGTCAACCCTGGGTATGTCTCGCAACAGTCTGCTGGAACATCTCGAATTCTGAGGAGATGGTGAGGATGATAATTCCCCCTACCCCTAATTTTTTTCTCCCTCCCCTCTGTTTGGCAACTGAGAACCGCTATGTTCGCTTTGAACTGGGCTGCTATCCCACATAAAATTACCCAAATCCCCGGGTGGAGACATAACTTTATTTAATACCATTCGATTTTTATGTTTTTTGACGTCAGTAGAAGAACCATGGTCTTTAATCAAATATAACACTTTACGGAGTCCTTTTATAACAGTACCTTTGCACCACATAAATTTACTGTTATTCAGATTTTTTTTAAACATGACCTTATCGCCTGGCGCATACACTTGTTTATTATTGCCGCCATGCCACTTAATTTGCGAGCACTGTTTTTTTTTAACATCGTCAATTAGTGATGTGAGTGGGGTCGACGTTAACTTTGGGTGAAGTAAATCTACACATGTTCTGTGCTTTCGCCCAAACACCAACTCAGCCGGTGAGAAACCCGTGACAGATTGTACTGAACTCCTATAGTCAAACAGATATTTCAAAATTTTTAGCCTACACTCATTCCTATTGCGTGAACATATAACGCTTGACTTTATGCCCTTTTTAACAATTTTTACGAAACTTTCTGCTTGTCTATTACTAGCAGGATTGTAAGGTGGTGATGTAAGATGAGCAATAACATTTCATAAACAAAATTTTGTAAACTCAGCGGATGCAAACGTAGTACCGTTATCGGTAACAATTGTGTGAGGTAATCCGTACTTAGACATGAAATCGTAAAGTTTTTCAATAACGGTCGCCGAAGTGGTAGAAGCGCTCACGTCGTATACTTCTAACCATTTGGTGTGCGCATCTACCACTACTAAGAACGTTTGATTATTCAGCGGGCCAAGAAAATCAACGTGTAACCTACTCGTATGAAATGGTGTTTGGGGAAACTCCCACGGTGTTAACGGCGCTCTGGGCGGCGAGGGCCGTAGCTGTTTGCATATTTCACACGAGTGTATCATTTTTTCTAGCATTACATCAATGCCTGGGAACCAAAACCGAGACCTAGCTTCTGATTTCGTTTTTACGATACCTAAATGCGAGCTATGTAACTCTAATAAAACCTTCGACCTCAAAGATTCGGGAAGTATCACCTTATGACCCCTCATTAAACAACCGTCTTCATATGATAATTGTGTCTTACATAAACGATAGGGTTTCAACTGCGAGTCCACTATTTTTTTAGGCCAACCGTTTTGGACATAATTTACCACTAACTGTAATACAGTATCCTCTTTAGTAGCTTTGCGTAACTCATTCAAGGTCAACGGCATGTCGCCTTCGAAAACAAAGTTAACGTATGATGCGCGATTAATGGGAGCGGCGGCGGAGGCGGCGTGTGCGCCGATGTTGTCTCTCCCTGTAAATTCGCGCGAGACAGGTAATCCGCGTTGTTGTCGGCACTACGAACATACTCAATTATATAATTGTATGCACTTAAAAACATCGCATATCTCTGCAATTTATTAGCAGGTACTTCCGGTATACCTTTATGTGGGCCTAAAATAGATATTAACGGCTTGTGATCCGTGCGTAATATGAATGAATCTGATCTGCCAATTAAATATTGATGCAACCGGCGTATTCCAAATATTATTTCAGTCGCCTACTCTTTCTGTATTTGTGAGTAGTTTTTCTCAGCTGAGTTCAACGTGCGGGAAGCGAATGTTACCGGGCGCTCTAACCCATCATTGTCTATTTGGGACAAAATAGCACCTAAGCCACACGGGCATCGACAGTTAAAACTATTTTGGCGTTTAAATTAAAGTGTGTTAAGACCTGATAAGACGTCAAACATTTCTTATTTTAATCAAACGCTTGTTGATGTAACGTAGACCAGTCCCACTTAACCCCTTTTTAATAGGTCATACAAAGGACTCAGGATGGAGGATGCTCCGCCACGAAATTCCTTTAGTAGTTTACAAGTACTAAAAATGATTGCAATGTATTAACGTCGGATGGAATGGGCGCATCAGCTATAGCTTTCACCTTTGCCGGATCTTTCTGTAATCCATTTTGGTTATTATATAACCTAAATATTTTATTTAATTTTAAAGAAATCGCATTTTTCTTTCTGCACAGTTAACCCTGCATCCTGAAGTCTTTGCAGAACTATATTCAACTTCTTCAAATGTCCCTCTGGAGTCTGGTCAGTGACTAAAATGTCGTCAAGCAGACCCAGGACCCCGTCGAAACCTGAAAACGTCGTTTACATGGCGCGTTGTATTATAGACGGCGCACTAGACAACACGAAAACTAGTCGAGTACAATTAAATAGACCCCGATGTGTATTGATACATGTGGCCGGTTGAGACTCTTCGTCTAACAAAAATTGATTACGGGCCATGGATAAGTCAATCTTTGAAAACTGATGGCCCCCGTACAGCCTTGAAAATAGTTCGTGTACCGTGGGTAGAGGATATTGTTCTATCGACAGCTGTTTGTTAATAGTAACCGAATATTAGGCGCACAATCTAACCGAACCGTTGTGTTTTAGCACGGGAATAATAGGTGACGCGTACTCAAAGTGCGAAACCGGTTTAAGTACACCTAGATCCACTAAACGTGTTATCTCTTTATCCACCTTGTCACGTAACGCGAACGCAATTGGACGCGCTTTACAGAATATCGGTTTCACATTATCCTTTAATTTTAATTTAACACGATATTTATTAAATTTACCCAACTTGTCCAAAAATACTTCTGGGAAACGCGATTGGAATTGCTCCTCCATACTCTGCTCACCCTTCAGAAAATTACAAGGCGTCAACTTAAGTTTAAATTTTGATATGAAATCCCTGCCTAATAATGGTGGTCCGCCATTTCGAATGACGTACATGTCCAATGTGTGAGTGTGTTACCGGTACGTCACCGGCAAGTTTACGTACCCTACACATTTCATAATATTGCCGGTTTAGCTAAAAAAACTTTTATTGGAATCTAGCAACGGAATATTACTGAACATGTATTCCTGTAGCGGAGCAGGATATTGAGAAAACCGCGATTAACACACCATTTGGTCTGTTTGAATTTACGCGAATGATGTTTGGAATGCGTAATGGAGTACAAACATTTCAAAGGTTCATTAACACTGTATTTGAAGGTAGATTTTGTTTATACGTTCATCGATGACGTCTGTGTCAGCAGTGATAATGAAAGCCAGCACTTGGAATACCTGGACCAGGTATTTGAACGGCTAAACAGGTATGGCATTACGATCAACATTGCCAAGTGCAGTTTCGGTAAGTCCAAGATCGAATTTCTAGGTTACGAGGTAACACCAGAGGGAATCACTCCCCTGCCAGACAAGGTTGCAGCTATCGCAGCGTACCCCAAACCAGAGACAGTGCAGGACCTCCGTCGTTTCCTGGGTATGGTGAATTTTTATCGTGCTCACATACCAAACGCAGTAGAGTACCAGGCTGATTTAAACAAGTACCTACACAACGGTAAGAAAAAAGATAAAACCCTAATCGTTTGGACAGAGCAGTCTTTAGATGCATTCGAGAAGTGTATGTTGAGCTTACAAAATGCCGCCACACTATCGCCATCCTAGTGCAGATTTGCCTATAGCTCTCATGACAGATGCTTCAAATACATATGTAGGGCCGTACTACAGCAAAAGGTAAGTAATGAATGGTAGCCTCTAGGGTATTTTTCTAAAAAATTGAGTACTGCAAAACAAAAATATAGTGCATACTAGCTGTTACCCGCGGCTTCGCCCGCATGGTCACTGAGAAATGAACTATCCATTGCTTTTGAATTGAAAGAAAACTGAGTTTTATAGATTTGTCAGAGATGCAGCCATTAAAAGGAAACTGAGCAAAATTGATTCGTCAGCCTATTTAAATTTTTTGAAACGCAGCGTATAGGAAAGCATGAAAATAGCCTGTTTATTCCAAATGGAAATGGGATATTTTTTTAATTAAAGGAAACTGAGCATAATTATCCGTCAGGGATGCAGACTTTTGAAAAGAAACTGAGCTAAATTGATTCGTCAGAGATGCAGTTTTCTGAATTGAAAGGAAACTGAGACAAATAAAAGATCCGTCAGAGATGCAGACTTTTGAGTTGAAAATAAACTGAGCTAAGTAGGAAATTTTGAATTGAAAGGGAAGATCTGTGGGAATTCTGATTAATTGATTGTGGGAATTTTGGAAAAAAAAATAACTGAACACTATTTTAAGACGCTACTGTACACAATTTTATATGTTTTCCATTCGGGGAAAGAATGTGGAGATTCTGGGCATTTGACACACGCAAACATGCTACATACAGCTGACCATGAGAGAAGCACGGTTTTTCTAAGTTGACCCCCGCTACCTGTAACGTTTGCCCTTGCGCTTTATTAATTGTCATTGCAAAACTGAGCTTAATAGGGAACTGCAACATTTTGAATTGAAAAGGAAGATCTGTGGGAATTATAGGGATCCGTGGTATAATAACATTTTCACCTTTTCCTACGCCTGTCAAAATTGTAGCACCGATTATGTTCCGTCCAAGATGTGTCACACGCAGCCTTGTCCCGTTACATAACCGAGGAGCATCTAAATTTTGCATTAGCATGACTGGGACGCCTAATTTTAATTGAAGCTTATGTGAGGGCACACCTGACAACTCTAGAGAATTTAGAAACTCTACGGGATATGAAGTGCTCTGTTCTGTGTCCATAACTGTGTCTACTGACAAATACTCTGTTATTTCTCCTGCTACTTCGCTTAATATATCTGAATTTATTTTGTTAACGCTCTCATTTTTGGTGCAAGAATCGCCCTTTCACATAACCATTTGTCTTCATGCATGTTGTTCGTTAAATCTGAATAAACGCTCGCAATTAATTCGGAATGACTCTGTACTAAATTACAAAATCTCTCGTCAATTTAACGCAGCCCTCAGCATCCGTTTCCAACCGCCCATCGCCAATTTTTAATAGTTTCCAGCATTGATATCATTATACAAATGCACTCTCATATTCGTAGTTAAACTGAATTTTGTCACCTTTTTCCATAAAATAGACGACTTGAGGCATGCTTTAATTTCATCTGCAGGTGTGCCTTTTGAATGACAGGTAAAGTTTGGTGAAAGTCACCAGCCAGTAAAACCACCATTCCTCCCATTACATCGGTATTGCTGCGCAAATCCTGGAGCGTTCGATTTAGTGCATATTAAAATATAAGGATAAGCCATATTAGAATGTGGGCATGCGGTAATCCTCTTTTGCCATTCAATTGAATACATGAAGCACTGCACCTCTCCGAAAATTTTCCTTTGTTAATTACATACATTAATTTTGTACTTTTAATCTAAATACTCTAGCAACTAAATCGTGTCTGTCAGTACTTTTTGGCCCGGCATTAGCTCCTCAGTTATTTCTTTCCATGTGGGATTGCAAGTAAAAGTAACAAAAGATCAGGTCTTCCGTAAGTTCGTACATAGGCGAATGCGTCTTGTGTGTACTCATGTAGGTAGCGGGACTGTTAACGAATGATGAGGCAGAATTACCATTTTACCTAAATCTCTGGCGTTTACATTGGCGTCGCTAGAAACTGCATTTGTAAATGTATATAATTCTCAAAGCGCAGCTTTTTGATTTAAAGATATATAACGGAGACGTTCACTTTCTACCTTCACATACATGTCTACCAAAATTGATGAAATAATTGTCTACACCGGGCTAAGAGGTTAAAATCATTTTCTCGCAACATCATATGATACATAAAAATCCATACATGATACTTTTAGTTCGTAGTAGGCTCCTTTGTGGCCGAGTTAAGGAGTGGAATTTGAAAATGATAACCCTATTGTCCTTGCAATAAATCAATGGGTATTGCAGAGCGTCATAAAACTTGTGTGTATCGGCTACCCGTTGCAACGTATCATCACGTGCTCGCAAGACAATGTCTCGTGAAGAAAATTGATCACCACTAATTACGGCTGCTATTTCGTTTATCAAAGGTGCATTGTAGCGCCGTTCATGCTCTCCTCGAGGGTCCAATCTGCGTGAATGACGACTATATTATAATCCTCTTCAGGTAGGTTTTCTAAAGCAGTTTTAAATGTTTTGACTAAAATGTTACGTTCATGCAAGAATCTTTGAATTTTGAACACTGTGTCTCTCTCAACTCCTGGATAAATTGGCAGCGACGGTCTACCTCAATTTCTTCGTCACCCATAAAATATACTTGTAAAATTTATGCTGTTCGTTTTTAGCTGGAAAAGTGAACCTATTCTATGATAAATTTGCCTGCACCGTAAATGTAGGCGAAAATCCGGCATCATTATTTCCGGTCAACCTGAAGGACGTCATTTGAAAGCATGAGTTATATTTCCGGATCCTGTTTAAAAGCGCCGTGACTCATTAGCATCATATAAAAAGAAAGTTTTCAAAGGTTCTTCTGGTTCCCCAAGTAATGGAAGAGACACTTTGCCATTGAATAGCACATGCCTGCGGTCTCATCTTTCCATTTTAAAGCGCTGCAAAATCGACACGCCTTGTCCATCAGTCCGATAACAACTAACCTGTGATTTTTATAATCAATCAACGGATCATAATTGAAAGCTGCGTCATTAAAACCGACCAATTGTTTCTTTGAAAATTTTGTCGACGTTCAGCTTGGAGCTGTGCATTTGCATCTCTTCGCGCCTGTGTCTGTTCTGGTGTTTCAGATGCCCTTATATTAGATTGACGTTCAGCTTGCTCAATGAGTCTGTGTTGAGTTTCGTCAGGTGTTTCCGCGGCTCTTAAGGCGGCCTGATGTTCTGCTTGTTCGAATAGCCTTTGCTGACTTTGAGCAGGTGTTTCAGTAGCTCTTAAAGTAGATTGACGCTCTGCCTATTCACGCCGCCTTTACTGACTTTGATCAGGTGTTTCAGTAGCTCTTAAAGTAGCTTGACGCTCTGCCTGTTCAAGACGCCTTGCTGACTTTGAGCAGGTGTTTCAGTAGCTCTTAAAGTAGCTTGACGCTCTGCCTGTTCAAGACGCCTTCGCTGACTTTGAGAAGGTGTTTCAGAAGCTCAAAGTAGCTTGACGCTTTGCCTGTTCAAGACGCCTTCCTGACGTTGAGAAGGTGTCTCAGATGCTCTAAAGCAGCCTGACGCTCTGCTTGTTCTTGCCTTCTCAGTTCAGCATCTTCTAAAGATTTTAGCGATCGAGCTAATCTTTTCGCTTGTCTTGAGAAGATAATCTTGAAAGGCTGGACTTATGTTTGCGAGGCATTATGAAGTAAAAAAAAAACCTATTTATAAAAAACGTTAAAATACCTAAAAGGAATTAAATTTCCTTTTAAATATTTTTTTTAAAAGCAAATCCAAAATATCTAAAAGGAATAAATATTCCTTTTAAATATTTTTTAAAATCAAAACAACAAAACCAATTCAAGACACAACACGAATCCGAAAACGATAGCCAAAAAAAAATCGAATCAACTTAAACCAAATCACAAAACAAATCGCAGAAAACCGAAATCAAAAGCAGTAGTCAATATAAATATAACCAACGAAAAAAGAAGTAAGTGTATAGGTACCGTATACACTATCTATACTATTAATATTCCTTTGAAATATTCTTAAACAACCTAAAACAACGAAAACCAATTCACGATTCTAAATAAATAAAATCCAAAATCAAAGCCAGAGTCTAAATATGTATAAATGAATACCAACCAAATCAACAAAACCGATCCAAGAAAATACACAAACCGAAAATGAAAGCCAATATAAATCCATTCAACCTTAATCAAATCACAAAGCAAATAACAAACAACCGAAATCGAAAGCAGGTAGTCGAATAAGCTACGAAATAGAAACAATTTAAGCATATAGGTACCGTATGCACTATAAGTTGACGCGCGGCTCAACGGCGGGAGTTAAGTACATGTCAGGAAACATTTCGTTACCGCGTTTTAAAAACCTAGTAACGACATCTAGCGGAATCAATTTAAACTATGTATACGTTAGTTAATAAGAACTCTCAAAAAATATTTTTCTTATAATTTTGCACAATTTTTCTTATTGTAATACCGATTCATTCATAACCACATATAAGAACTGTATTCATTTCCGTTCAATAAATATTACTAAGGCTTATTAATAAGGCTTACTAAGAACTGTTTCTACCATTGTTAAGTAATAGTTAAGGGTGAAAGCGTGACAGGTGGTGATAGTATTTCTGATCCATACTTATAATCACGCCTGTAACCCTTGCGGGGTTGGCAGAGCATTCACGGATTACTTAATATCGTCTGCGAGGTTATCGCCTATTCTGTGAATTACGATGCACCAAAACGTTTGAAGAAAATCAGCTGGTGAATTTTTGTTTTTATCGCTCTTCCCGGTCCTGCGTGGAGAAATACAGATCCATACATTTTTATCTTAATTTTGGTAAAGGACATAATAATCCAGATATTCTGACCTTCTGTGTTCGTCCATCGTACCGTCGTCCGTCTTGTAGAATCACGGTGGCGCCACCTAGCTGAATTTAATTTTGCAACATATTCGACTTTCCCACGGAATGATATGTTTTTCCGCTGAAAAAGTAGCCTATGTCACTCTACAGCCACCGAACTATCCCCATACAAATAATCATGCCATGCCGACGCTCTGTTGCGACGTGAAAGAAGGACAAACTTGCGCAACATATTCGATTTTCCCACGGAATGAGATGTTTTCCGCGGAAAAAGTAGCCTATGTCACCTCACAGCCACCGAACTATCCCCATACAAATAATCATGCCATGCCGACGCTCTGTTGCGACGTGAAAGAAGGACAAACTTGCGCAACATATTCGATTTTCCCACGGAATGAGATGTTTTCCGCGGAAAAAGTAGCCTATGTCACCTCACAGCCACCGAACTATCCCCATACAAAAATCATGCCATGCCGACGCTCTGTTGCGACGTGAAAGAAGGACAAACAAACAAACAAACAAACAAACACACTTTCGCATTTATAATATTAAATAGTATGGATGAAAGGAAATTATTAGCAATATTTTTAGCCATTAGACATTTCCGTAAGTTATTTGAGGGACAACAGTTAGTTATTTTTACAGACCACAAGCCGTTGATTCATGCTTTTAAGAAACTATATAGCAACAAAGAAACACCTCGACGAACAAGGCAGCTCTAATTTATCAGCGAGTTCTTAACAGACATCCGATATGTAGAAGGTAAGAATAACATCGTAGCTGACTCGCTATCACGCGTCGAGACTATTTCCTGTCCCACAGTACTCGATTACCACGAACTTGCTGAGGCGCAGAAACACGACGACTTTATTGCACAAACAACATGTTCTGACACTGTCAGCAATGTAATTATTAAAAGTATTTTTGCCTATCATTGATAATTCGATATATTGCGAAACTTCAACGAAACATGCCAGACCCTTTTTACCACAAAGTTTTAGAAAAATAGCATTTGAAGCGGTACACAATTTGAGCCACCCGAGTATACGCACTACAAGAAAGTTAGTTTATCAAAAATTATTTTGGCCAGAGATGGTAACGGCCTAGCGTGGGCAGTGACTGGGAACGTCTGGCGTTCGCCGCTGAGCGCCTCCGGACACAAGCGTAAAATCTCAAATCAGCAAAATGTATGTAACTACTGTGTCCCTACAACGCGAAGAGTCTACCCCCGTCATTTTGGTGTCAGAAAACCATTACACAAATCATCTAGACAAACTACACTTCATTTATTCCAACGGTTTCCTGACTTAACTGCTCTAGATTTTTTTCTGTGGGGGTGTTTGAAAGATGACAATACTCCAACCATTCAGCAATTAAAGGCCAAGTACCGTGAAAAAATTGGAGGGATAAATTAAGAAACATGACGACGGGTGATGAATCACACCTTAGAAAGAGCGCGTCAGTGTGAAGAGCAAAATGGTAGTTATTTCAATGATATTATTTTCAAAACTAAAATTTATTTTCAAGAAGTGTTTTTTGTTTATGAACGAATGAATGTTAATTATTTAGAAATGAAAAAGTGACTCCATTCTAAAAAGGTGTTGCGACTTTTGGGTCACCTACACCTAAATAATGTTAGTAGTTAAAATTTCAGTAAACTCTTTAAGCCCGTTACTAATACAAAAGAAAAGTGGATGCCGCCATAGTTTTCTACAATCCACACCTAATGAGCTCTCTACGCAATTAACAATTTGTTTCACAGTCATTGCTTGCCTTGGTTTGAAGATCGGCTTAAGCAATAAACTTGTGCACTTCGCTTTAATTTCTTAAATAGTTTGACTTTTTTAAAGTCAATATTATCAAATTAGGTACTAAGGATTGTTATATTTAATTAAATATTAGGTAATATAATATATTACGTACTTTAAGGAAACAGTAATTTGAAAGTCTATGGAAATAACAAAATCTTGAATCTGTGACATGGTCCTTCACTTTTATTTTATTTAATATAATAAGGGTCACAAACAAGCACACAGTCCCCCTGGTTAAAAATTGCTCAGAAAACATAAATTAGCTCAGCGCGCTATGAAAAAGGCTGTTTGAAGTGTAATCGAATCCAAAATGTAAGTATACGAGAATGAGATTAACTGACAAAGCCCAACGACCAAGCTAAACAGCGCATGCTAAAGTAGCAATGGACCGACCGTATAGCTCGAAGAATCAACAGCCGATGGAGGATCAATTTTTTTTAAATGGAAGCCTTGTTCCGAGAGGAATTTAGGATAGGCATTCCTAATTAGAGTGACATTCTGGTAAGACATGCACGAAGTCAAAGGATGCAGGAGGATCAGCATCTCGTTTTGTGGCATTTCTCGTATAAGGCCTATTTTTACCAGTGGGCATGTGAGGGTGATGATAATCATGGTGAAAAATAACTTGAAAGGAGGGATTTACTTCCACAAAATATTTTAGTCAACCTCATCTGTACATAATGCCTGCTGTTTAACCAATTAGACCTAGTACCGATGTGAGAAAATACATGCAAAAACATCCACAGACTGTTGATTCGGGAAACTACTAATGCAAGAAAGTAAACGTTTACTAAAGCTTCTGCCTAGCGAGGTCAGTATGGGCAAATGCTTGCCAGCTCTAGCAGTGGACTTTGAAAAGACTGCTGAAGTATAATGATGTATGTTATAGTTTGATAACGTGCAAAATGTATACTAAGATTTAATTAAATGCCTATGCAATGACTTTTACCCTGTGCAAAGACAACATAAAAATACATATATAATACATAACATATAATAAACACTCACGCCTGTCACCCAGATGGGTAGGTAGAGACTACGGACTTCTCTCGCCTCCTTTACATCCATATACCTACGCATACATGCTCGTCGGTTAAGGGTACTCATAATTTGGCCCATTTTTAATATATCGCCAATTTGATTGACAAACTTTCGTCCAGGGCGTCCCTTCCTAACTCTGCCGTTCACTTTTGCAACATAGATTTGCTTTGTCACTCTTTTTTCGTTCATTCTTTCTACATGACCAAACCACCGAAGCATTCCGTTCTTAATCCTACATTTTGTCATTTTAAAGTAAGAAATATTTATAAGAAGAAGAAACGCCTACAGAAGTAAAAAAGTCTTCCTATTTAAATCCGTTTATTATCTTCTCTACTATCAGCGTTTCGAATTAACGCCCTGATAATTTATAATAATCTGTTGAAAACTTTAACATCTTAATAGCGTCCACGCGTAACAAAGCTTTCGCTTCCGTCTACCAAATTTTGTAATTAAAATGAATTAAAGTAATTTAAATTGTACCATACTAATAGTTAAAAACAGAAAGAAATTAAATTAAAGTTTTAATCTTTTTAAATATTTAAAGGCTTTATTAAAGTTTCAAGAGCGACGACTGTGTATAATAATTTTCACCGTTCACCCCACTAATTAATACACGAGGGTCTGGCGACTGAAAACTGGCCGTATTATCCAACCAAATCTTAAAAAAATATTTCTTAGACATCCAGTCAGCACGTAGCAAATTAGTTCTTAACATTGCAATTAACCACTTCATCGGTGTCGGTGGGGATTGAACTTGGATCGATCGTATATAATTAAATTTTTAAAACAAACGCTTATACTATTTAATCCCAAGATTCCACGGCTAATAACTAATATATTAATTCATTAAAATTGGTTCAAGCATTATCGCCATATTGTGGTGGCGTAAGAGAATCCACCACTGCTTGTCGTCACTTGGGTGTCGTTAGAGAAAAATAGAAAATATATCTTACGACATCCGATAGATGATGATATATCTATCTCGTTTTAATATCAGATCCAATATACCTAGACTAGCGGACCAGCGAGAAACATGCGATCACCAATCTATTTACCATCATGTGGACTGTGTGCTCGTTTACCGCTCTTACCTTTTCCTTTATATATAAAATTGTAAATAAATAGGCATAAACATGATTTTAGTAAAGTTAGTGCGCTTCACCATCTTCGGCTGCATCACCACTTACGAGTACCATTAGGTGTGATAGTAGTCAAGCCCTGGGATAGAAAATTAACAAAGTGACTAACTTTGCACTTTATCAATAACTTCTACACTCAGTAGAAAGTCTAACGTACTAAAAATGGCGGTATACTTACAGAATTGTTCTAAACCTCAGGGGATTTTATCGTCTCTCATTCATATTGTACTGGATTATAAATTACACTACCACTGCCGCGGCTCCGTAACAAACTACTCGCTGACATGAGGAAATTGACTTCCATAACTTTTATTTTAAAGACCATTGCCCTTTTCCTTAAGTTATACCAAAGATTACCACTATCAATTACTAAAATTCTCGGTAAACCACATTTTGTCGCGTTAGTAAATTGTATGATATTATTTCTACTAGTAATTAATACTTTACACATATGGTATTATGTCAGTCTTGCTTACGGACTCCAACTGGTGTCAGCATAATGCTTGAATATAAACAATTAGGTATAAAGGGCGATGGCTTTCACACATATGACGTAACGTGTGAAAAATGGCATGGGTTGATCGCTCCAGTTTACAAAACACTCTCTTATCTATTTCGGACGCAATGCTCACACTGCTGTGTTCCGGTCTAAAGAGTATTATTGACTGCTAGTATTATTACAGACTGAAACATTCCATCTAAGTCCTCGGTTGTGACAACGCATCTGTTGCCTTCTTTGTTCAAAGTTGGTTGTAAGTGTCCACGGTCTGCTTAACATTAGGTGAACTGTTAGTTAGCTTGTCATTTAATTTAATAAAAAAATCGATGGGATAAAATGAGGTGATGAATTCTCTTTCTCTTACCCGGCCTTCACACTGCATATTGACTATTCGGCTAAGTCGGTAGTTGACACCAGTCAAGAGAACCGATCAAGAAAAAATAAAGGCAAGCAATCAATCAATATATTTATCTTTCTGGAAAAAAAAATAGAACTTTTCAATTTGGAAATGGTCTACGTTACAAAAGTGGGTATTATATATATTATAAGGTAACATTGATGATGATGGTGATAATGGTCATGATGCTAATAAAGATGTGAGAGATGATTGTGATTGTTTTCTAAATTTGATTGCAGACTCAGGAAAAGTAGGGTCGGTAAGGATGTATTAACTGAGCCTAAATAATTACAGCATTTATAAAGAAGTAGTCATGATAAGCTTGGGGTTCTTTCATTCATTTATTTATTTATAACAGCAGCATTTTTCAAAAGTCCACTGCTGAACATAAATATAATTGTATAAGTAATACACATTCATTGTTAATTTTCATATACCTATATTTTTTTTATAGGATAAGGGTAACAAACGAGCACACAGTCCACCTAATGGTAAGTGGTTGCTGTGGCCCATAGACATCTACATCTATCCTCGATTACGAATCAAAATGCGGATGCGTTGTCACCCGTGAGGACTAAGATGGAATGCCTCGTTTCCAGTAAAAAGGGTCTCCGGTTCTCTACACTCACCATACGAAACACAGCAGCGTTAAGCTACTATTTTACGCTGGTATTCTGTGAGAGCGTGGTCCTTCCCCAGTCGAGCCAACCCATTCGTGCTACAACCATACCAGTAATATAGCTGCAGCATGGCTCTACCACGTAAAAAACGTAGTTATTTTGTTGATCCCTAATTCTTTCTCTTACAAATCATATTGCACCTCCAAAGTAGTGTTCCCTGCTTACTTATTCTTACGCTTACTATACAGCGCAGACTTTAGGTAATAAGTCATAGATCTCTTTTATTATACGGTTTGAGCCTTGGTAGGTCAGGGTCTAAGCCGTAGAAAATATACTAGTCTATACGCTCACTGTTAATTTCATCGTACACCAACAAACCGAGTTCAAACCCAACAGCACCAATGAAATAGTTGGCGGTAAAGGAAAATATCGTGAGGATACGTGTATGTGTGAGAAATAAATAATTTTCAGTACATGTGAAGTCGATGGATGCAGATACCTCAGGACCGTGCTTTGTGGCGTTCCTTGGGGGAAGCCTATGTTCACCTATGGACTTGTCCACCTATACGTTCTACAGCAGCGCGGTGGACTGCTCCATAAAACTCTCAGAAGTGAGAGGAGGTATGTGCCCAGTAGTGGGAACTTACAGAGAGTAGATTTACTTTATTTTTTGCTTTTCACGGTTTGAATTAGTGGTAGATACACGTTGCTGCTATATTATAGTTATAGCATGAATAGGTAGGACCACGCTCTCACAGAATACCAGCGTAAAATAGCAGCTTAGTGCTTCTGTGTTTTGTATGGTGAGTGTAAAAACCAGAGACCCTTTTTACTGGAAATGAGGCATTCTATTTTAGTCCTCGGAGGTGACAACGTATCTACATTTTGATTGTTAATTGAGAATACATGTAGATATCTATGAGTCACAGCATCCACTTACCATCTACCATCGTACTGTGTGCTCGTTTTTCACCCACAGTGATGACTTATGGAACTGAGACGTTGTCCTTCACTGCTGGCCGTATGAGGAAGCTCAAGGTCGCTCAGCGAGCTATGGAGAGGGCTATGCTCGGAGTTTCTCTGCGTGATAAACTTAGAAATGAGGATATCCACAGTAGAATCAGATTGACCGACATAGCCCAGCGAATTAGTGAGCTGAAGTGGCAATGGGCCTTATTCTTTGTAAAAAATATTCAGTTACGCTACATTTATAGCTATGAAAAGAGAGAAAAAAAACTTAACGAAATTCTACAAAGTTCTCGGCAATCCGCGCCTAACGAGTTCGCCAGCTAATTAACAATTTGTGTCGAAGTCAAGAAGTCTACTTAAGCACTGTTTAAGTAATATAGTTACCAGCTATTATTTTACTCTTTGAACAAAAAGAAAATATGCAACGCTATTAACACCCAAAAATGTTTGTGCTAGGAGCTGTTCCAATAGTTATGTAACGCCGGATTCTATTGGTAATAGTGGTTATTTTTCTTCATTTAATGAGTTTTCATACTAATTTAACCCATTTTAAGTACCATGAAGTGTTTTACAGGTACGTGTTTTACAGAACTCAAAACGTCAGGATTTTTAAAATAAGTGAATTAAACGCAATAAAATCCGATAAATTCGTTTTATTTATTGTTGTGTGAATTTACGTTAATGGCATGTAGGAACGTAGGAGCAGAAGACCGGATTAATTGGCACGCCTTCAGAAAGGCCTATGTACAGCAGTGGACTACCGTAACTGATGATGAGTTTTCGCGTCAATATAACAAATAATAATTTAAGTGGTAGAGCGAGCCATGCAGCAGCTATATTATGGTTGTAGCACGAATGGGTTGACTTGACCGTGGAAGGAAGCAAGGCTCTCACAGAATAAAAGCGTAAAATAGTATCTTAATGCTGCTGCGTTTCGTATGGTGGGTTTAGAAAACCGGAGATCCTTTTAATTGGAAACGAGTATATCTATCTTAGTTCTCAGGGGTGACAACGCATTTGCATTTTGATTCTTAATCGATGACAAATATAAATGTCTATGGGGCACTGCATCCCTATATCATCAAGTGGACTATGTGCGGCATCATCATCAGCAGTTATTTTAAGTCTAGTTTAGGACGTAAATCTTTGTGTAATCTATTAGTCAAATTAGACCCAAAAAATAAGCAGCTTCCAGACTTCTGGCTGCTACTGAGAATTTCTTGACAGAAAAACCTAATAACTGATGTAAGCCCAACCTGGGATTCAACTCGGGAGCCCATGATTAACAACCGCGCCTATGACTACTAGACCAACGAGGCAGTCAAACCCACCTAGTAGCCATAGGTTTAACATCTACGTTTTCCCAGACACGTGGTAGAGTCATGATGCAGCGTATGATAACCGCAGCAGTGATGGGTTGACTTGACAGGAGAAAGAACATGCTTGCAGACCAAAGTAAAAAAACAGCATGACGCTGCAATATTTCGTCTGGTAAGTTACGAGAACCGAAAGACATTCATACTGATAAAGAGTCATTCCCTAATAGTCCTTTTGGGTGACGATGCATCTGCATTTTGATTCATAAAAGGACAGATCGAGGTGTATATGGGTTCCAGCATCTTTTTACCATCAAGTGGAATTAGTGTACTCGTTAGCAACGCTTAAGCCGCGTATTAATTATGCGCTCTAAGAGGTCGAACATTGGCGTGCGTTCCAGCCGCGCGAAATGGATACCGCCTAGGAATGCGCGCCAAATTGTTCGTTGGAACGCTCAAACGTGGAGCGGGCCGCTCCATCTGGTGTCGGTTTTTACCGCTTATCAAAGTAGTAAAGAGCGTAGTCGCTCTGCGCGAGAATTGAGAAATAGGTATTTGAAGAAACTATTGCCGTTGTGCTATATATGGTCTCCCCCCGTAGAGTGCGATAGGGACAACTGCAGTTCAGAACGATTTTACCTACAAAAACCATGACCGATCGTCGTTTTGTATTCCCCTGTTTTCTCCTCGAAAACTAAGCCGATTAAATTATGTTTGGTATTAAAATTTAAAAAAAGAATAGATCTATGCTATTATCACTTGTCTTAAAAACTTTTCAAATTTCTTCGGTAGTCGTCTGTTTATGGAGGTAAAAATGGGGCATTTTTTGAGGTTTTTGGTAAGTCATATTTATTTTTGTAATAATTTTTTGGAAAAAATAAATGACTGAAGCATGCCTCCAATAGACCTAGATTTTTATAAATAAAAACGATTACTCTAGAGGCATTATCCAGGAAGAGAATAGGGGAATACATTTCTATGGAAAAAATGCAGCCCGTCTACGCTTAAGTTTTGGCGCGCGCGCCAGTTGGGACGGTTGTTTTCATCATTCGTGTGTTCGTTGCGTTCCGAGCTATGGATAACCAGAGTTGCCGTAAATTGGTAAATTATATGGTTCAAAATAACTGCTGTGGAATAGCAAAAGTCGTTTTTATCGTAATAAAGCGCTCAGAGAAGATGCATGAAACTATGAAAGCGGCAGCTGTTCGTACACGACCGATATCCATGTTGAACGGTTAAACACTGGAATGGCTGCCGCGCGCGCCAGGCACGCTTAGTTGATACACTTCGAACATTTGGAGCCCGTTCCGCGAATCGCACTGGTTGGCGCGGTCATTCATGGCGCGCGCGCCAGAAGCGCGTAATCGATAAGCGGCTTTCCGTCTATAAATAAAAATTTATTTATACAGCCTTTTATATTTATTTTCAGTTGAGCGCTACTGGACTCTAGTACAATAATCAGCTACTGGACTCTAGTACAATAATCAGAAGATTATGAAGCACGCAAGTGATATTTGTTGTTATTGTAGTGGAAAAAATGTTGCAGGCTGTGCGCATATTTTCTTTTTCTGCATGTACAAGCGGGCAGGTTGTTGAAATATTTGGAGAAATATTTTGAATATTCAATCTTAACCAAACAATAAAACTTAAAGGAAAAAAAAAAAACAATTTTGGTATCAAGGAGCGTTGCGTGGGTCTATCTATTATGCTATTAGCGATGAAATTATAAAAAGGATTTCACTTGCGTATTGAAGTGAATGTGTATGAAAAGGTCTTTTATTATTATAAGTTTTTACATTCATTGTTCAGTGTCTCATGCATTGTGATATAAATAGCAGTGAGTTCTGTGAAGAACTACTTGACATTTGAACCTTTAATCTTACCGTAAATAGACGGACAATGGTAAAAAAAACGGACCACGGGTTAAGTACATATGAATTGCGCCCTGAGGGTCTGGTATAAACTTAATTACGAGTAAATCAAACACAAAAGGTAAGTCTGACTGAAGTAAAACTTTTACGTGGTAGAGCAATGCTCAAGCTATTGTAGTGTAGCCACCACAATAGTATATATTAGTGTTAAGGTAGAATAAGTTCGGATCAGTATAATTAAAGTTATAGAAGCATCAACACGTCTCTAATTCACAAGACCTTTCCTACATATATCACATGGCATTCCCTGCCAGGCGGTGCGCTGCTACAATGTACGCACCGCCGGCCTTATATAAAGAGAGAAAATTAAAAAATAAAATAATGAAATCATCATGGAAAAATATATTATAACGGAATGGACGCAATACCGGATGTGACGAAAAACAAATAAATATGAATACAAGAAGAGCCACAATAATAATTGTATAGGAACTAACTAAAAATTAAAAATATGATGACCAAAGTTCAAAATTCAAGAAACGGCAGATTAATTTTAAAAGGAAGTAACAGTTGTACTTTTGCAAGCTTCGTCCAGAAGAATATGAAAATTGAGCCACAAAGAAAAAAAGAAGAAAATTTGAAGTAACATCAAATGAGCATATTTTTCGTCATTTCTTTTAACATTTCAAAAAGTTTTAATTATTATAAAAAGTTATGTTTTTAAAATTTTGTATTTAATATAATATGATAAAGTTGAGTTTATTAATCAGATACTTCACGATTTAATTGATACCTTAATATATTTATTAGTGCACCTGCTAAAAAATCATAATGCAATATTAAAATTAAGTTACTTTTTAAGCTCTCTTGTATGTTGGCACAAGACGATTTTATATTCAATTTTATACAGTTATTGTTTATTGTTATATATTCTTTTATTACTCTGTCCTGCAAACCTACTTAAATTTACCATGATTTATCATCAATTAATTTTTCGTATGGTTAAAATAATACTAATGATATATTCCGTTGTTATTTTTTTTTCTGTAGTAAATTTTATTTAAATGGTAGTATTCAATTTTGAAAAGGGTTTTAAACATTCGCTATTGTTAAATGTATTTTTTTCTTCTCTAAAGGCAATGAACCTTAAATTTATATGCTAACCTACATAAAAATTAAAATTGTTCTTTTGAATGTTAAAATAAATTAATGTTTTGTTATATAAACTTGATAGTAGTTGTAGTAATTTTTCAATAATGTTGTGTATACGAAAAAATAAACATCATATTTCTTGCAAAAGTAATTTATAAAAATAAAAAAAAAGCTAATGTATTTTTTTAACTTCTGTATAAATTCAAAAATATTTAAAACTATCACTTTAAGGTACATTTTACTTTACTTGCATTGTACAAGTTATCTTAAAATTAGGTGTTAATCACACTGTGTGGTCATAGTTCTGTGTAATCGCAAACGTTTCCATATACATACTTTAGTAATTAAATTAAGGTGTCTCAAATCGCTTGCGCTGCTAGGAGTGGGATTGCAATTTGTATTTTGATCTGTCTCTTGTTATGTGATTATGTTATTGTTACTGAAAATGATTACGTTGCTTTGACTTCTTTGTTCTGTATCTTAATATGAAATGCAATAATTTATGTTTGGTATTAAAATTTAAAGAAAGAATAGATCTATGCTATTATTACATGTTGTTATCTTAAAAACTTTTCAAATTTCTTTGGTAATCGTCTGATTACGGAGGTTAAAATGGGGCATTTTTTGAGGTTTTTGGAAAGTCATATTTATTTTTATAATAATTTTTTGGAAAAAATAAATGACAGAGGCATGCCTCCAATAGACCTAGATTTTTATAAATAAAAACGATTACTCTAGAGGGATTATCCAGGAAGAGAATAGGGGAATACATTTGTATGGAAAAAATGCAGCCCGTCTACGCTTAAGTTTTGGCGCGCGCGCCAGTTGGGACGGTTGTTTTCGTCATTCGTGTGTTCGTTGCATTCCGAGCTATGGATAACCAGAGTTGCCGTAAATTTATAAAATTATATGGTTCAAAATAACTGCTGTGGAATAGCAAAAGTCGTTTTTATCATAATAAAGCGCTCAGAGAAGATACATGAAACTATGAAAGCGGCAGCTGTTCATACACGACCGATATCCATGTTAAACGGTTAAACACTGAAATTTATTTATACAGCCTTTTATATTTATTTTCAGTTGAGCGAAGATTGTAAAGCACGCAAGTGATATTTGTTGTTATTGTAGTGTAAAAAATGTTGCAGGCTGTGCGCATATTTTCTTTTTCTGCATGTACAAGCAGGCAGGTTGTTGAAATATTTGGAGAAATATTTCGAATATTCAATCTTAAACAAACAATAAAAACTTAAAGAAAAAAAACAATTTTGGTATCAAGGAGCGTAGCGTGGGTCTATATATTATGCTAATAGCGATGAAATTATAAAAAGGATTTCACTTGTGTATTCAAGTGGATGTGTTTGAAAAGGTATTTTATTATTATAAGTTTTTACATTCATTGTTCATTGTCTCATGCATTGTGATATAAATAGCAGTGGGTTCTGTGAAGAACTACTTGACATTTGAACCTTAAATCTTACGGTAAATAGACGGACAATGGTAAAAAAAACGGACCACGGGTTAAGTACATATGAATTGCGCCATGAGGGTCTGGTATAAACTTAATTACGAGTAAATCAAACACAAAAGGTAAGTTTGACTGAAGTAAAAACATTTTACGTTGTAGAGCAATGCTCCAGCTATGTTATGAATGTAGCACGAATGGGTCGGCTCAACTGGGGAAGGACCACACTCTACAGAATACCACCATGAAATAGCAAATTATTATATAACCCATGACGTTTTGGGTTATATAATATTATATAACCCAAAACGTCAGGATTTTTAAAATAAGTGAATTAAACGCAATCAAATCCGATAGATTCCTTTTATATATTGTTGTGTGAATTTAGGTTAATGGCATGTAGGAACGTAGGAGACGAAGACCGGACTAATTGGCACGCCTTCAGAAAGGCCTATGTACAGCAGTGGACTACCATAGCTGATGATGAGTTTTCGCGTAAATATAACAAATAATAATTTAAGTGGTAGAGCGAGCCATGCAGCAGCTATATTATGGTTGTAGCACGAATGGGTCGACTTGACCGTGGAAGGAAGCAAGGCTCTCACAGAATAAAAGCGTAAAATAGTATCTTAATGCTGCTGTATTTCGTATGGTTAGGTTAGGTTAGGTTAGCTAGGTCGTAAAAGCTTAAATGTAATAAAGAGTGATCTATCTATGTTGCACTTTCATTTCTTAGTTGCGTGTTCTCAACTCATCATTCACTTAAGTAGTTATCGAGTAAGTATACTAACACTAATGACCGGTTTTTCAACGTAACTTTTCTTTTACGTGATTAATAGAACTATAACTATATAGTCTTTTTTTAAGAACATAAGAATATTATTTATTGCTGCAACTTGCAGAACATCAATTTTAGAAACAAAAAAAAACTTAACTAAATGTATAAAAGAATTGCATCAATACAAAGGCCACCGCTCAGCATAATGCTATAGTAACAGAGTTACCGTAGCGCTGTTATTCTGTCGAAGCCACATAAGTCGACTCGCGAGCTGTCGCTGGACAAAATTAAGTAAGTACCTAATTTATATCGTGCTTAGTGATAAGCAAAGTTAACATTAAATCTAATAGTTACATGTATTAAATATTATGTACATTAAACTAGCTATTTTACGCTATGCAACGTTTCTGTACTCTATGACTTTGTGATGCTAATCTATGTTAATGGCATAAACTGAAAGTCTATGCACTTTTTAAAAAAAAATAACAAACGGTTGGTTTACTTTTAACAATAAAATAAAATTAATACTTACAATATAATCGCTATAATAATTTTCACCTTTAACATCCTTTTAATCTGTGCCATACGTGCATTAATTTAAAAAGAACTATAAATAATGAAAGCTATATAATCACATAAAATTACATGACATACAAACAAGTCCGTAACAACTCCAACCGCGACGTGTATACGGTAAACAGGACATCCGCTGCTAAAACAATTTGAAACTAAGGGGGAAAAAGTTTACCAAATTTTTATACAAACAATTTTAAATTTTTTTGCCAAAATAACGTGATATTTTTTCCGAAAACATATAATATATTTTTTATAGAATAAGGACGACAAGCGAGCACACAGTCCACCTGATGGTAAATAGATGCTGTGGCACATAGACTTCTATATTTATCGACAATTAAGAATCAAAATGCAGATGCGTTGTTACCCCTGAGGATTAAGACGGAACGTCTCGATTTCAGTAAAAGGTGTCCCCGGTTTTCTACACTCACCATACGGAACAGAGCAGCATTGATCTGCTATTTTACGCTGGTACTCTGTGAGAGCTTACCCTTCTCCGTTCGAGCCGACCCATTCGTGCTGTAACTATAATAATATAGCTGTAGCAAGGATCTACCACGTTTAACATTTATTAAAAGTATTAAATCTAAAGCTGAACGAAGAATCTAATTGGGTAGTAGATACCATAATTTAGAAATTGTGTTCCGAAACTTGGTCGGATTTTCAGTTTAAGTTATTATAAATAAGGTTTTTTAATACATATACATAATACATAAACACTCACGCCTGTCACCCAGAGGGGTAGGCAGAGACTATGGACTTCCATTTGGCACTATCCTGACACACCTCTCTCACATCCTCCACATCCATATACCTACGCATACACGCTCGTCGGTTAAGGATACTCTTAATTTGGCCCATTTTCAAAATATCGCCAATTTGGTCGATAAATTTTCGTCTAGGGAGTCCCTGCCAGACTCTGCCGTTCACCTCTGCCACATAAATGCTTTGTCACTCTTTCCTCATTCATTCTTTCTACATGACCAAACCACCGAAGCATTCCATTCTTAATCCTGGTCACAACATCATCTCGCAGACCACACTCTTCTCTTATCACACAATTTCTCACTCTGTCATTTAGATTCAGCCCTAACATACTCCTTAATGACCGAATTTCTACAGCATTTATTCTACTATCGTGCTTCTTCTGCCACAACCAACTTTCACTACCATACATTAAAGTAGTAGTAAATTGTGAATAGCCATACGTGCCTTTTGGGACAAATTCGACTTTCTACAATAGAGTGTAGAGCCCCATTTACTCTATTTCCTGCGTTCACTCGACGTTCTATATCCTTATCATATCTACCATCCCTGCTGAATATACATCCCAAATACACAAACTCATCTACTTGCTCGACCAATTCCCCTTCTATTCTTATTTCACATATCGTTTTATTTTCTTCTCTTTCAAAAACCATAACTTTCGTCTTACTTGCGTTCACTTTCATTCCCCTTTATTTTAATGACCTGTTCATTAATGTAAACATATTTGCAACTCGCCCGCCGACGACGCAAGTATGACTTGATCATCGGCGCACAAAAGGCATTTGACGGTTAACTCACCCATTCTCAACCCATATTCTTCAACTTTCAAATTTTCCAAACAACTGTCCATAAATAGGTTAAACAGCCACGGGGAAGCTACACAGCCCTGTCTGACACCTTTATGGATGCCAAACCAGTCCGAGTAGGCCCCGTTGATCCTGACAGAAGCACTGGAGTCCCTATAGAGAGACTTCAATGCCTGTATCAATCCAGCGCTCAACCCAAATGAGTTCAGTGTTTGCCATAATACATCCCTGTCCACTCTGTCATAAGCCTTTTCGAAGTCCACGAACGCACAAAAACCTTTTGGTTTTTGGCCAAAAACTTATCCGCGATCATGGAAAAGATCTGATCCGTACATCCCATTCCCTTACTAAATCCCGCTTGCACATCTCAAATTTTTCCATCAGTATCTTTCATAACTCTTTCAATTAGCACCATAGCATACAGTTCTCCCACAATGCTAAGAAGGCTGATACCACGGTAGTTTTTACAGTCCTGCTGCGATCCTTTTCCCTTATATATTGGGACTATCACGGCTTTGCTCCAGTCTCCCGGTACCCGCTTAAGTTCCCAACACAAATTAAACAAGGTGTACAGCAAGTCTGCTACCACTCCCTCTGCATTTCGAGTGATACTCTATCATATCCGGCTGCCTTACCTGCTTTCATAATTTTCATTGCTTTCATTATTTCATATATAACTATCTCTCTATCTCTTTCCTCTTCTTTCGGAATTTCTATTTCATTTAATTCAAACGTCTCATCACTCTCTTTAACACGCTTTCAAAGTATTCCTTCCATCTCCTTAAACTCGAAACTTCGTCGTCATTCAGAATACAGCCATTCTGGTCTCGTAGAGCATTCATTCTTGGCTGTTTTGAATGTCCCCTGGCAGTTGTTACGAGTTTCCAGAACATTTTAATATTTGCCTGGAAGTTATCCGATATTTTTGTATCATTCTTATCAGTTTTTTCTTGCTTTTTCCTTTCAACTACTTCTTTTACTCTCTTATTTAGATGTCTAAAGACTGCCTTTTTTCTTTCAATATCATCATTCATACCACTAGAATGACTAGACTTGGTTGCTAGTAAATCTAGCCATGCTCTCTTCTTTGCTTCAACTTCCATACGTACCTCATCATCTCACCATAAAGTGTTATTTTTCCTTTCATTCGTTCTCTTAGTTACACCACATACTTCGGTAGCTGCATCCACCAAACTTTTCTTGACATTATACCACACAGTTTCCAAGTCTAAATCATTCATACACAATTCGTCCATACCACTTATATTTTCTCTCAGTCTACATTTGAACTTCTCTTTCACACCTTCATCTTGTAACCTCTCTGTTCTTATACGCTGTAACGCAGTGGTAGACACAGATGTCCGATGCCACCAACGTCTGAATAGACCATTAATTCGGCATAAGACCAAGTAATGATCCGTCCCTACGTTGGACCCCCGGTAAACCCTTGTATCTACCACTGCGCTTCTCATTCTTTCATCCACAATTATGAAATCTATCATGCTTCTATCACCACCTCTTTTCCATGTATACATGTGAATCTTCTTATGACGAAAGAAAGTGTTCGTCACAAAAATATTAATAGTGTGTAGTTGTGAGAGTAAGGTAAAGAAAATTATCGGAGGTTAGCATATCCACATACAATCGGCCTGATCAGCTGAGAGTTTGGAAAACCTAATAACCGATTAATTTTAAACACTTTTAAATCCGAACAGGATTCGATAAAACCAGAATGAGTTCTAACTATTGTTATTGAGTGAAATAAGAATTTATCAAGAATTGTATGGGGATATTGGTCATTGTCTTGATCATGTATGTACGCGAGCCGTGTACGTGAAAGAAATGACACAAATATTGAATGAATATGTAGCTAAAATGCTGTGAAGTAAAATGAAAAATAAATAATTGTTAAACAAGAATGAAGTGTGAAAAGAGATATGATAATGAAATGAGTACTATGTATTATTAAATGTCGGAACTAGATGACTTGTCTTAATGATTAAGGATACGAATAAAAAATAACATAAATGTTTGCGAAAATCAAAACATAATAATATTATATTATGTTATGTTACATAATTAAGCCTGATTATGTCAATTACTATAACTAATGTGACTACACATTTTTACGTGCCAAAGGGTTTAGCCAAACGCCCTCATAAATGTAGACATTATACCTTAGATTATAGTTTTCATTTAGATATTCTTTAATTATGTTTAGAATAGTTTTTTAGGTTTGATAAAAAATAGATAACTTTATTTTTTATTTTTTTTTGTGTAGCCACCACAATAGTATATATTAGTGTTAAGGTAGAATAAGTTCGGATCAGTATAATTAAAGTTATAGAAGCATCAACACGTCTCCTAATTCACACAAGACCTTTCCTACATATATCACACTATGTTATGAATGTAGCACGAATGGGTCGGCTCAACTGGGGAAGGACCACACTCTACAGAATACCACCATGAAATAGCAAATTATTATATAACCCATGACGTTTTGGGTTATATAATATTATATAACCCAAAACGTCAGGATTTTTAAAATAAGTGAATTAAACGCAATCAAATCCGATAGATTCCTTTTATATATTGTTGTGTGAATTTAGGTTAATGGCATGTAGGAACGTAGGAGACGAAGACCGGACTAATTGGCACGCCTTCAGAAAGGCCTATGTACAGCAGTGGACTACCGTAGCTGATGATGAGTTTTCGCGTAAATATAACAAATAATAATTTAAGTGGTAGAGCGAGCCATGTAGCAGCTATATTATGGTTGTAGCACGAATGGGTCGACTTGACCGTGGAAGGAAGCAAGGCTCTCACAGAAT